>OY728164.1:774503126-775103126 GCA_963277665.1 Viscum album
CATAAATACTCAAAAAAAACTTAAAAACCCATAAAACCCCTCAAAATCCCAAAAAACCATAAAAATAAATTAAAATTCTACAAAACCACTAAAACCCACTTAAAGATAAAAATGCTAGATACTATGAAAACCCCAAAGGAACCCTTAATAACATAAAAACTATGAAAACAACTAAAAAACCTAAAAATTCTAAAAAACCAAAAACCCATAAAAATCCCTCAAACAACTCAAAATCTCTAGAAACCACAAAAAATAGAAAAACCCCTAAAAATCCTTAAAAATGTAAAAAACCCTAAAGGCCCTTAAAACCCTTAAAAAACTTAAAACCCAAAAAATACCTAATACCTAAAAAACCTATAAATTGTTAAAACTGCTAAAATACACTAAAAACCCAAAACACCATAAAACCTAAAAATCGATAAAAACCCTAAAAACCATAAAAACAACAAAAAACTCCAAACACCTTTTAAACTAATAAAAAATTTAAAAGAATCTAAAAACCCCAAAAACTAAAACAAAAAATATAAAAATATAAAAACCATAAAAACAGTAAAACCCTCAAAATTCCCATACAGCCTAAAAACCATAAGAACCTACAAATTACCTAAAAATATTTGAAAACATAAAAAAATTAAAAATCCCTAAAAAACCCTAAGAAATCCTTAAAAACATAAAATCACTTAAAACCCCCAAAAATCAAGAAAACCCTAAAAATGATAAAAACCCTAAAATAACCAAACAAATCATAAAAATGTCTAAACCCCTACAACCCCTAAAAACCCTAAAAACCCATAAAACCTTAAAAACCTACTAAAAACTCTTGAAACCATTTAAACCCATGAAAATGATAAAACACTTTAAAAACCATTAAAACATAGAAAATCTCTAAAAAACCCTAAAACAATGAAAAAACCATAAAACCCTAAAAACACCTATATAACACCCCCCCTAAATCCTTAAAAATCCTAAAAACGCTAAAAATCCTAAAAATCCTTAAAAATTCCTAAAAATGTTAAAACCCTAAAATCCAAGAGAACCCCAAAAAACTAAATAAGCCTAAGATCCCTAAAAAACCTAGAAAGACACTAAAACCAATAAAAACCATAAAACCCCTAATACATTTTAAAATCCCTAAAACAAATAAAAACCTTAGAAACCCACTAAAAACTCTATAAACCATTTAAACCCCTAAAAAAGATAAATAACTGTCAAAATATTAAAAAACCAAAAAAAACAAAAACAACATTAAAACCCCAAAAATCTAATAAGAACTCTAAAATCCCTAAAAACCCCTAAAATCCATCAAATTTCCAAAAAATACTTAAAGATATATAATTAAAAAAAATACCTAAAAATTATTAAAATGTAAAACACCATTTAAATCCGAAAAAAAGTAAGAAAAATATAAAAAACTAAAAACACTAAAAACCCTTAAAAATATAAAAAAGTTAAAACCCATAAAAAAACTAAAAACCATAATACCCTTGAAAATCATAAAAACAGAAAAGAACCATAAAAACCCTAAAACTCACTAAAAACTCTTAAAAACATTTAAACACAAAAAATGTAATTGAGTCTAAAAATACATTAAAAAACATAAAAACTCAAAAAATTACCAAAAGCACAAAAAAAACCATTAAACCCCTAAAAACATAAAAATTATAAAAAAAATCATCAAAATCCACACAAACCATAACAAACCAAAAAATACCAAAAAATCCTAAAAAATCCAGAATGATATAAAATATCCAAAAAATCCATGATAAACCATTAGAAAAGTTTAAAAACTAAAAAACTTTAAACCTATAAAAATATAAAAAATTCTAAAAAAAATTAATAATACCAAAAACCCATAAAAACCATAAATCCACTAAAATCCTAGAAAACCACAAAAACCCCTAAAAAACTATAAATCATAAAATCCCTTAAACACTTATAAATGTTAAAATACTCTAAAAACCCAAAAACACCATAAAAACTCAAACAAACCATGAAAACCAAAAAAACTATAAAAACCCTAAAACCCTAAAAATCATGAAAATATATTAAACCCTTAAAAACCATAAAAATCCTAAAACCCCTAAAAAATTTTAAAAACAAAAAAACTCTGAAAACCCTGAAACCCTAAAAAATTTTAAAAACCTTGAAAAATATAAAATCCATATAAAACCTAAAATATATAAAAACCTTAAAAACACAAAGGAACCCTACAAACCCTAAAAACCATAAAAATAGTTAAAACCCATTAAACCCCTAAAACCAGTAAAACACTAAACCACTAAAAACTCAAAAACCCAAAAAACCATATAAACCCCCAGACACTACATACCCTAAAAACCCTAAAAATATTAAAAATCCCAAAAATACATAAAAACATAAAAAATGGTAAAAAAATTCCTAATAATATATAAATAAAATCAAAACCCTAAAAAAAATTAGAAAAAATTAAAAATCTAAAAACACTTGAAACCCCTTAAAACCCAAAAACTAAAGAAAAAAACCCTAAAAACCAAAAAACCATAAATACTTTTGAATACATTAAAAGAACCTAAAATAGCATTAAAACCCTAATAAGACACTAATAACTCATAAAACCCATGAAACCCCAAATTACAATAAAAGGATCTAAAAAACCCAAAACCTATAAAAACTAAAAAAATCTTCAAAACCCAAAAAACCATAAAAACATAAAAAACCCTAATAGCAATCAAAATACCTAAAAATCATAAAAAATAATAAAAAACCTAAAAATTAACTCTAAATAAAAAAACTCTAAAAAAACCAATAAAAAACATTAAAAACCAAAAAATCACTAAACCCCCCCCCCCCCAAAAAAACTCTAAAAATGATAAATACCATTGTTTCATGAAGAATCGGGTGGAGTTGACCGATGCACCAGACTGTCGATCTCACAGAGTGTTGAACTCCGCTCAGTTGCTCAAATTGGGTATATCGGTCTTCATTTTGAAATGCCCAATGGTTCCATATCCAATGATATGTGGACCTGCTTTCCAAAGGCATGCATTCGCTGGGTGATTTGGCCAAAAACGCTTAATAACTCACATTGGTCGAGAGGATGGGAAGTCGGGATCATCACACCCTTTTAGGGGGAAATTATTACCTATTCTAGGACTCTCTTATAGATTTAAGATGTATTCATATGTCCACGAATCTTTGGTTTATACCCAAACATAGAATCCATGGATTACTTCTGGTTGGAAATGGTCAGCTGAACGTAGGGATTCAGAATCATTTGGGCCAGAGGTTTACCATCCCTCATTGTATTAATGACTCCGAGGAGTTTGGACACATTGAGATGACACTGGTTTGGAGCCTTATAACTGGGCACTTTGGAGTTTATTGTTATCCATGGGGGACAGATAACGACTTGAAAGTTTGGATCGAACCCGTGATATGGGCTTCCTACATATCCTCGTGAGAGGAATTAGAGTCCATGTAGATCAGTAATACCGTTTAACGTCATGTGGGACAAAGGATCGGGGCTTACACTAAGAGGTGGCCTAATGAGATGGTGGATGGGGATTACACTCTGAGGCAGCCCATAGAGGTGGTGAATTGATGTAAAGGAGTTGGAATAACCGGGTGGTGGGCTTGAACCTCATAGAGGCTTCCTATGTACCATGCCTTCCTCATAGTTTACAAGAGGTGGTGTCAGAGAAAAGACGTGAAGATGGATTGGGGGTCAGATGGGTAATGGACTTGAACCTCATGGAGGCTTCCTATGTACCATGCCTTGACATGGATCAATATCCTCATAGTTCGCAAGAAGTAGTGTTGGAGAACAGACATGAAGATGGATCGGGGGTCCGATGGGTAATGGGCTTGAACCTCGTGAAGGCTTCCTACATACCATGCCTTTACATGGATCAAAGTCCACATAGTTTGCAAGAGGTGGTATCAGGCTCGGTGCTTAATCTAAGCCCATGTGAGTCACTCTCAGTGTGAGAAACAAGAGGCAGTAGAGACCTAACAATCACGTCGCGAAAGGTGCAACTGTGGGAAGAAGAGTGGGGCTTATGCATGGGGAGGCCCAGGGAAATGGATATTGGGACATACTCCACGATGGAGGCCCGATGGTGAAAAATACCAGAGGGAGAGGGAATGGGTACCCCTATGTCCATCTCCCCTCATGGTTCTTGGCACCGTGGAAGTACGGAGGTGCATTGGTGCTACCTCCTGTGAGAAAGGCTAGAGTCTTACACCAAGGAGGCTTCCCTTTCACTCCCAGAAGAGTGTAAAAGTGCTCACCGCTAGAGTTGAAGGGAAATGGAAGCGGGTTCCCCTAATCTGGTGAGTAGAGAGGCAGAAAGGGGACTCCGGGCTCGGACCCTGCATTATCATGGGAATGTGAACCTAGGAATGCTTCGGGAATCCGCTCAAGGGCCAAATCAACCCCTTTACCCTCTCCTACCATGGGTATGTTAACTCAAGGTGGCGTGCTGATGCACATGAAGGTTGCATCATATGGATCTGGTGGCTTCAGTGGAGGCCTTGGCTCAGGTCCGATGAATGGGCCAACGAGGGGGTTGCGAAAGATCGGGCTGGATTGGAAGGATTTTATCTGAATTAGGGGATGAGACCACTGAAGGATTTGGTAGGCCACACGACTCTATGTAGAGTGGAGCCCTTCGTGTAGGGGTGCTACGTGGCTAAAGAGGCCATCCGCGTACCAGGGTGGTACGCGGACTGTGAGGCATCCCTCATACCAGGGTGGTATGCAGCTTCGGGTTCGGCCCACGTACCAGGTTGGTACGCATGGGGTCCACGCGAGCTGTGGCGGCCAGGGTAGATGCCAGTCGGGGGTTCGTCATTCAGGGCTTCAACAGAATAGGAGAGTACTACGCGGTGCGTCAGATCGAAAGAGGGGCATAGACTCTCTGGTCCATGGGAAGTACATCCGCGGAGTGGGCATGGCTCACAGTCTTCTTTTTTTATTTTTATTTGAAGTTCGCGGTTCACAAATTTGTTATGAGTTTTCAGTTCCTTATTAATTCATTTCTATATTCATACCTATTCTGGTTCGCGAATAGGAACTTTGCTGTTTGGGAAATCCTAAGCTCCTTCCTTTGAAATCCTTCCACCCTAATCTGATCGATTGATCTCTTCTCCCCCTCGATGTCCTTTTCTAGAGTGGGGAAAGAGATGTATCTGGGGTCATGAGGCACCTTTTGCGGAGGCCCATGACTGAAGACCCAGTTTATGGATGACTTGGTCAATCTGAAACTCGTGGGGGCATTGAATGCACCTTCCCCACGAACCAAACTAGTTCGGGGAGTGCTTCGTGGCCGCGCAGGGCTCCGCCTTAATTCCACGAATGATGACGTACGCGGTTTGGGCTGGTTGACGTGGTTCACTACTTGGTCGATTCGTGACGGTGGACCAGCTTGGCGCCCATCCTGCTTCATGCCTACGGATGGTTCCTGCCTCTGTTTTGCGAATGACAGCGGTCCACGGAGGAGGCGGATTGCTGAACCGGTCGCGCACCATCACTGTTGGACCGGTACGCGGACCGGCGATGATTTTCCAATTTCTTGGGTGTTATCCATATTTTTTCCTAGTTCCGTGAGGGAAATTGGGGAGGGAAATTGGGTATAATCCTCTCTTCAATTAATGGGATTCTCATTCTCGTTTTTGGATTTTTCATGACCCTACAAATGCCCCCCATTGGAATGGGGTCTGATCAGAAAGAAGAGGAGACTATTCTTATGTAGAGTGTCCTAAAATGTGGATATTTCATGGTAGAGGAGTGGACCTAGTAGGGGACCACACCTACAAATATAGGGGGCCCCTACCTTATCTTTTACTGGATTCTTCGCGAAAACAGAGATCTCTTTCGGTCTCCACTGGCTTGCTCCTTCGCGAAATTCCTCATCCGTGAACCAGCTTCCATTTTCATGAACCATTCCTCATTCGGGCCGGCCTTCACCTGCGGACCAATCTCCCAGCCACGAAATAACACTTTTAATCAATTAAAAAGTAAGTTACAATGGGCCGCATATGATCTTTCTATGCTGTTTTGATTATCTGTGTACTGAAAATCTTCCAGACATTGAAAATTTCTTAATTCCACTGAACTTAAACATTTAAATTCGGGATTGAGATTCTGCGGAGCAGCCTGGTTTGCAGTTTTCTGGCTAATTCTCCACATGCTAGAGTGTCGCGGACTTCTTCCGCGTAGGGTTGGTTCATGGGATGCAGCAGTTGTGAACCACCTTTTGAGTTTGTATGTAGATTTCGTCATGAAGTACCCTTAATGGAGTCCTTTGCATATACTTGTTATTTTTGTTCCAGATTTTATTATTCCGGACTAACCATTTTTCTGGCTTTTATAGTGTAGGGAGAAAATATGGTTCCTCCTCATCCTGCGGTTAGGCCTACTACCGAACCTCTTCTGATTGGTTACCAACGCTTATGGTATGTGGCCAACTCTATTCAGGATGGAGTTCACCGCACTCCACTGTACCCCATCCTTGCAACCTTGATGTCCGAGTCACAGCGGGAGTACCCATTTTCCAATAGAATTCTTGCCTATGGGTTTGGTTTATTGTCTGATACGCTGATTCCAGTTCCATCTCATGACAACAATCCCACAGTGTGTATATTTACGAGTATTATTCCTCGAGTTTTGATATCTACAAGGGGTGGCCTTCCCCAAGGGATACAGTTGCCGAATCTATGCTGAATCACCTTCCCGTGTCCCCGATAGAAGAATAATGCCAGCATGATGGGGCAATTCACTATTACCGAAGCATTGCCCACAATTCCATGGTAAACAACCAATGTGGCTGGTCGGTGGACCGGGACCTCCGACCCGGAGGGGAATTTAAGTCATTAGATTGGGGGTGGCCTTTCTGGGTTCACCAGTGTTGTGCGGAGTTTGAGGCGGAATTGCGAGTCGTAGGGTTATATGAAGCTGCCTTGGTGTCCCAGACATATACCCATCAGCCCCATGCCCTTGCCAAGCAGTTTATGTGCCATTGGAGTCTGGATACTAACACATTCCATCTGGTCCACTGGGATTTGGGTATCAGTCTTTGGGATGTCTTACAGATCTCAGGGGTCCCCATTGTTGGAGGCATGTATGATGAATTCAGGCCTACCCCTTCTATGTGGGACAATGAAGAACGGATTCCCCCTTGGTGAAGTAGCTTATTAATCAGGCTCAAGAGCATTCTAAAGATACATCTTCGAAACAACTTGTCCCATATCGTGAATGGATCAAGTCTTTTTCTAGAGAGAGAAAATCCATGGCTCTTCTACATAGGCCCACGACCTGTCCTACGACGGAGTCCCGAAGGAATAGGGGAATCTATGGGCTGATCCTGGAGGAGGGTCAGTTCAACATCTGGGGCTGGGAGCTAGTGTCGGACGTTGACCAACTGCTCTGCCTGGAAGAGTTTCTGGCCATGTTCCTATGTGGCTGGCTATTTCCCATATGCAAGACTGGTGGCGTGCGGGTCTCTAATTTTGTGATGGCAGCATAGATGGCCACCGACAACATCATCAACTTGGTTGTCTCAGTACTGGCTAGGATTTCTCAGTTGTTGGGAAATATTACTGAGGGTAATCGTCCAAACTGGGTAGCCAGCCCTTTTCATATCCTCTGGGGATGGCTGAGTGCGCATATTTAGAACTGCAATAATTTCATCAACCCTTTTTAGATTCCAATAACCATATTTCAACTGTATTTGTAACTGACCAGAAGGGTTATGCCCGAAGAGTGGGTGGCCCAAGAGAAGGATGGAAAACAGACAGTTCAGAATATGCGTCTGCTATCATGCTGGATCTCAAGTTATGATCATTTTAATTTCCGACCATATCCCTCCCCAACCAGTGTGATCACAAACACCATATCAGAGGAATTTAGCAAGCAAGAATATCTATTTTCCCTCTGAGAGGGTATTATGGTGTCTCATATTGGTGGGGAACTGATTTGTGAGGGGTATGTGCCTTGCCGATTCGGACGTCAATATGGCTGTATCCAGGAGTTGTGTCCTCCTGCACTCAATGGTGCCTGTGGGAACTGCCACCTAATGGTGGCCAAACAATTGTGGTTAATGTTCACCCAAGAGGATACTAGCTACGGGGTTATGACCCCCGTGCTTGTAGACTCCATGCCTTTCTTATCCAAAAGCTATGTCGACTCCTAGGTGCAATCGTACCTGAATGGTCAGCTAAGGCTATGGGTTCCCACTATCCCGAGTCCTAATCTACCGAAGAGCAAGAGGAAGCCGATGAGGGACAATGCTTCAACCAGGATGGGAAAGGTTCTCCCCAACCCTATTGGTCTCGTGCTTTTAGGGAAGATTTTAATGGGTAGGGGTGTATCCTCACATGCCCTCAAAGCCGCGCGGAGAGAGCTGGCCATTCCTGCTGATTCTTCCTTACTGACAGCTTGGGGCCAATGGGACGAATTCAGAGGTTAGTCATCCTTTTGCAGCCAGTACCCCCATTCATTGTGGCAGCATCTCCAGGAGTCAGAAATGTCATTCGACAGACTAGGATACATATCTTCTCCTGTCAACATTCTTTACAATGTGGATCCGAAGAGGTCCAATCGGTATCTCCAGGACCCCGAGGCCTACATTCATGCACGACAGGGTTATGCGGTGATGACTCACCGAGTCCAGGCCATGCTGTGATTGGTGACTGATGAGGGGGAGGAAGAGAGCGATCACTCCTTTCGGGGAGATGATTCCACTGGTTCCCCTGCTGTGACTGAGGCAAGGAAATTCCCCCCTGCCCATGAGGTCCCGCCCACAGGTAGCTCTAGAGAGTTCTAGGGTGGCAGCGAGATCTGGAGAACAAACACAGTTTTCGGTACCTCCGCCAGCCCCTGCCGCTGCCCGACCCTCTCAGGTTGATCCCCCCGGCTAGTTGTTCTTGTTACGGCCACATTTTCAAATGCGTGGAGGATTTTGGATGACCTGTGGATCAGTAGCTCAGATGAAGAGGTTTGGGGTTACTCCAAGCGATCCCTCTCGAGCTTATCGGTATTGGGACAATTTTCTCTCTGCCTCACCTGCTGTTGGAAGAGGATCTAGAAAAAATAGTCACCTCATTGAAGGAGATGGATGTATACGTGCATTCAAACCAAAACCGGGTTTATGGGTCGAATCGGGTTTCCATGATGATAAGACATCCCGAATCGTCCAATCCCGAAGATGAGGTTTCCCTGTTCGTCTGTTCTGGATTTCTTCCTCCTTTAATGTGAAGATTATAAAGTTTATTCCCTTTATGCAGGGTGATGAGGAATCCCAGGGGGAAATTCAATCCCCAGAGTATACTCCCCATTGTACAGCAGCAAGCAAACACGTGCCTTCGACTATGGTGGTCATCGAGGAGGGGTCTACTGTTGCGGCAGAGCACATGGAAGCGACCATCGTGGATCCAACTAGGATATTTCCTCCTCCAGCTCCTCCCAGCATTTCGAGTGGGGAATTTTCCCCTGGTCAGATCCAGAGATGTTAGAAGGCGTCCCAATTATCAAAATGGCTCAGACAGGGGATGTTGGGAAATCGTGATTCCCATTTCCTCGATTTCCAACTCATATGTTTAGAATCTTCTAGTTATTAACTATTTTGGTGAAATGGTGTAGGGCCAATCAGGGACTTGGTCGTGGTTTCCCAAGAAGTCATACCTTCTGCCCCTTATTTATTCGAGGGACCTCCTATGGCCATACCTAAGAGTGATGAGATGGTGGGCCCTGCTGAAGGGGCTAGTGATATGGAAGCTTTCCTTTTGTCTTCATCAATCGGAGATATGTCAGAGGAGGAACCACTGGAATCTGAGACTCTCGTTGATTATACAACCTCTATAATTGTAGGGGAGGATGTGGCACCTGTGATTACTGAGGATGCCCCATATCTGATGGGGTCAGCTGCCTCAGACCCTATGGATCCTATGGCAATAGAGGAAGAGACATTCATCAGGCCAGTTGTCAGAAACCTAGAGCGGGCCATCATCCTGTTTACTAGGGGAGTAATTTCCCCGATCTTGATCTCTGTAGATGACCTCTTCGGGAAGGCTTTGGGATTTGGTAGCCTTGGGCGTTTTCTTAGGTCCTGGACACCTCTGGGGGTTCCTAGGACTCCCTTTACTCTCGAGAATGTAGCGTCTTCCTCAAGTGGCGGAAGCGGCGTCGTAGAGCTTGAGGGCACCGATGCCTTGATGATCAGGGGTAAGCTTCTCAATATGTTTCCAATGAATACCTTTCTATTCCATTTTCTAATTAGGGATACTTATCTATCTCATCGACTTTCGGGCCTTAGGACCACGACCTTCAGCGCTGGCGACTGTGCCATCAGATCCAATCGTGCATGTGACCACCACCGCCGGGGGTGAAGTTGTCGCGGCATCGGATCTTGCGGATGAGGTCGCATCAGGTCACTCCTTGGTGATGTTCATTACAGAGTATGTATCTCTATCCAGGAGTGACTTCGAGCCTGATCAATGAGTCCTTTCCAGTCTTCGACCTGCTCTCCAAAGGGCATGGGAGAAAATTTGGAAGCTGATTTCTTAGACGCCCCTGGCCGAGATGCCGACTAAATTGCCAAAGCTGGAAAATCTGTTCATGCTTCTAGGATTCAATGGCTTTGACTATCATAGTATTTATGATATAGTTAAGCAGGTGGTCACTGACTGAGAGCGGCTTGGTGGTTTCGAATCTCGCCTTTCTGCCACTCAATCTAAATCCTACCTTTCCGCGACCAGACAGGTTTGCCTAATGAAAGCTCATGATCATACCGAGGTGGTCGCGAGACTTCAGGGAGAAGTCATTAAGCAGTGTTCTCAACTAGAGGTGCTGAGGAGTGACATACAGTGGTTGCATCAGGAGGAGACTAATGTCACAACCATAATCGAAGAAGGGGAGCGGCAGATGGAGGTGGAGATGAGGGTGAGCTCAAAGGAGGCACAAGAGGCAGAAGTGCTGCGGGCTGGTGTCTAAGCTGAGAGAGCCTTGCTGTAGAATCTCTATCAAGCAATCTAGGTTTTTCATAAGCACCTAATACAACTTTGTGAATCCACTGAAAATCTCTTGTAATAACCTTTCATGCCGGAGGAGGCTCCGGATTGTGGATTCCCTTCCCATCAACTTTTTTATGGAACAAAGAGTTATTTCTCCTTAGCGCTTTTTTCATCTTCTCCTGTGATAGAAATTATCTAAAATTATTGATGCATATGGTAATTCACCGATCTTAGAATAATCAGAGTTCAAAACAATTGATAAAATAGAAACGAGCTCTATATTTTGTCTGGACCATGGGATCTAGCGAGCATAGTTTTACTATTTCTAGGGTTTTGTAGAAAAACCCCCACAAAATTTTTGTCTTTTCTGTTAATACACTAATTTTTCCTTGGCCCATTTAGTGTGGACCCAATGGGAATATCCCGGCTTTTGCTTAGGTCTACCTTTTCAGGTTTTCGGCCTAACGGGCTTTGCGCCTCTTTTTGCGAGCGGTTTAAAGTCCCGCCGACAAGACTATCATTACTGATGTTTTAGGTAGAACAGCTTTGACCAGATATGGTAGAGAAAGGGCCCCGACAAGGTTTGGTTGATTAAAAGAGGTCTCAATACCTTTCAAATGCATGTGGGGGGAACATGTTTAGATTTGAACGACATGTAGGACATGTTTCAAGGAATGGGAGTCGTATCGGCATGCAGAGGTAGGAAAAGCATCACCTAAGGAATAATTTCCTTTATTAGATGGGCCAGGGGAGATCAATATGCAGAGTTGTTGAGGGCACAGTATGCATAGTCATGCAAAGGTGTACTTAAAACATCATGGAATTCTGGCCTATGGAAACCACCATGGGTGGCTTGGAGAATATGAAAAGCACTAGGGGTGGCTCAGAAAGGGTGTGTGACGTCTGAAAGGGTTTGGGAACATCTATATAAATTAGGAGTGTGGACGCAGGGTCCCTGTCCTACACATTCAGTTATCATAGAGAATGGTTGGAGATTAGCACAATTTAATGTCATGCAGCTCAGACATTCTTTAAAATGGAACGACTTCTCCTGGTTCTCGGTAATCTTGTCAGAGACATTCCAGCATATTCAGGAGGGGTTTTGAAAGAGGTTAGTAAACTATAGCACAGAGGGTTTCTGAATCCTGGGATGGATATGGGGGATCAGGGGCCAAGAGGCGTACGAAGAGAAGCATTGCCTAAGGAAATCTTACCTTTGGTAGATGGGTCAGGGGCGATCAATATGAAAAGCCGCTGAGGGAATGATATGCATAGTCATGCAAAGGTGTCCTTAGGTTAATGATTGTATTCTCTCAATAGCCGGGAAACTTCAGGGAAGTTAAGATTCGGGACCACTAGGGGTGGCTTACAAGGGTTCACCTCTTTCTGAGTACAGACTATGGTTTATGAGGATATGGTGTCTGGATACGAGAGAATCATCTAGGCTAAATTTCCTAGGAATGGGTGAAGCCATCCTTTCTCACACCAGTGTGAGATAGTGGTTTGTACAGGTCTATCCCATGCACTGGGGGACAGAGGAAAGCCTCTATTCCTGACTGAACCCATGACAGGTTCGACCATGTAGTTTAATGTCACGTGGCAAGGACAAAGGTAATTTCAAATCCCATGTAGTTTAAATTCATGCAGTGAGGACAGGGATCCTTTTTGAAGATGCTATGCAGTTTAATGTCATGCAGCGAGGAAAGGGGGAATTTTTAAACTTGTGAAAATGCTTTCAATTGGAGTCATTTCCCTAGATTCTTAATTCTTGGTCTCTGCGGCTTCACTCCAAGAGGAAAAGGCATACTCCATGCAGTTTTAATCATCATGCGGTGAGAACGTAGTTGAAAAGGACACTCTTGATCAGAATGTAACTAGGCTTGAACATATTGGCATGTCCAAGATGTGAAGAGGGGTTGATGGTGTAAACTGTGGTTCCAGGATTTCTTGGATCAGGAGAGACGATATGGGGGCTTTGAGGCCGATAAGCGTACGAGGCTAGGAAGAGCATCGCCTGAGGAAATATGGCCTTTGGTAGATGGGTGAGGGGCTATCAATATGCAGAGCCGCTGAGGGCATGGTATGCATAGTCATGCAAAGGTGTCCACGGGTCGATAAATTTATACTTCTGATGGCCAAACATGATTATGAGGATCCGTGATTGAACGGGCCATGAAGTCTATCATTTGGTAAGGAAATATTTGGACATATCGGGGATGTTCATCCATGATTGTTGTTAAAACTCGAAGAGTTCACCGTGCTAATTTATCTTGTTCATTGGGTATACCTTTACTCTATTCAGTTTGACATAGTTTGGTAAGGATGAAGTACTCTTAGTTTAACGGTCGTAGAGTTCGGACCATTGGGTAACTATTGCTACAATTACCCGGAAGGCAACTGAGTTAGGAGGCTCTGATAAAATTTGATCAAGTCTGAGGGAATGAGAATGTAAATTGTAACTCTAGGGTTTTCCAGATCATGAGGTATGGTATGGGGGCTCTAAGGTCGATAAGCGTATGGGGCTAGGAAGAGTACCGCCCAAGAAAATCTTACCTTTGGTAGATGGGTCAGGGGCTATCAATATGCAGAGCCGCTAAGGGCATGGTATGCATATTCATACAAAGGTGTCCATGGGTCGATGACTTTCCACATCCTATGGCCATGGATGATTATGAGGATCCGGGATTTCTCATAGTATGAAGTTCGACATATGGGGATAATGGTGTCCAAGCATACAAGAAACATCTTCGCCACAATTTCCTGTCGAGTCAAAGTAGCCTAGCCATGAGTTGATGTTTGTAGATACAGATCATCATGCTAACCATGGGCAGATACATAGGCTGACCAGGTAGGGATACCCTAGAATCATTTTGATATGAGAGGGGAATGAACTTTTAAACCACTGGTCCATAAATTTTTGGATCGGGAGATATGTTATGGGGGCCCTGAGGCCGGTAAGCATACGGAGATAGGAGTACCACCTGAGGAAATCTTGCCTTTAGTAGACAGGCCAGGGGCTATCAATATACAGATCCACTGAGGTCATGGTATGCATAGTCATTCAAAGGTTTCCACAAGTCGATAACTCCCCACTTCCGATAGCCATGAATGGTTATGAAGATCCACAATTATTTGGGTCATGGAGTCTGATGTTTGGAGACGATGCATCCAAATGTGCAAGGAGTATTCCCATCTTGTTTCTCTATATATCTTCAGTGTATTGTGATGAAGTCCGTGCAGTTTAACGTCATGCAGTGAGGACGAAGTCCCTACAGTTTAACGTCATGTGGTGAGGATGAAGGTGAACTGAAGTGAAAAGGGGATTTTGTGTAGTTTAACGCCCTGCGGTAAGGATGATGGGTATACATAAATGTGTTTTCTTTTATTGGTGGCTAGGTTGGGAGGTAAGATCCTGGAGTCACTACATATCCTTCGAGGGTAGGAATCAAGCCTCATGTAGTTCTTTTTGGGGAATACACCTTATGCGGGTCTGGTCCATATGGGGGGAAGGGGGTATTTTTAGCTTTATTTGGGGTGGTTGGGCCAAGATGTGGAATTCAGGCGTCACTACGTATCCTGCAAGGGTAGGAATCAATCCATACATAGTTATCTAGAAGATAATACACCCTATGCAGGTCTGGCCCGTACACGGGGGAAAGGGCATTTTCAATCCTTCTTATCCATGTAGTTTAATGTCATGCGGTAAGGATGAGGAATACACCTCGTGCATGGTTGGTCCGTACTCGGGGGAAAATGTAATTTTTAACTTTATTCAGGGGTGGTTGGGCCAGGATACAGAATCATGGCATCACTATGTATCTTGCAAGGGAATGAATCAAGCTGTATGTTGTTCTCTAGAAGATGATACACCTCATGCAGGTCTGGTCCATACATAGCGGAAGAGGGAATTTTCTCTTTTTTTTATTCTGTTTGGGGGTGGATAGGCTAGGATGGGGAACCCTAGCATCACTACATATCCTGCGAAGGAAGGAATCAATCCATACATAGTTCTCTAAAATCCATGTAGTATAACGTCATGCGGTGAGGAAGAAATACTCTTAGTTTAGGGTCATAGATTTTGGACCGTTGGGGCTTGGAAGTTTAACGTCCTGTAGCTCGGGCGATGGGTGATTGTCTGTTTAATGTCCTAAAGCTCGGGTGATGGGTGTTTGGTAGCTCAGACGATGGGTGATTGGCAGTTTAACATCCTGTAGCTTAGACGATGGGTGCTTGGAAGTTTAACATCCTGCAGCTCAAACGATGGGTGATTTCCAGTTTAACATCCTGCAGCTCGGACGATAGGTGCTTGGCAGTTTAACGTCTTGTAGCTCAGACGATGGGTTCTTCTTAGTTTAATGTCTTGTAGCTCAGATGATAACTGGTTTTGATTATGCGAAATACTTCTTCAGAAATCTGGAATTTGTAGGAGCGGTAGTGAATTTCCCATCCATGGATATCAGGGAATACACTCCATTGAAGTAGGCCTTGTGTATAACATATGGTCACTGCCACTTGGGATTTAGCTTTGGAGGTTTCTTTCTAGGTATCATTGGGGTCCGAAGGACCAACACAAATTTTCTTTCCAAGAAAGACCGAAGACGAACCTTTTTATTGAAGGCTCATGTGATCCAGTTCTAATATACCTCCATATAGTGGAAATTGTGCAACCTCTTCTCTTCTAGCTATTCCAATTAACCTAATAGTTTTTCTGATTTCTCATTGTTGGATAAATGATCACAAATGGAAACACAGAATGAGGGAAATTGGAGCTCAATGGGCAGGAACACTTCTGTTCCATACACTAATGAGTATGGAGTAGCCTGAGTAGCGGTGTGGATTGTGGTTCGATAAGCCCACAATGCATGGAGGAGTTTATCCGGCCATGATTTCATGTCTTTTTCCACCAATTTCTGGAGAATTTTGGACATGGTCTTATTGAAAGCCTCAATCTGTCTGTTGTCCGCTGCATAGTAGCGGGATGAGTGGTTAGCCTTGATATCATATTTTTGGTACAGTTTCTCCAATTCAGCATAGCAGAAGTTGGTGTCGTTATCCATAAATATGGTATGAGGGATGCCAAATCTGGTCATGATATTGGTTTTCACAAAGCTGATAATGTTTTTTCCCTGACTTCCTTGAGGGGTACAGCTTCTACCCATTTGGAAAAGAAGTCAGTGGCTATGAGGATATACTTCAATTGGTTGGCCATGGTGGGAGGATATGGTCACACGACGTCCATTACCTAGATAGAAAATGGCCATGATAACTTAGCCTGATGAAGTAACTATGGGGGTAGATGTATGAAGTTGGCATTAACTTGGAAGGAGTGGCATTTTGCAGTAAAGTGATCGCAATCCCGTGCCACGGTGGGCCAATAGTACCCAAACCTTTGAACCTGATGGGAAAGATTAGACCCTGACTAGTGTGCCCCACATACTCCAGCATTCACTTTAGTCATGACAACAGTAGTTTCTTCTCTATCAATGCAACTGAGAAGGACTCCTTTGAGGCCTCGTATGTAGAGGACCTCTTGGTGACCCATGCTACCGTATAGGACAAAGTTAATTTCCCTTATCCGTATTTTCTCTCATTCTGCCATGTCTGATGGAAGTTTTCACCTTTGAAGGTAGTTTGCAATAGGGGTGATCTAACTAGTGGTAGGAGTGTATGGCTCAGGGATAAGACTGACTTCATTTATTTCTTCCGCCTTAGTCTGAACAAATGGAAAGACCATTCTATGATGGGAAATACTGATAATTTTTTCATCCCAGTCTGGGTTATCTAGGGCTGTGTCCGCATTGGATAATGGATCATCCTGGGCATTCTGAGATCGGGGAATATAGGTCAACGTTGGTTCTGTGGAGAATTCTGACATTAACCCTCAGACATGGTCAAATAGGGGAATCATCTCCTCCTTTTTAATAGAATAGTCATCATTTACATTCTTGATGACCAGTTCTGAGTCACCTTTTACATTAAGGTGTTGTACTTGCGCTTGGAGTGCCAGCTCTAGGCCTGCAATGAGGGATTGTTACTCTGCCTTATTTTTCGTACATCCTTCTAATAGGAGGAAGTAATATGGAAAGACTACCTCTTCTGGGGACATGAGTATTATCCCCAAACCCACCTTGTTTAATTTGGGATCATCCATCCTTTTCCCTGTCGGGCTTCCGGATGCGTCGTCGAAGTACATTTCCCATATTGGGAGCTCCTCTTAAATCGAGAATATGTCTTCATCAGGTAACTCGATGTCCGGTGCAGTGGTTTCTGTCGAGGGGTGATCTGCAATAAAATATGATAATGCCTGAACTTTGATGGATTTCTGAGGCACAAACCAGATGTCAAACTATTTCAGGATGACTGCCCATCGGGTTAGGCGCCTAGTCAGCATTGGGCAGGTGAGGATGTACATGAGCAGGTTACTCCGTGAGACCAAATGGACTTCATGATGCTGTAGATAATGTATCAATTTTTGAACTGTGAAGACCATGTCCAAACAACTTTTCTCGATGTTTGATTATCATGTTTCAGCATCGATCATGGTTCGGCTGAGGTAATAGATACTGTTTTCACTACCACCGTCATTTTTCTACGCAAGGAAGGCTCCCATTGAACGATCTAGGGCTCTCACATATAGGATGAGAGGTCTCCCTTCAACCAAGGGCATGAGCACTAGCAGGCATAATAGGTACTTCTTTAGTCTATCAAATGCCTCTTGGAAATCATCTATCTGTTGGTACGTATCCCCCTTTTTATTAACCTGGTTAAGGGAAAACATTTGCCCGCCAGGTTGGATATGAACCACCTGATGTAGGATAGGTTCCCTTGGAATCTTCTCAACTAAGTGAGATTGCAAGGAGGTGGTAGGATGATGATATCCCTTGTCTTTTCAGGGTGGAATTTGATTCCATGATGGCGTACGTGGAAGAAAAGGAATTTTCATGAGGTAACCCCAAAGAAGCATTTCAATGGATTCATATTCAGGATATGTTGTCGAAGTTTGTTGAAGATGGTTTTAAGGTCTGACAGGTGATCTGAGCGCTGTCTTTATTTGACCACCAAGTCATCTATGTAGCATTCTACAAATCTCCCCAGGAATGGTTTAATGATATGATGCATGGAACATTGATATGTGGCACCAGCGTTGTTGAGACCAAAGGGCATGACCCTATAACAGAATATTCCTTGAGGGGATCTGAAGGCAGTGGCTTCTTCATCTTCTCGGGCCATCCAGATTTTATTATACCCAGAATAACCGTCCATGAAGGAGAGAGCCTCATACCCGGTCGTTGCGTCGATTAATAACTCGGTAATTAGGACTGGGAAATCGTCTTTCGGACAATGCCAATTGAGATCTCTGAAATCGATTCAGACGTGGATTTTTCTGTTCTTTTTCATGGTGGGGAAAATTTTGGCCCACCAGATGGGGTATTAGACCTCCCAAATGAGTCCCACTTTAATAAGCTTATCAACTTCAACCTCTATTTTGGCATCATGTGAGGGGTGCGTCCTTCTGGCGGCCTGTTTATAGCCCTGGTGGTATTCTGGCAGACCTATGTCATGTGTCGCCACTTTGAGATCGAGTCCCAGAATTTCTATGTAATTCCAGGGAAAATAATCCTGATGTTTCCTCAAGAAAGAGGTATATACCTCGTGCTCCTTTGGAGACATGGTTGTACTAATTAGAGTGGGAATCGGGTCTTCATCGGTACCCAGGATTATTTCCTTGAGCTAATCCAGAGTGGGGGAGATACCTTCCTCAAATGCGGGAGGTGCATCCCTAAGATCTTCCTCCTCTTCTTCCCCCATATTCTCATCTTCTTGATCCGACGGGGGGAAATTTTCTGGCCCGAGCTCTTGGGGGTTTGGAGATGAGGAATCGCGGGCATCCCTGCTCAAGTATTCGTCCCCAAATTGAGGTTTAGCATTCGTTTCCACACTACTATGCTCGGCCGTTATGGCTAAAGTCATGAGGACAGTTTAGTGTGTGTCAGGACTTGAAATCCTTCTCTCAACATGGTTGATGGACAGTACGTAGTCTCTACCAAGATGCTGGAGGGGGTCCTCTGGAACCATTTCCAGACCATTTGGAGTGGGGATCCAGTCAATACCATCAAGCGAAGGCCTATTTTTCTTTTACTCATAAAACCCAGCGTCAATGTAGTGTGACTTGAAGAGCTCAAAAGGGTCATTGTCAGTGTGCAATATCCCACGTTGTCCATTGACACAATACTTGATACACTGATGGTAGGATGAAGGAATGGACATGTGCTTATAGAGCCATGACCATCTAAGGAGGGAATTAAATGTTGTATTCTGCCGAACAAACATGAATTCTGAGTAGGCCACAAGGTCGCAAAAATGAGTTTTTAGCTTGATTTTTCCCATTGGATTATGTTCACTCTTTTCGTAACTCAACAGAGTTGTGGAAGAGGGTATTAAGTCATCCTCATTGTAGCCCAACTTACTAAGATTCCATAAGGGAAGGAGGTTAACTCCAGAGCCATTGTCAATAAAGACTTTTTGGATCCCAACATCATTTAATGTACCGAACACATATAGTGGTTTGATATGTCCTTGCATAATGGAATCTCCATCTTGATTGGTGAAGGAAATCACCGTATTGCATTCAGTTAGGCCAGTCTTCATCCGGTAAATCTCAGCAGCAGCTACCATGGAATGAAACTCCTGTGGGCTAAGCAAGGCTTCTATAAGTTCATCTCTGAGGTCTGATGACAAACTCAGGTCATCTAGAATTGACAGTTTGGCTGGTACTGACTCCAGGTGCTTAAGGATATCAAACTTTTGCCCAATGACTGATGATTCTCCACTAGAGGGAGAGTTTTAGCAAGCAGATTGGGAGCTGGAGTACGTGACAATGAGGGACTGGCCATGGGGTCAGATGTTGACGGTGTTCCCATGTTCTGGGGACTTGGCCCGACCAGTCTGTTTGTATATACCAGGCAGCTATACACTTGTTCCTCCTCTGATGGGTATCATAGAATGATGGGGCTAGAGTGGCCGCATGAGGAGGTGGAGGGATATTCTTTCTCCGGTTGAGTCCATTGAATGGCTCTCCTATGGGTCGCCGCGATATTAATGGTTTGGGTCGGGGTAAAACCATAGGGTTGGTTTTAGCCGCAACTGTGTCTCCCTTAGTATCCCCTACTTCTACGATTCCTCCTCCCGACCCCTTATGTTGGGAACTTGGGTTCGTAGCCATATGCTTCGTCAGCGAATGATTCCATTAGATGAATGAAGTTGATGGAACCAAATATTAGCTCCTCGTCATGTGATAGGTCGACCTGGTCGGTTGTCCCTGATGGTGTCGTTTGGTGGGTCGATTCCCGTGGCGCCAAGTTTGGGGGCATAAAATCCGACAGTGTTGGGTCTAACTTCAGCCTCGTTGCGGACTGCCCCACTTGCTCTTATCTCCTCCATTCTCAATTACACCTGAATGACCAGTTCGTGGAGGGTTGTGAGGCTGATATTGTCGGTTGTGCAGCATTAGGGGCTATTGGCGGCAACACTGACTACTATAGTTGATCTCGTAGTATTCCCTGGGCTCGGTTGATAGTCTTATCAGTCATCCAGTTATCAAATTTCTGTACCTTTTTGTTGGTGACTTCCTAGCACCCCTCCCCTTTGTCGAAGTCGGTGGTAGAAATATACATCACATGTGCTAGGGGTGGTCCCAGCTCATCCTTCCTGGAGTCTACCATCCATTGCAGGAGGTCTTTGAATACAAAGCATTCCTGTATACTATGCCCTAACATTCGATTTTAGGGAAAGTAAGCTGGCTTGTCATTGCAGTAGACTTCTTCGGGATTCCTTGGCTCCAGGAGACGGAGCAAGTTGCAATTCATGGTGGCAATGAAGTCGCCATGGACTTGGTCCTCTCGGAACAAGTATACTTTGTGTCTTCATTACTCGAATTGGTTCCACTTTGATCCTCTCTGATTATCCCACTTGGGCGCAGGTAGCCGTTGATATACAGGGGGCCCTTGACGATTTGGTGGGGGCCTTGGCAGTGGAGCAGGCACATGGGCTGGCTTGAGTGTGATAATGGATGCTTCAGCTCTAACTGTTCTCTTTGCAGAAGCCTGTGTGGCTATTTGGGACTTCATATTGGTCTTCTACAGGGAGTCTTCAATTATCTAGGCAATGACAGATAGATTGCGAAGCTAGAGGCACACTCCACTAGAATGAGTGGTGTTTTCAGCTCATCTCAAAGGTTATCAATGCATATGACCAGCATCTCATATTAGGGAATTGGCCTATTTAGAGAGTAGGTCTAACCCTTCCATCTGGCGATGAAATCCAAGACCCTCTCGTTCTCCCTCTGTTTTAAATTAATTAGGTCACTGACCATTGTTTTAAGTATCATTGAGCTAAAGTGAAATAGGAACAACTACCTAAGATCTTCCCAAATCTTTATAGACTGAGTTGGTAGATTTATATACCAGACGAAGGCAGATCCTTACAAGGTCTGCACGAAGTATCTGAGTTGCACTACTTCTTGTTGTTCTGGGGTTACCATCATTGGGTCGCAATAATACGCATAGTGTATCAAATGATATTCCGGATCACCTGATTCATTGAAAATAGGGAATACAGGGCTCCCAAATTTGGTGGAGGAGGCATGTTTCTCACCCTATCTTAGTAGAGCTTTCGCTCTGGCTGTATCGGTGCACGTCGACCTTCCATTGCTTCCAATCGAGCTATATGTGCCTTGATGGTGCTGGCGAGTCCCTAGTTTACATCATGTTAGGCCCGGTCCTGGGCAGGTGTAGCCTGAGGCATTTCTTGAGAATCCAGATCGACCGGCACCAAGGGTTCATATACCGTTTGCGACACCTTCAAAAGGTTCAGACGTACTCTCTCTGGTTGCTTCCTGAGTGGAGGGAAGTCTTGGTATTCGCCCGAATCCATATTTAGGTAGTTGGACGTACTGGGTGCCTCATTGGGCGGGGCAAACCTGGGTCTTTGAGGTACACTTGCGGGGAGTGTAAAGTCTGGCTCTTCATGGGAAGCACTTTGAATAATAAAATTCTTCTAGAGTAGCTTGGCATTAAGCTGCCTCAGTTCTTTCATTTCCTTGTCCTGTTGATCAAATCTCTATTCAAGCGTAAGTGGATTGTTTTAATCAAAATAAGTAAGTGGGTTAAGGGTAATAGGTCCTTTGTTCTTATCCTTGTTGGAAGCACGCAGGGTATGTAGAGGAGGATTAGCTGGAAGGGCGGCAATATTTAGGGCGGCCCTCTGGTTCCGGGTGTGCACACCTGGTTGTTCGTTGTGAGTCACAGCCTGACTGGAATCATCGTCTCCCTATCCATACAGATTTTCATCATCTCTGGTTTCACCCATGGGGTTAGTCTCTATGGCGTTGATTGATGCATATCGCGGGGTGGTGGAGATGCCATCTTTCAAATTGGAAGAGGATCTACCACGCCTTTTACTAGTCCTCCCCTTCCTGTTCCGGGATTGCTTTCGGACTTCTTGATGAAGGGTGATGCAGAGAGTCTTTGATATGACCTTATGGTACGCCTCCCCCATGAAGGGGATGGTGATTCAAAAGAAGTGATTGGGTAGGAAGCTCCTCTTCTGACTGTCCTCCCTAGACGAGAAAATATTGATTCTCATGGGGGAGGATGTTGAGGTGGTAGAAATTCACCCAACCCTGAGGGCTGGGGTTGACTCTATTCCCATGATGCTGAGTGTCTTCCCATTTTTATTGGTCTTACAAGGGTATTTGTTGTTAAAAATTCCCCTAGCCCTATAGGCTGGGGTTGACCCTAGATTGCGGTAGTGGCTGCTGCTGTCGCTACCTGCCTGATCATGTGTGCCCCCATCCAGGGGTGAACTTGATCTGATGTTGAGTTCACCTGTGAATAAATCCCCTCTAGGGAGGCAAGAAATGACTGTTGATTGGCCTCTCTTAGATGAGAGGCATGTTGTATGCTTTCGGTGGCCTAATTCAGGAGTTCGTGAATGGATTGTTCCTGTCAGGCCTGACGCTTCTAGGAATTACTCAAGGCATGTCTCTGCTGGGTGTGTCACCATTCCCGAATAGGGAAACCACTCGATCATTGTCTTGATGAGATGATGTTGAAATATATTACACCTAACAGGTTCTTCTCGGCAGGGAGTGGAGTGAAATTCAAAGATCCATGTTCTCCCCATCCTCTTATATGGACTCCCGTCGGAGCATCACCATTGAGGCGGTGCAACTGGTGCAGTGCACGGAGGCAGGCTATCTCAATGTTCCCTTTACACCTCTCAGGTCGCGGTTATCATGTCATAGGAAGAGCTCCCAGGTCTATGTGACGCAGGAGGTCCCCTATTATCTTGACGTGGTCTACATACCCATCGTAGGGTAGGAAGCTTGATTTCAACTAGCGGATGGTTTTCCATATATTGGAGCGGATATCATGCACACATTCCTCTGACAACGTTCTGGGTATATCAAATTGAGAGGTGGTCGTGGGCCAAAAAAATTTTGGTATATCATCTCTGTCCAGTCGTTTCCTCAAGTGCAACATGACGACATACTCCTCTTCTAGTGATTCCTCTACCTGGTCAGCCCAACTGAGGTGCTCACTGATAGTTTGGTAGGAGACAGTGGGGCTGGTAGGTATTGAATTGTCATGTGGGAGATTTCGAGGTGGTTCATAAGATGAACATGGCCTTGGACCATCTTTTTATTGAAGAAGGGTGTTGTTGGAAACTAGTTGGGAATATGACATGCTTGATCCCATACTTCTGAGTGCCTCGGCATATGGGGGCTTTTCTATGCTTGATTCGGCAGGGGGGACCTTCCTATTGATATGATATGTCACTGTATGGAGGACCTTCACAATGGCGGTCGTGATGGAGAGGTCTACCATCACAGTTGCTTTAGGGAGAGAACCTATAGGGTACACCCTGGGGAGGACCTTCAGAATGTACCACAACGAGTGGAGGGCCTTCTTGTTGATCGGCGTCTAGGTGGGGGGGGGGGCTTCGCCATTCGTTTCATAATGGAGAGGGCTACCATTACAGATGGACGCATCCCTACATAGAGTACTTTTTCCATGCATACCCTCAGGAGGACCTCAAAGGTGTGTCGCAGCAAGGGGAGGACCTTCTGGCTGCGTAGCGTTGTTATAGGGAGGGCCTTCGCAACAACCGCCATCATGGTGAGGATGACCATAATGGTTTGACGTTCGATGTGTATCCTAGGGAGGACCTTCAATACACACTGTGACAAGGGGAGGACCTTCGCAATGGAAGCCATGGTGGCAAGGACTACCATCACAACTGCCGTAATGGCGAGGAATACTATCACAGCTGCCGCGAAGAGAATGTTTGCAGGGTACACCCTGGGTAGGGCCTTCAGAATGTACTGCAATGAGGGTAGGGCCTTCTCATTTCTTGACGTATCTACGAGGAGGATCTCCATTATTAGATTGGCGAGGACTACCACTGTGATCTGATTCCTGGATGCGCGGAGTATTGTTGCAACATAACCCCTAGGGAGGAACTTCAGGGCAGACCACGACAAGGTTATGGCCTTCTTGTCATGATGAGATGTCACTACGGGGAGGGCCTCTGCAGTTGCAATTAGGATAGCGAGGACTACTATAATATTCTGTGGTCCCACTGCACGAAGAGTGTTTGTAGTGTATACCCCGGGGAGGACCTTCAGGGTGGACCGCATCAAGTGGAGGGCCTTCTTGCTACTCGATATTCTGGTCACGCAGAGGGTTACCGTGACTCGCATCAAAAGAGAAGCTCTCGTGATCGATTTTTATATTCCTGTGGGGGAGGCCCTCATGGGTGCTCTCGGGAGGACCTTCAGAGCTGCTGGTAGTGATATTGCGGGGAGGACCTTCGCAACTGCTACTTCCACTAACATAATATAGTAATGGGTGGGCATGGTTCTGAGCCTTTGATATGTCCTTAGAAGTATTAGGAACCCTAGATTTCAGCAGAGTGGAGTCATGAACCCGTTATTTATTTTCCAGCTTCCTTCGGTGCGTTCGGGGTGCTTTCTTATGGGTAGCGGGGATTTTCCTCTGTTGATAATGGCTTTCACCTCCGGGTCCCTTTCTAATTGGGTCACGTGATGTTTTCGGGATATGCAGACGATCATCTTGACTTTTAATAGGGATATATGCCTACCCTGGAGTATCCACCGTGATGGACAGGTGTCCCCCAGTTGGAACAAGTGAAGCTGCTCGATCTGGTTTCCCTTGCATTGCGGAATATGGCCAAAGACCCACATAGGTGGAAGCAGGGATTCATATATACTCTGAGGCGGCTATATCGTCTCTTATATGAGTTGCCTCAATTGGGGAGATGTGCTCACAGACCCGAGTCCTTGCTGTTTCCGCTGATGAAATTGAATTCTAGAAATTTTGCAATATATGATTTAGGATCGATACCTGATCCCCCATCATTTATAGGATATGCAGAGAGACATCTTTGGCTGGAATGGGTATGAAGGCCCATTCCGGTATTGAAGTAGGAATATCCTACTCCAGTCCTCCGGTGGTCGGTGGGTACTGACAATTCTCCTGTGTCGGGGTTGGTGAACAAGTCAACCCCTATGCCAGGATATGATGGTTTCTCTCTCCATTTTCCGCCACATCAGGATGGCGGACTTTACTTTCATCTGAAGGGAGATGGCCTTGTATATGTTGGTTTCCCACCGTATCAATTCATTGGCCTTTTTTGGCAGGGAGACATTCCTGCCTATTAATTGCCGCCACATCTGGGTGGCAGGATTTGTTGATCGCCATCACATCGGGATGGTAGGCGTTAGGAGAATCTACTAGGAACTGGTCCTGTATGGGGCTGGGACCCCACCATGTCTGGTTGGTGGGCTTCACAACCATGGGCAGGGAAATGTGCCTACTAGGTAGGTGTCGTCTTGTGTGAGTGACGGGTTTGATGGAGCTCGGCAGGGATGCGCGCATGCTCGTATGATGCCACCATGTCTGGATGGTGGACTTTAGAAGAGCGGAAATGTGTATGTGCCTGCTCACAATAAATCTCTGTGACAGGGAAACTGAGCTCTTCCTCAGGGATAAGGGTGATGACTGGTGGGGGTCTTAGAGTGGAACACTCGTTCAGCAGGGATAAAGTTCTCAATGTCGACCTCATCGGCCTCCCTAAGATAAGAGAGGTACGTGTTGTCTCGTTCCGAAGATAGACTCCCAAAACGGTTTGAGAAAGCAAAAGGAGCCATCTGGTTATGATTTCACGGCCGCTGCAGGGCAGGCGACCGGTGGGTCTTGACGGATTTTAGGATGTGCATGGCCGCCTCCACCGTCAGGAGAGCATCATTCAAGTGGTACTATTGGATCAACGCATCCAAAGCCCAGCGTTGAAGACGCTGAGTCGGTGATGGGATCCTTTGTTGGTGAGGAAGTTCGGTCATTGCGTAGCTTGAAGCGCACACCTGTGAGTTCCTCCGTGATGCCATTGGATCAAAGGGAGTTCTGAGTGGTTCTTGTAAAATATTTTAACAAATACAAACAGCAACCCCATCAAAGCAGTATCTCATTATCCCATGCGTAATTAATGACATTTCTTGGCCCTAAATGTGAGTATAAGAGGGAATAGAGTGAGATTAGGTTAAATCTGTCATGCTTGGTTAAATATTCACGTTGGTTTCACCATTTTTTGTTTCACGACGAATCAGGTGGAGTTGACCGACGCGCCCAACTGTCAATCTCACAGAGGGATGAACTCCACTCAGTCACTTGAATTGGGTATATCGTTCATCGTTTCGAAATGCCCAATAGTTCCATATCCATCGATACTTGGACCTGCTTTCCAAAGCCATGTGTTCGCTGGGTGATTTGGCCAGCGATGCTTAAGAACTCGTATTGGTCAAGAGGATGGGAAGTTGGGCTCATCGCACCCTTTTAAGGGGGGGGGGATTATTAGCTGTTCTAGGACTCTCTTATAGATTTAAGACGTATTGATATGTTATAAAATCTTTGGTTTATACCCAAGAATAGTATCCATGAATTACTCATGGTTGTAAATGGTCAGCTAAACGCAGGGATTCAAAATCATTTAGACCCGAGGTTTACAATCCCTCAATCGATTAATGACTCCGAGGAGTTTGGACTCATTGAGACGACACTAGTTTGGAGCCTTATAACTGGGCACTCTGAAGTTTATTGTCATCCAGGGTGAACAGATAACGACTTGATCATTTGGATTGAACCCGTGATATGGGCTTCCTACATATCCTCGTGAGAGTAATTAGAGTCCACAAAGTTCAGTAATGCAGTTTAATGTCATTCGGGATGAAGGATCGGGGCTTACACTCTGAGGTGGCTTGATGAGATGGTGGATGGGGATTACACTATAAGGTAGCCCATAGAGTTGGTGAACCGACGTAAAGGGGTCAGAATGACTAGGTGGTGGGCTTGAAGCTCATGGAGGCTTCCTACGTACCATTCCTTGACATGGAACAAAGTCCTCGTAGTTCGCAGGAGGTGGTTTCGGAGAACCAATGTGAAGATGGAATGGGGGTCCAATGGGTAATGGTCTTGAACCTCGTGGAGACTTCCTACGTACCATGCCATGACATGGATCAAAGTCCTCGTAGTTCACAAGAGGTGGTGTCAGAGAACCAACGTGAAGATAGAACGAGGGTCCGATGGGTAATGGGATTAAACCTCATGGAGGCTTCCTACGTACCATTCCTTGACATGGATCAAAGTCCTCGAAGTTCGCAAGATGTGTTATTAGGGTCAGTGCTTACTCTAAGCCCACATGAGTCATGCTCAGTGTGATAAACAAAAGGCAGCAGAGACCTGACTATCACGTCATGAAATGTGCGTCTGTGGGATGCGGAGTGGGGCTTACGCAATGGGCGGCCCAGGGAAATGGAGATTTGGAATTACTCCAGGATGGAGGCCCGATGGTGAAAAATCCCAGAAGGAGATGAAAAGGGTACCCCTGTGTCCATCTCCCCTATTGGTTCTTTGCACCGTGGACGTATGGAGGTGTATGGGTGCTACCTCCTGTGAGAAACGCAAGGGGTTTACACCAAGGAGGTTGCCCTTTCACTCCCAGAAGAGGGGAGAAGTTCTCACCGCCGCAGTTTAAGGGAAATGGAAGTGGGGTCCCCCAATATGGTGTGTGGATAGGTAGAAAAGGGACTTCGGGCTCGGACCCTGCATTACCTTGGGAATGTGAACCGAGGAATGCTTCAGGAATCCACTCAAGTGTCGGAGCAACCCCTTTGCCCTCGATTACCGTTGGTATGTAAACTCAAGGCGGCGCACTGATGCGCTTGAAGGTCGCATCATATGGGTCCAGTGGCCTCGGTAGAGGCCTTGGATCAGGGCCGATGAATGGGCCAATGAGGGGGATGTGAAGGATCGGGTCGGATTATAAGGATTTTATTTGACTCAGGAGATGGGAACAGAGAAGGATTTGGCTGGCCACATAGGTGTATGAGGAGTGGCGTCCTTCGCGTAGGGGGGTGCTACGTGGCTGGAGAGGCTATCCGCATACCAGGATGGTACACAAACTGAGAGGCATCCCGCGTACCAGGGTGGTACGCAGCTTCAGGTTTGGCCTTCGTACCAGGTTGGTACATGGTGTGTCGGATCAAAAGAGGGGAATAGACTCACTGGTCCGTGAGAAGTACATCAGTGGAGTGGGCATGGCTTGTGGTCTTCTTTTTTTATTTTAATTTGAAGTTCTCAGTTCAATAATTTTTTATGAATTTTTGGTTCCTTATTAATTTGTTTCCAGCTTCATACCTGTTCTGGTTCGCGAATTGGAACTTCATTGTCTGCGAAATCCTATGCTCTTTTCTTTGAAATCCTTCCACCAAAATCTGATCGATCGACTTATTCTCCCCCTCGATGTCCTTTTATAGAGTGAAGAAAGAGATGTATCTGGGGTCATGCGGTACCTTTTTCAGAGGCCCATGACTGAAGACCTGGTTTACGAATGACGTGGTCAATCCATAACTTGTGGGGGCATTGAATGCACATTCCCCGCGAACCAAACTAGTTCGAGGAGTGCTTCGCGGCTGCGCAGGGATCTGCCTTTGTTCCGAAAATGACGGCATACGCGGTTCGGGCCGGTTGGCGCGGTTCGCGGTTGGGGCGGTTCGTGACGGTGGGCCGGCCTAGCACCCGTCCTGCTTTGCGCCTGTGGAGGGTTCCCGCCTCTGTTCCGTAAATGACAACGGTCCGCGGAGGAGGCAGATTGGTGAACTGGCTGCGCACCATCACTGTTGGACCGGTACACGGACCGGTTGATCCTTTTCCAATTTATTGGGTGTTCTCCATATTTTTTCCCAATTCCTCAAGGGAAATTGGAAAGGGAAATTGGGTAGAATCCTCTCTTGAATTAAGGGGATTCTCATTCTCCTTTGCGGATTTTTCTGGACCCAACAACCATAAAAACCCTAAAAACCATAAAAATTCATAAAACCAATAATGAACCCAAAAAACCAAAAAACCCCTAAAATCCACTAAAAAACTAAAACCCTTGGAACCCCTATAAATGTTAAAAAAACTATAAAAAGATTAAAAACCCTAAAAATTCAGAAAAACTAAAAAAAAAATCTAAAAACTGTAAAATCTAAAAAACCCACAAAATCCATAAAAATTTTATAAACCTATAAAATACAAAAAAAGCCCGAAAAATCCAGAAAAATAAAAAATACTCTAATTACTCAGATAAAATTTTAAAAATATTAAAAACCTCAAAATGCTTAAAACCCATAAGAACATTAAAAATTCTAAAATACTTAAAGACCCTTAAAACCCATTAGAACCCCTAAAAACCATTAAAAACCTAAAAATTAATAATAATACTAAAAACCACTAAATAATTAAAAACCATTTGAACTCATAAAAATTTTAAAAACTATAGAAAATGTTAAAACCCCTAAAAACAAAACAAAAACCCTAAAAGGAAAAAAACCCATAAAAACACTAAAAACCCTAAGTGATCGAAAAACCCTAAAGCACCCTAAAAGTCAAAAAATATTCTAAGAATGCCATAAAATCCAAATAAGATGAAAAACCCCTAAAAAATCCAAAAAAAAACCACAAAAATCATAGAACACTTAGAACACCTAAAAAAACAAAAAACATTAAAAATGCTGAAAACCATAGAATTCTCTCAAAACCATAAAACCATTAAATAACTTAAAAAATCCTAAAAACCATAAAACCATAAAAACCAAACAAAAATTATAAAAACTATTCAAACCCCATAAAAAGTTAAAAAACTCTAAAAACCTTAAAAACCATAAAAAATCAAAAAAATCTAAAAAAGAAAAAACCCATAAACCACTAAAAACCCAAAAACCACAAATAAATACTAGAAAACATAAAAATACATAAAACACCGATAAAACCATAAAATCCATAAATATCCCAAAAAGTCCCTAAAACCATAAAACCCCTAAAAATATTTAAAAAACGATAAGAATTCCTGAAAAACCTAAAAACACTTGAAACCCATGAAAACATAAAAAAATGATAAAAACCATGAAAATCCCTAAAAACCAAGAAACCCAATAAATCCAAAAAACCCAAAAAACCCATAAAAAAGATAAAACCACTAAAAACTTTAAAACACCTTTAAACCCCTAGAATGTAAAAAAAAACTCTAAAAAACCATCAGAAACATAAAAAACTCAAAAAACCATTAAACCCAAAACAGACCATAAGACCCCTAAAAACTATAAAAACGATAAAAAACCAGAAAATCCCTAAAAACCTAAAATGCAATAAAAATCCTAAAATAGATCTAAAATTTTTAAAAACATAAAAAACCATAAGAAAACCTGAAAAACCTAAAAACACTTAAACCCTTAAAAAACATAAAAACATTTAAAACCCTAAAACCCCTAAAACACTAAAACCATAAACCCCCTAAAAACCATAAAACACTACAATCTGCTAAGAACTCTAAAAACCATTTATACCCCTAAATATTTTGAAAACCTTAAAAACCATAAAAAATCTAAAAAACTAAACTAACCAAAAAACACAAAAAAAATTATACCCCTAAACCCCTCAAAATTACAAAAACATCTAAAAATACATAAAAATCATTAATTTTTTAAGAACCCTAAAATAGTTAAATACACATAAAACCTAGAAAAAACCTAAGAAAACATTAAAGACATGAAACCCTAAAAATGATAAAAATAAAAAAACCATAAAAACCCATAAAAAACATAAAACCCAGAAAACCCACTAAAAACACTAAAAACATTTAAACCCCTAAAAATGATAAAAACCCCTAATAACATTAAAAACCTTAAAAATCTATAAAACCGTAAAAACACCAAAAAACCATAAAAACCCTAAAAATGCTAAAAACCCTAAAACCCATCAAAATCTGTAAAAACTATAAAAATTATAAAAATACCTAAAAATCTTAAAATTATATAAAAATGTAAAAAACCCTAAAAATCCCTACGAAAACATTAGAAACCTAAAAACTCTTAAAACCCTTGGATGGCCCCATAAAGGGCGCTGCTCTCGGTCTCGCTCTTGTCCCCTCTCCTAGCGTTTCCGCCGTCTCTCTACGACGATGGTGATCTTCCTTTCCTCGGTCTATTTCCCCTCCTCTGTTTCTTTTTTCTGGCTACTGTGCAACACTGGATCTCTAGGATGGTTCTTCAATCGGTAGTTTTTGATGCTCAGAGGAGGGATGGTGGATCTTTCACTCAAGCTCAGGTTTCGTGTTCTTCTTCAAGGTTTCTCAGGTTTTAAAGATGGGGTTTTTAAGGTGATGGCGTTCCTTTGGTGGTTTTTTCTGATTCATGGTGAATCCTTGTTTGGTCTCTTGGTTATGCTCATGATTTTCTTGGGAATGTTTATGGTGATTCCTATTATTGTTGAGGAGATGAACTCCAAATCTGCTTGTGTTTTAGTGGATTTTGATTTGAAAAGGCTTGGTGTTGCCACCTACCTACCTTTATGTTCTTTTCCTCTGATTTATGATGTTGGTGGTGATGATGTGGATGTGATGACGGCGATCTGGATGACGTCGCTGGTGATCTGGTTCCTCTTTGGTGGGGAGGGCGTGATGGTGATGCCTCTGGATGGTGGTCTTAAGGGTTTCGAGGTTACGACTGTGGCGGCAATGGTTGGTGGGCTCTCGTCGGCATTATAGATGGTTGATGATGTGGCAAATTCGGGGACGCAGCTCGAGGTGGCTCGCTGATCGTGTGTGGTGATGGGTGTGTGGGTATTTTTAATTTTTAACTGTGCTGATGTTGTGGTTTGGTCTCTGGAATGCGGTTCCATGACCGCCATTGATGATGTTGTGAATTGGTCTCGGGTATGCGGGTTCCATGACCGTCGGTGATGATGTCGGATCTCGGATCTATGTTTGTATGGTTACCGGTAACCCATAAATCGGTTTTTTAGAAAATGAAAAAACGAATTTCGGCTAAAACCCTAGAAACACCAAGAAATACTTAATCCCTTAAAAACCCTCAAAATCCAAAAAAATCATAAAAACCATAAAAAACCAAAAGAACATTAAATTGAACTAAAAACCTATAAAATAAATAAGAAAACTAAAAACCCCAAATACCCTTCAAACACCCTAAAAATGTTAAAAACACTTAAAAATACCCTAACAACACAAAATTCCAAGAAAACCCAAGCTACCCCCAAATTCACAAAAAACCCAAATAAATAATTAAAATTACTAAAAATCCTGAAATTTTTTAAAAACCCTTAAAACCCTCAAAATCCCTAAGAAAAATTTAAAAAACCAAAAACACTGAAAACCCCAAAAAACCAAAAACAAAGCTAAAAATCCTAAAAACCCTAGAACCCACTAAAACCCTGAAAAACATAAAACCCCAAAAAACCAAAAAACCAAAAAAACCCATAAAACCCCTTAAAAATACTAAAAACCCCAAAAATATTTTAAACCACTAAAAATGTTAAATAATAAAAAATAGTAAAACCCCTAAAAACTAAAAAATTCTAAATACCCCAAAAAAAAATTATAAAACCTAAAAACCCTAAAAATACTCAAAATCTGAAAAACCCTAAAATATATAAAAATCATAATATCCCTAAAATACCTAAAACATAAAACCCATAAAAAACCTAAAAACTCTAAGAAAACCTTAAAAACCTAAAAACACTTAAAACCCCTAAAAACATTAAAAAGGTTTAAACCCTAAAAAACCCTAAGAACCATAAAACAACTAGAACCTAAAAAACTCTAAAAATCATAAAATCCATAAAAACAAACTAAATAAACAAAAAACCATTTACATCCCAAAAAATGGAGAAAAACTCTAAAAACATTAAAAACCCTAAAAATCTTAAACAACCCTAATAACCCCAAAAACAAAAAATCCAAAAAACCATGAAAACCCCTCAGAAAAAAACTAAAAACACTTAAAATCCACAAAAAACTTGAAAATGATAAAATACTAAAACACCTAAAAAACTTAAAAACAATAAAACCCCTTAAAAACCTAAAAAAAATTTAAAAACCCATAATACCATAAAAACACTAAATGTTGGAAAAAACCTTTAAACCGCATAAAACGTTAAAAAACTCAAGAAAACATTAAAACTCATAAAACCCCTAAAAACCATAAAAATGATAAAAAAAATTCCCATAAAATAAATAAAAGATTAAAAATCCTTAAAACCCTGAAAAAACCTAAAAACAAAAAACACCCAAAAACCCCTAAAAATATAAAAACCACTAAAATCCATAAAAATATCTAAAATCCAAAAAACCAAAAAACCTAAAAAAACCATTAAAAACAATTAAACCATAAAAATTAAAAACACCCAAATAACTACAAAAAACCTTAAAACATCTAAAAATGTCAAAAAATCTAAAAACCTAAAAAACACTTAAAAACTCAAAAAAAAAACCCATAAAAGTCCTGAAACTCATAATAATCCCTAAAACCATGAATACACTTAAGAAACCCTTAAAAACCCAAAAACACATAAAACCCCTATAATTCTTAAAAACACTAAAAACCATAAAACACTAAAAACCATAAAACACTAAAAAATCATAAAAATCCTAGTAAACATAAAACCACAAAAAAACATTAAAAAACCTTGAAAACACCATTAAAATAATAAAATCAACTAAAAATATAAAAATAATTTAAACCCTTAAAAATGTTAAATAACTATAAAAGACCATAAAAACACTAAAAAGTCTAAAACCCCTAAAAACCCAAAAAAATCCATAAAAACCTTAAAAACCATAAAACCCTAAAAATAATTAAAACCATAAAAATCCTAAAAATCCCTAAAAAATCCTAAAAACATGAAAACCATGAAAATCAATAAAAAATTATTAAAAACCTAAAAACAAATGAAACAAATAAAAAATATTTAAATGAAAAAACCCCTAAAAATGTTAAAAAACCTAAAAACCATAAAACCTCAAAAAACCTAAAAACACTAAAAACCCATAAAACCCTAACACCCAAAAAACTAAAAAACACTAAAATTTTAAAATGAATCCTAAAACCATAACAAACATATAAACCCTAAAACCCATAAAAACCCCTAAAATTATCTAAATAACTAATACCACTAAAAACCATAAAATCCTAAAAAATTCCTAAAAATATGTAAAAAGGTAAAAAACACTAAAACCCTAAAAACCCTAAGAAAAACTTAAAATCCTAATAATAAATTAATCCTATAAAACCCATAAAAATGTTTAAAACCATAAAATACGTTAAAATACCTTAAAACCCCTAAACCCCTTTAAAACCCTAAAAACCAATAAAAATAAAAAAACTCAAAAACCATTTAAAAACTAAAAACATTAAAAATACTTAAAAACCTTAAACCACTAAAATTAAAAAATTAACAAACTAAAAACCTAATGAAACCATAAGACCCAAAACTCTCAAAATCCCAAAATAATTTAAAATCCATAAAGATCCCTAAAAACTCATTTAATGTAAAAAACATAAAACAATAAAAAAGCCTAAGGAAACCATAAAAACCAAAAACTCCTAAACCCCCTAAAACCTAAAAACCTAAAAATACTACAAACCCCAAAAACCCAAAAATCCATAAAATCCCCTAAAAACCTTAAAATCCACTAAAAACCCATAAAACCCACTATAAACTCGAAACACCCTTTAAACCCATATAAATGTAGAAAAACTCTAAAAAACCTCAAAACCCCTAGAAGTCCCCAAAAAACAATAAAACCCCCTAAAATCCCAAAAAACACTAAAAACCCAAACAAAAACATAAAAAACCTAATATCCAAAAAAAACATAAAATCCCCTTAATTTTTTAAAAATCCTACAATACCATAAAAATATTGAAAATCTCTAAAAAAATATTTTAAAACACTTAAAACCCCTAGGAAAACATTAAAACCTAAAAATACTTTAAACCCCAATAAACCCTCAAAATAAATAAAATCCCTAAAAACACAAAAATACTAAAAAAACACCTAAAAACATGAAAACCCCTAAAATCATGATATCCCATAAGAAACCCCATAATAAATAATTAAAATCCAGAAAAAACATTTAAAATGTCTAAAAGACCTAAAAATGATAAAAACCTAAAACAACCTAAAAGACCATAAAACCCTCAAAAAACCATAAAAATCCCTAGAAACCTTAAAAACCAATAAATCCAAAAAAAACCTCCCTCAAAAACTCTAAAAACCCATAAAAACCCTAAAAGTTTTTAAAAATCTAAATACCCTTTAAACCCATAAGATCTCAAATAAACCCTAAAAACCCCAAGAAACCATACAATCTTAAAATCCCTAAAACCCTCAAAATCTTTAAAACTATAAAAATACAAAGAAACCTAAATATCCATAAAAAAGTAAAAACTCTAAAAACACTAAAAACATTATGAAAAACATAAAATCTTAAGACACTAAAAACCCCTAAATAGCCTTTAAACTAAAAAAATCCAAAAAACAACAAAAACAAGGAAACAAGGAAAAATTCGTAAAAATCAATAAAACCCATAGAAACTCTACAAATTCCCAAAAAAATCCATAAAACCCCTTTAAACCCCTAAAAATGTTGAAAAACACTAAAAATAAAACTCAAAAACTCAAAATACCCCTAAAATCCTAAAAAACCCATAAAATCCCTAAAACCCATAGAAAACCCTACAACCCTCCAAATCTATAAAAACACTAATAAACAATAAAAATAAAAAAAATACCTAAAGGCCCCCAAAAGTAAAAAAATTAGTAAAAAACATAAAAAACCTAAATAAACATTAAAAATATTACAATACATAAAATGCCTAAATATCCAAAAAACGCTAAAAACCTTAAAAACTCTGAAAACCCAAAAACACCAAAAAAACCAAAACCCCCTAAAAACCTTAAAAATAAGAAAAACTAAAAAATCCCCTAAAAACCATAAAAAACTCAAATAACTATTAAAACCTATAAGACTGTTAAATTAATATAAAAACCCTTAATCCCCCTAAAAGTTCAAAAATACCTTAAAAATACAAAAAATAATAAAACCATAAAAACCCTAAAATCGTTAAAAACCTAAAAAAATCACTAAAACCCCTCAAAACCCATAAAAATAAAAAAAATATAAACATACTCAAAAATAATAATAACCTCTTAAACCACTAAAAACCCTAAAAACCATTAAAAAATAAAAACACTAAACACCCCTAAAAACCTAAACATCCTAAAACACCTAAATCTCCTAAAAATATTATAAACCCTAAAACACAATAAAACCCACTAAAAACACTAAAAACACTAAAAACACAAAACATTATATAAACCACTAAAAAAATTAAAAAATATAAAAAAATTAAAACCCTAAGAAAGTCAAAAAAACAAAACAAATCAAAAAAACCATAAAAATAAAAAAATCCTAAGAAACCTAAAAATACCTCAAAATCTGTAAAAACAAACAACCACATAAAAAAACCTAGAAATCCCTAAAATTCCCTAATAACATAAAAACACCGTAAAACCCTGAAAACCACTTTGAAAACATTAAAATCATAAAAACTCATAAAACACCTAAAAATTCTAAAAACACTAAAATCTCTAAAAAACCAAAAAACCAAAAAATTGACTAAAATTTTAAAAAAACCTAAAAAACTAAAAAACCATAAAACCATAAAAATAATGAAAACTCAAATTACCATTTAAACACATAAAAAGATAATAAAAAAATCTAAGAAACAAAAAAACACTAAACAACTCAAGAAAACTTGAAACCCCTCAAAAATCACAAAATCTTAAAAACCCTAAAAGGCCTTAAAAACCCTCAAAATCCATAAAAAAAATAAAAAATAAAAAATACTAAAAAATCCAAAAAATTCCATAAAACCCAAAAAACTAAAAAAAACACAGAAAAAACCTAAGAAAATTTTAAAAACCTAAAAATAATTAAGAACCCTAAAAAACCTAAAAACCTAAAAACACTAAAAACACTAAAACCCCATAAATACCTTGAAAACCATAAAAACACCTAAAAAATAAAATAAATATGCATAAAACCCCATAAGAACCCTAAAAACACTTAAAAACAAAAAAAATCATTAAACAACTTTAAATGTAAAAAACTAAAAAAATCCTTAAAACCCTAAAAATATTTAAAAATCCAAAAGGCCCAAAAATACATAAAAACACTAAAAACCCAAAACCCCCCCTCAAAATTCTTAAAAACCCTAAAAATACATAAAAATAACACAAAACATAAAAAACACTAAAAATATAGCATACCTCTTAGAAAACCATAAACCCCCAAAGCACTTAAAACACCTAAAAGGTCTAAAAAGGCTAAAACCACTAAAAAACAGAAAAAACCCTAAAACCCCTAAATCCCATAAAAACATCATTAAAAACATAAAAATCCATGAACCCATAAAAATCCAAAAAACAAAAAAGGTCCATTAAACCACTGAAAATGTTTAAAAACTCTAAAAAAATTAAAACCCCTAAAAAACATGAAACAAATCCTACAAACCCAAAAAACCATAAAAACCCTAAAACCCATAAAAAACCCTAAACCCTCAATATCCCTAAAAACACTACAAGAAAAAAATTATATGAAATTTTTAAAAATACTTAAAAACTTAAAAAACATTTAAAATTCTAAAAACCCAAAGGAAAACCATAAAAACATAAAAACACTTTAACCACCTAAAAAACATGAAAAATGCTAAAAACCCCAAAAACCCAAAAACCATAAAAATTATAAAAGCAATAAAAACCCATAAAACCCATAAAACCCTAAAACCCCATAAAACCAAAACACCCACTAAAAAATCTAAAAATCTTTTTGACCCGTAAAAAAGTAAAAAAATCCTAAAAACCTAAAAATCCTAAAAACCCTGAAAACCTAAAACCCCTAAAAACTCTAACAAACTATAAAAATAGAAAACAAAATTCCAATAAAAACCCAAAAAACCATTAAATCCTTAAGATACCTTGAAATCAATAAAAACCCTAAAAACCTAAAAAATCCCTAAAAGTCCAAAAAATAACAAAAAACTTTGAAAACCCTGAAACCCATACAAAAAACATAAAAAAATAAAAACAATTAAAAACATAAAATACATAAAAAACATAATAATTCATCAAAATATTTAAATCCTAAAAAACAATTCAAAATTGAAAAACCCATAAAAACCCATAAAACCCTAAGAACCACTAAAAACTCTAAAAAGCTATTAAATCCCTAAAACATTAAAAAAGCTATAACCCATGAAACCCTAAAAAGTAAAAATCCCTAAAAGTATAAAAAAAACATCAAACCCATAAACACCCTAAAACCCTTCAAAATATCATAAAACAATAAAAAACCAATAAATCCCAAAAAATCTATAAAAATAACTAAAAAATTTAAAAACCATGAAAAACCCTATGAAAACCATAAAAAATTAAAACACATAAAAATAATAATAACAAAAACAACTCCAAAAAATTTCAAACCCCTAAAAACCATAAAAACCATAAAACCCCTAAAAATGTTAAAAAACTATAAAAACCAAAAAAACCAAGAAAAATAAAAAAAACACTGAAACCCCAAAAAACCGTAAATACCATAAAAACCCAGAAACCATCAAAATCTATACAAATAGTAAAACTCCCTAAAATTCCTAAAAGGCCCAAAAAGTCCTTAAATATACTTAAAATTGTTAAAATCCCTAAAATCTAAGAAAATCCATAAGAAAACTTTAAAAACATAAAAACACTTAAAAGCCCTAAAAACCTAAAAAGAGATAAAAAACACTAAAAACTTAAAAATCATAAAAATACAAAAACCATAAAACCCCTAAAACCATAAAAACCCTAAAAATCCATAAAACACTAAAAAATCATTGAAAAAATTAAAATCCCATTAAACCCTTAAATATTTTTAAAAATTTAAAAAACCATAAAAACCCAAAAAACTCAACAAAACCAAAAAAAACTCAAAAAAACATGAAAACCATAAAAAAATTAAATAATAATAAAATATAAAAGACATTAAATCCCTCAAAATCACTAAAATCTCTACTGAACCATAAAAATAAATAAAATCCCTAAAATTCCCAAAAAACATTAAAAACCATAAAAACAAAAAAAAAACCCTTAGAAAAAAATAAAACACCTAAAAACACTTAAAAACCTTAAAAAGATAAAAAAATAATAAAAACACTAAAAAAACCTAGAAACCCTAAAAACCATCAAAATCCCTAAAAACTAAAAAAACATAAATGTCTTAAAAAATTCCTATAGCTCTATAAAAATTACAAAAAAACACTAAAAATCATAAGAAAACATTAAAAACTAAAAAAAACATAAAACCCCTAAATACCTACAAATGATAAAAACCCTAAAAGATCCTAAAACACATAAAAACATCTGAAAATCATAAAACCCCAAAAAAACATTAAAAAACCAGAAATACACCTAAAAACCCTAATAATCACTAAAAACTCTAAAAAATCTTCAAACCCCTAAAAAATTTAAAAAAGTATAAAAACATTAAAATCTATACAAAATTCCCAAAAAAAACCCAAATAAATCCTTAAGAAAACCTAAAAACCCATAAAACACCTCAAAATCCCAAAAAACCTTAAAAATCCTAAAAATTATCTACAAGTCCATTAACATTTAAAAACCACAAAAACACTTGAAACATCGTAAGAATACCTTAAAACCAAAAAAATTTAATACACCTAAAAAAACTACAAACACCTAATAACTGATAAAAACCCTAAAAACAAAAAATATATATCTAAATACCCTTTAAACCCTTAAAAATATAAAAAAATATAAAACCCATAAAACCCTAAAAAAGCTCACAAAATCCATAAAACACTAAAACCCTATAAATCCATATAAATCCCCAAAAATCCTTAGTAACCAGAAATACCCATTATATTCGAAACAAATACCTAAAATACCTAAAAACATAATCAACCTTAAAAATTCTATGAAAACATAAAAAAAAACACTTAAAGCACCTAAAAACGGAAAATTGCCAAAACCACTAAAAATTATAAAAACCCTAAAAACACAAAAAATCCCAAAAAACCATAAAACCCCTAAAAACTCCAAAATATCCCTAAAAATACCTAAATGTAATAAAACCTAAAACACATAAAAATCTTAAGAAATCCGTAAAAACACTTAAATACCCTAAAACAATAAAGATATAAAAAGCCCTAAAACCCCTTAAATAATTATAAAAATAATGCTAAAACCCCCTAAAACCATAATACCCCTAAAAAAATTTAAAAACCCAAAAATACATAAAACCCCTGAAAACCCAGTAAAAACATTAAAACCCATTTAAACCCATAAATATAGAAAAAAACACAAAAAACCCCAAAAACCCAAATAAACCCAAAAAATCCCTAAAAACCATACAAAAACTCAAAACCCTAAAAAATTTAAACACCCTCAAAATTCCAAAAACCCTTAATATAAAATTCCAAAAAAATACTTAAAAATACCAAGGAATATAAAAAACTCTAAAATCCTTCAAAATCCACAAGAAAAATTTAAAAACCAAAAAATACTTAAAACCCTCCAAAAGATTAAAAAATTCTAAAACCCTAATAAATCCAAACCCCCAAAAATTGTAAAAAACATGAAAAAAATAAAGAAATAAAAATCCCATAAAAATAAAAAAAACTGCTAAAAAATCGAAAACCCTTTAAACCCATAAAAACCATAAAAAACTCAAAAAAAATTACATATTATAAAATCTAGAAAAACATTTAATAGAAACAAAACCCATAAAACCCCCAAAACTCATCCAAATCACTAAAGACCCTAAAATATATAAAAATACTAAAAAAGACATAAAAATCCCCAAAACACTGAAAACCGTTATTTAAACCATAAAAACCTAAAAACACTTAAAACACTTAAAACTTAAAAAATTCTAAAAACCCTAAATATCCATAAAAACACTAAAAACTATAGAAACCATAAAAATATGAAAAAAATAGAAAAACCATAAAAACCATAAACCCCTAAAAACATAATAAACTATAAAATTCCATTGAACCTTAAAATTTTGAAAAACTCTAAAATACCATAAAACCTTAAAAAACTAAAAAAAACCCTAAAATACCAAAAAATGATAATAACCATAAAAACCCTAAAACCCCATAAATCCCTAAAAATCATAAAAATCAATAAAGATACTAAAAAATTCCTAAAAATCCTTTAAAATTTAAAAAAAATAAAACCTCTAAGAAAACCTTAAAAACCAAAAAACACTTCAAACCCCAGAAACTCTAAAAATTCTAAAAAAACTATAAAACCCCAAAAAACCCTAAAAACCATGAAACCTATAAAAATATTAAAACCCCATAAAAATCATAAAATCCACTAAATCTCTAAAACACGTTGAACCACTAAATATTTTAAAAAATATAAAAATCTATAAAACCCTTAAGAATTAATAAAATCCCAAAAACCATTTAAACCCTAAGAACCCTCAAAATTCATAAAACCCATAAAAACAAAAAAATTATAAAAAATTCATTAAAATACATAAAAATGTATGAAACTCTATAAACACTAAAAACCACAAAGAAAACCATTAAAACCAAAAAACCTAAAACCCTAAAAAAACCTAAAAATGCATAAAACTCAAAAAACCATAAAAACAATAAAAACCCTAAAAATGCCTAAAAATAATATAAAATAAATTAAAACCATAAAAATACCAAAAACTATAAAAACCCTTAAAAACCCTAAAAACCAATGAAAAACTTAATAAATTAAAAAAATTCAAAAACCATGAAAAACTTAAAAAAAATTTAAAAACACTAAAAAATTTATAAACCCTAAAATCCAATAAATGACAAAAAACCCCCTAAAACCCATAAAAACACTAAAAACCATTGAAACCCCCTAATAAATAATGAAATCCTTTAAACCACTAAAAAATTTAAAATAGGATAAAAAATTATAAAACCTAAAAAAACTCAATAAATAAACTAAAAACAAAAAAACAAAAAAACCCAAAAAACCCAAAAACCCATAAAACCCCCGAATACACTAAAACACATAAAATCCATAAAAAACCCCTAAATACTATTATTATCCTAAAAAATCCCTAAAAACATAAAAATCACTAAATCCCCCTAAAACCCTACGAAAACCTTGAATACCTAAAAATACTTATAACCCATAAAACACTTAAATATTCTAAAACACCTAAAAACCCGAAAACCCTTCAACAAACTCAAAACCATAAAACCATAAAGTCCCATATAAACCCTAAAACCACTAAAAACTCAAAAAAATCCTTTAATCCCTAAAAATGTTTAAAATGTCTAAGAAACTATGAAACCCCTAAAAATAAAAAATCCTCAAAACAAAATGAAACCATAAATCCCCTAAAAACCATAAAAACCCCCAAGTTCCCAAAAAACAATAAAAAATCCTACAAAAGATAAAAATCCCAAAAAAAGCAAAAAAAAACCCAAAAAACCAAGAAAATGCCTAAGAAAGCCTTAAAACCCTAAAAATAAAATAAACAAAAAACCCTAAAAAACATAAGACCCCTAAAACCATAAAGACCATTAAAAACCCATAAAACCCCATAAAACTTCTAAAAAATCTCCAACCCCATTAAAACCCTAAAACATACTAAAAATTAAAACCCTTAAGACACATAAAAAATTAAAAATCCCATAAAAACAAAAAAAATGACAAAAATATAAAACCCTTTAAACCCTCCAAAACCCTCAAAATCATTAAAAACAATATAAACCCATAAAAATTATAGAAAATCCCAAAAGTCCCTAAAAACATAAAAATCCCAAAAAAACACTTAACAACCCTAAAAAACATTAAAACCCTAAAAAACACTTAAAACCCCGAAAAACTGTCAAAACAAAAAACCCTAAAAACTCATAAGAAACTATAAAAACCCAAAAACCATAAAACCCCCAAAACCATAAAACTTATAAAAACACATAAAAACCCTAAAATCAAAACAAATATAACTACTCTTTAAACTAGAAAAAACATTAAAAATTTAAAGAACCATAAAACCTTAAAAATATATCCTAAAAACCCCAATAAAACCATAAAATAAACCAAAAATCCCCTAAAACCCTCTAAATCCATTAAAACCCCAAAAACAATAAAAATCCTAAAAAATTCCTAATATCCCTAAAAAAATTAAACCACTAAAAACCATAAACCCCCTATTTCATTCTTTGTTTTCGGCCACGAAACGCCCAACAGCTCCATATCCAATGATTGATGGACCTTATTTCCAAAGGAAGACGTCCACCAGATGGTCTGACCAACGACTCTTTAGAACTCACATTGGTCGAGAGGATGGGAAGTTGGGCTCATCGCACCCTTTTAGGGGGAATTATTTCCTGTTCCGGGACTCTCTTATAGATTTAATATGTATTCATATATTCACGAATTTTTGGTTTATACCCAAACATAGTATCCACGGATTCAACCCTAGTGGGCAACGGCCAACTGGATGCAGGGGTTCAGAATCCTTTATGCCTGAGGTTTACTATCCCTCATTGGATTAATGACCCCGAAGGGTTGGAGCTCGCTTGAGGCGGCACTAGGAGTGGTGCAATGAACTGACGTGGAGATGATCATATCGACCAGCTGTTGGGCTTGAACCTTAGGGAGGCTTCCTACGTACCATACTTAGGAAGCAGGGATCAATGTCCAAGTAGTTCAGATAGGTGTTGGGAACCGACGTGAAGAGAGACCAGGTGGTCCAATGGGTGGTGGGCTTGATCCTCATGGAGGCTTCCCACGTACCATTTCTATGAGACAGGGATCAAAGTCCTCGTAGTTCTCTTAAACATTTTAACATCATGTTGGATGAGGGTGGAACTTTATGTGAAGAAACTAACGAGTGGTGGGCTTGAACCTCATGAAGGATTCCTACGTACCATGATTTGACATGGATCAAAGTCCTCGTAGTTCTCTTTGGCTTGGGGCTTACGCTCTGGGGCAGCCCAGAATGATGGGTTGGGGATTACACTTTGAGGAGGCCCATAAGAGGATGTCATGGTCGATGCTTACTCTAAGCCCACCTGAGTCATGCTCGGTGTGAGAAACAAGAGGCAGCAGGGACCAGACGATCACATCATGAAAGGTTCATTCATGAGAAGCGGAGTGGGGCTTACACATGAAGGCGGCCCAAGGTGATGAATTGGGTCTTACACTCTGAGGAGGCCCAGAAGGTCAAGGCTTACTCCGAGATGGATGCCCGGGGTGACAAAGCCCAGCAGGAGAGGGAAAGGGGGTGCTCTTATTCCCGTCCCCTCTCTTGCAGTGCACGAGGGATTCCTTCTGATGGGTATTTTACCATCTTTGTGGAACCCTCAACAAGTGGAGGGGTCAAAAAGGGATTCCTGAGCTCAGAATCTGCATTAATGTGGGAATGTGGACCCAGGAATTCTTCGGGAATCTGCCCAAGGGTTGGGGAAACCCCTTTTCCCCTATTTATCGTGGGTATGTGAACTCAAAATGGTGCGCTGGTGCGCCTGAAGGTTATACAACGCGGATCCGATGGCTTTGGCGGAGGCCTCGGCTCGAGGCTGATGAATAGGCCAACGAGGGAGTCACGGAGGACCTAGCTGGATCAGAAGGATTTTACCGGGCTCTGGAAATGAGAACACCGAAGTATTTAGTGGGCCACCGAGAGGTATGGGTGGTGGCGCCCTTCCCGTGGAAAGGTGCCACGTGGCTAGAGAAACCGTCTGCAAACTAGAGTGGTCTACAGACTGTGGGCGTCCCGTGAACCAGAGTGGTTTGAGGCTTCAGGATCAATGCGTGAACCAGGGTGGTTCATGACTTCGGGCTCAATCTGTGAACCAGGGTGGTTCGCGGAGGATTCCAGGCGGGCAGTGGCGGCCAAGGGTGGCGCCGATTAGAGGCTCGTCGATCAGGGTTTCACCCACGGAGGAGGCTGCTTCGTGGTACGATAGATGGGAAAAGGGGCATAAACTCCTTGGTCCATGGGGAAGTCATCCGCAGAGGGGGGTATGGTTCGCGGTTCTCCTTTTTGTTATTTTTAGGTTTGCGGTTCACCAAATTATTATGTGTTTTCCCATTCCTTATTAATTCATATACCTATTGTGGTTCGCGTATGGGAATTTCACTGTTCGTGAAATCCGAAACCTTCCTTCGACCGATCTCATTTCTCTGAATCCGATTCCAGTTCTCTGATTCTGATTCCAGTTCTCCCCTCCTCTCTTCTTTCCCAATTGGTCTCCTTTTATAGAGTGGGGAAAGGAATGTTTTTGTGGCCATGCAGCACCTTTTGTGGAGGCCCATAACCAAATACCTAGTTCACAGCTGACTCGGTCAATCCGCGATTCATGGTGGGTATTGATTGCTCCCCTCCTCTATGAGGAAAACTTAGGGGGTGCTCTACGGGTGTGGAGGGTTCTGCCTCTATTCCGCGAATGACAGTGGGTGCGGCTTGAACCAATCGACGTGGTCCGTGGTTGGGGCGGTTCGTGATGGTGAACCAAACTGGCACCCATCCTGCCTCAAGACTACGAAGCCTCTCTGCCTCCATTTCACGAACGACAATGGTTCACAGAGGGGGTTCCTCGCAGTGCCTGGCCACGTTGCGCTTCCCTGGACCGGTTCTCAGACCGGTCCCTTTTGTGTGCCTTCATTGATTATTTTCCCACAATTCTTTTGTGGGATTTTGGGTAAAATTTCCTTTGTGGATTTTTCAAGACCCTACAAATTCCCCTCATCAAAATGGGGTCCAATCGGAACGAAGTGGAGGCCATTCTGATGTGAAGAGGTCCTGAAACTGTGATGGTTTGCGGTAGAAAGGTGGACCCAGTAGGTGACCACGCTTATAAATACGGGGAGCCCTCACTTTTACTTTACCGAATTCTTCGCGAAACTAGAGCTCCTTTGCCTCCGTGTGTTTGCTCTTTCGTGAAGTGCCTCGTCTACGAACCGGCAGCAACTTTCGTGAACCATTTCTTCTTCCCGATCGCCTTTATCCGCGAACTGACTTTCCAACTGCTAACCATTACTCTTAATTAATTAAAAAGTAAGTGATGACGGGTTGCAGAGGAACTTGCTTCTCGGTTTCGATGCTCCGCGGACTAAATATCTCTTGAACTTTAAAAAGTATCTGAATCTTCCAAATAAAATCTGGATTGAGTTTCCGTGGAATGACTTTGTTCGTGGTTTCCTGGCCAATGCTCCGCAGGCCAGGGCTTCGCGGACTGATTTCGCGAAGGGCTGGTTCGCAGAATGATGCCATCATGATCCATCCTCCAAGGCCTCCTTGCGGATTTTGATTATGAAGGATGCTTAACCATTTATTTGGTTCTTTTTGTCCATATTTTTATTCCTTAATAACCAATTGTTGGCTCTCATTGTGCATGGAGAAAATATGGTTCCCCCTTGTTCTGCGCCGAGGCCTACTGTAGATCCCCTCTCAATTGCTGATCAACGCCTGAAGGACATGGCTGGCTCTGTTCAAGATGGTGTCCATCACTCCCTACCATCTTCTTTACTTGCCGACTGGCTCTCCAAATCATAGTAGGAATATCCTTTCTCTAACACCCTTCCTGCCTATGGGTTCAGTTTATTGTCTGATACCCCAATTCTGGAACCCTCCCGTGACAACAATCACAAAGCATGAATATTTACCGCCACTATTCCCTAGTTCATGATACCTACCGATGGGAGGCCTGCCTCGAGGGGTACAGCTGTCAGATCTGTGTTGAATCACCTTCTAGTATCTTTGATAAGAGGACCATGTCAACAGGAAGGAACAATCCACTGTTATTCGAGTATTGCCTGCAGCGCCATGGTAAGTGACCAGTATGGCTGGCCGGCGAATCGGGATCTCCGGTCGGGAGGAGCATTTAAGTCATTGGATTGGGGGTGGACCTTCTGGGTCCATCAGAGCTGCGTAGAATTTGGGGTAGAGTTGCGATCCGTGGGCTTGTATGAAGCTTCCTGGGTGTCCCAAACCTATACCCACTGGTCTCACACCCTCACCAAGCAATTTATGAGTCGTTGGAGCCCAGACACCAACACTTTCCATCTGGTCCATGGGGAAGTGGGCATTAGCTTGTGGGATGTCTTTCAGATTTCGGGGGTCCCCGTCATTAGGAGTATGTATGATGAGTTTCTGCCTCCTTCCTCTGTGTGGGAGAACGAAGAGAGGACTCCCCCCTAGTGAAGCAGCTCATTAACCAGGCTCAGAATCACTCATAGGATACATCTCCAAAACATCACGTCCCATACCATGAATGGGTCATGGCTTTTGTGAGAAAGAAGATATCCGACGAACCCGTGGCTCTCCCTCGTAGTCCCACGACTTTCCCTACGATGGAGCATGTAAGCAGGTGGGCAGCTATTGGCTGACTTTAGAGCAAGGCAATTTTCGCGGATGGGGATGGGAGATTATTCTGGATGTCGATCGATTGCTCTACCTAACAGCTTTTCTGGCCATGTTCTTAAGTGGCTGGTTATTACCCGTGCGTGAGGTTGGTGGCATGCGGGTCACTAATTTTGTCATGGCGGCACATTTGGCTATCAGTAATGTTATCAACCTAGCCATCCCAGTATTGGCTAGGATTTACCGGTTACTCGGTAACATTAATGATAGGAATCGGCCAAACAGAGTGGTCGGCCCTTTCCAAATTCTCTGGGGATGGTTAAGCGTACACATCAAGAACTCCTACACCTTCATCAACCCTCTTCAGATTTTGGGCACCACATTCCGACCGTACTTGAAACTGACCAGTGGGGTTATGCCCGAATAGTGGGCGACCCAAGAGAAGGATATCCAACTGACAGTTTTGAATAGGTTTCTTCTATCAAGTCAAATTTTGAATTACGACTTTTTCAATTTTCATCCATTTTCTTCCCTGTCTGGCGCAATTACGAACACCATAACAAAAGAGTTTAGCAAGAGGGGATACCTCCTCTCAATCCAAGAGGGTATTCTGGTGGCTCGTATCGGTGGAGAACTGATATGTGAGGGGTACGCGCCTTGCCGATTTGGGCATCAATTTGGCTGCACCCAAGCACAGTGTCCCCCCATACTTAATAGTTCCCACGAGAACTATCATTTGATGGCATCCAGACAACTATGGTTAATGTTTACCCGATAGAATACACGCTGTGAGGTTATGACCCCCACGCTCGTGGACGCCATGCCTTGCTTATCCAAGAATTATACTGACTCCTGGGTACAATCGTACCCAAATGGCCATTTAGGGACATTGGTGCCCACCATCTCAAGTCCCAAACCATCAAAGGGAAAAAGGAAGAGAAATGAGGATGGTGCTCCAACTAGGCTAGGCAAGATCCTTTGTCACCCGATTGGTCCTGTGCTTCTGGGGAAGATTTTAACAGACATGGGTGTATCCTCTCATGCCCTCGAGGCTGCTCGGAGGGGGGTAGTTATTACCACTGATGCTACCTTTTCGACAGCTTGGGGCCAATGGGATGAATTCAAAGCCCGATAAGCCTTTCACAGCTAGTACCCCTATCTTCTGTGGCAGTATCTTCAAGAATCAGAGGTAGCTTTTGAAGGGCTAGGCTACATATCTGCTCCCACTGACATTCTCTACGATGCAGATCCCGAGAGGGCCGTTTGATATTTCCGGGACCTTGATTTCTATATTCACGCACACTGGGGTTATGCGGTATTGACACATCGAGTCCATGCCATGATACACCCGATTACTGATGAGGAGGAAGAAGGTAGTGACCGCTCTTTAGGGTCTGATGATTTTGATGATCTCCCTATCACAGCTGAAGCAAGGGAATTCCCCTCCCTTCCCGTGAGGTCCCGTCAACAGGTAGCCCCAGAGAGTTCTAGGGCAGTGGTGAGATCCAAAACGAAAACACATCCATTGGTGCCCTTACTAGCTTCTACCGCCACCCGACCTTCTCAGGTTGATCCTCCCCGGTTGGAGATTCATTCCATGGCTACATTCCAAGAGGCTTGGAGGATTTGGTATGAACTGAGGGTTAGTTGTTCGGACAAAGAAGTTTGGGCGTTTCTTCAAACAGACCCTCTTAAACATCCGGGTATCGGGACGATCTTCACTCCACCCCACTTGCAGTTGGAAGAGGATTTCGATGAAATAGTCTCCTCATTAAAGGAGATGGATGCGTACATTCATTCACTACGGAATCGTCTCTATGGGAGAATTTGGGTGTCTATGATGATTAGACGTCACAAATTGTCCGACCCAGAGGAATAGGTTGCTCTGCTCGCCCATTCTGACTTTTACCTCCTTTATTGTGGAGGTTCTATGGTTTCTTCCTTTTATGCAGGGTGCTGAAGAATCTCAGGGGGTGATTCCTTCTCCGGAGTATACCCCTTGTGGTACTGCAGTGGGGGAGCATGCGCTTTCACCCACAGGGTCCACCAAGGAAGGATCCCATGGAGCTGCTAAGCTCATGGAGGTGACCATTGCAAACTCAGCCAGGGTCTTTCCTCCTCCTGTTCCTTCCAGAATTCTGGGCGAACTGTCCCATGGGTAGATCCAGAGACGGCAACAGGCATCCCGTTTATCAGAACAGCTCAAACAGGGGACGTCGGGTAATCATGACTTACTATTTTCTCATTCACCACCTTGCAATCTTAGACTTCGTCAGTCATTAATGGTTTGACGTATGGTGCAGGACCACTCGGGGATCTGGCTGTGGCTGCCCAAGTGATTCTACCTTTTGCCTCCTTTCCATCTATGGAATCACCTGCAACCACGCCTGGGCCTGACGAGATGGGGAGCCCTGCTGGAGGGGCCTAAAATATGGAAACATTACTCCTGCCTTTATCAACTAGAGATATGCCAGAGGAAGAACCGCTGGTATCCGAGACCCTTGCTGATCAAATAACCTTTTCAATTGCGGAGGCCGATGGGGCACCCATTATCACTGAGGGGGCTTCAGATCTGATAGAGCCAACCGCCCCAAGATCAATGAATCCTAAGATAATGGAGGAAGAACCTTCCATTAATCCAGTTGCTGGAAACCCCTTGTTTACCGAGGGAGTGGTTTCTTCGAGCTTGGTCTCCGTAGGCGACTACATGGGGACAGCTTTGGAAACTGCGGGCCTTAGGCATGGCCTCAGGCCCTGGACCCCTCTGGGGGCTCCCCGGATTCTCTTTCCTATCGAAGATGTGGCATCCTCTTCGAGTGGCTGTCGTGGTAGTGTAGAGCTTGAGGATGCCGATGCCTCACTGATTAGGAGTAAGATCCTCGGTCTCCTGTCACTGACTCTTTTTTTCTTCCCTGTTCTAATTCGGGGTTCTCATCTGTCTTATTGACTCTCAGGATTTAGGACCACAACCTCTGGTGCTGACAATTGTGTCTCCAGTTGGGGGCGAAGCTGCCGCAATACCGGGGTTTGCGGATGAGACTGCATCGGGTCCCTCCTTGGTGACGGTCATCCCTGAATATGTGTCCTCATCTGGGAGTGATTTGGATCCTGATCAACAAGTCCTCTCCAGCTTTCGACCTGCTTGCCAATGTGCTTGGGAGAAAATCTGGAGACTGATCTCTCAAACGCCCCTGCTTGAGATGTCGACAAAATTACTGTAGCTACGCAATTTGTTTATGATGCTAGGATTTGATGGTTTCGACTATCATGGTATTTATGACATAATCAAGCATGTAGTAGCTGATCGGGAGAGGCTAGGTGATTTCGAATATCTCCTTTCTGCTGCCCAATTTGAAGCCTACCTTTCTGCGACTCGATAGCTCTACCTAGAAGAGGCCCATGACCACACCAGGGTCGTCATAGGGCTTCAAAGAGAAGTTATTGAGCAGTATTCTCACATGGAGGTGCTGAGAAATGAGATACAGTGGCTGCAGCAGGAAGAGACCAACGTCGCCGCCATGATCGGAGAAGGGGAGCAGTGGATGGAGGAGGAAATAAGGGCAAGCACATTGGCGGCTCAAGAAGCATAAGAATTGTGGGCTGGTGTAGAGGCTGATATGGACTTACTGTAGAATCCCTCTCAGACAATTGAGGATTCTCACCAACACCTGATACAGCTTTTTGAATCCGCCGAAAAACTCCTATAATCACCATTTGCACTAGAGGAGGCTCCGGATTGTGGATTCCCTTCTTACCCACTTTGTTATAGAATACGAAAACATTTATCCTTAGCGCCCTTGTCACCTTTTACTGTGATTGAAACTATTTGGTACGATTGCCACATATTTTAATTCCCTGAATGTAGAATAATCCGAGTCTAGGACTAAAAATAAATAAAGATCTAACTTTTTCCTGGACCATGGGGTCCAGCTAGCATAGTCTGACTATTTCTAGGGTTTTATAGGAAAACCCTACAAATTTTTTTTGTCTTTTTCTTCTTTTAATGCCCTGATTTTTCCTGGGGCCATTAATGTGGACCCAGTGGGTATAACCAGACTTTTTCTTAGATCGCCCTTTTCGTGTTTTTGGCCTAACAGGCTTTGTGCCTCTTTCTTCTGTTAGCGGTTTAAAGTCTTCCCGACAAGACTATCATTAATGATGTTTTAGGTCAAACAGTTTTGACCAAATAAGGTGGGGAAAGGGCCCCAATAGGATTCAACTGATTAAAAGTTGTCTTACTGCCCTTTAGACACATGTGGGGGGAAACATATTTGGATTTCAGCGGCATGCAGGGCAGGCTTCAGGTCATGGATCAGGGCATGGGAGTCATGCTGACATACAGAGGTAAGAAGAGCATTGCCTAAGGAAAACATGCCTTTAGTAGACGGTCCAGGGGTAATCAATATGCAGAGCTGCTGAGGGCATGGTATGCATAGTCATATAAAGGTGTCCTTAAGTCAAAGACCTATCCATTTCGGATGGCTAGGGGACTTCATGGAAGTCCGGCTTATGGAAACCACGATGGGTGGCATGGAAAGAAATGAAAACCACTAGGGGTGGATCAAAAGGGGAGTGTGACATCTGAAAGGGTTTTGGGAACATCCGTACTAATATGGATCATGGTCCGGAGACCACCTCCCTGCACATTTAGTTAGCGTAAGGGATGGTTGAGGCTTGATGCAGTTTAAAGTCATGCAGCGGGGACATTATCTGAAATGGAACGACTTCTCCTGGTTCTCGGTAATCTCATCAAAGACATTTCGCCACATTCACGTAGGATTGTGAAAGATTTTGGTAATCTGTAGCTCAGAGGGATTTCGAATCCCGGGATAGAAATGGGGGCTCAGAGGCCAAGAGGTGTACGGAGAGAAGTATTGCCCAAGGAAAACTTGCCTTTGGTAGATGGGCTAGGGGCGATCAATATGCAGATCCGCTGAGGGCATGGTACTCATAGTCATTAAAAGGTGTCCTTAAGTCAAAGACTATCCACTTCCGATAGCCGAGAAACTTTAGGGAAGTTGAGATTTGGAACCACCAGGGGTGGCTTATGAGAGTTAATCTTTTTCTGAGTACAGAGTATGGTTTATGATGAGAGTGTGCCTGAATACGGGGGAAATATATAGAATATACTTCCTGAGAATAGGTGAAGTAATTCTTTCTCACGCTAGTGTGAGGCGATGGTTCGTGTAGGTCTGACCCGTGCACTACAAGACAAAGAATAGACTATGTTTCTTACTTACCCCATGATGGGTTTGACCATGCAGTTTAACGTCATGCGGTAAGGACGAGGAGAATTATTAAAGGTTGTCATGCAGTTTAACGTCATGCGGTGAGGACGATGGGAATTTTTTAAGGTCACTATGCAGTTTAACGTCATGCAGCGAGGACGGATTCCGTGCAGTTTGGCATCATGCGGTAAAGACGAAGATATCTTTAAGGGTTACCGTGAAGTTTAACGCCATGCGGTGAGGATGAGGGCATTATTGCGAAGGCTTCTCTTCATCAGAATATAACTGAGCTTGAACACCTCAACATGACCTAGACGTGGAAGGGGCGTTGATGGTGTAAATCAGGGTTCCGGGGCTTCTCGGACCAGGAAAGGTGATATGGGGGCTCTGAGGTCGGTAAGCGTACGGAGCTAGGAGAAGTACCTCCTGTGAAAATCTTGACTTTGATGGATGAGCCAGGGGCTATAATTATGAAGAGACACTGAGGGAATGGTATGCATAGCCGTACAACGGTGTCCACGAGTCAATAACTTTCCACTTCTGATGGCCATGAGTGGTTATGCGGATCCGCGATTGTACGGGCCATGAAGTCTATCATTTGGCAGGGGAATGGCTGGACATGTCGGGGATATCTATCCCTGGTTTCTTTTTGAGTTTCAAAGATCCCCCCTGCGCTGATCTTTTCTCCTCTTTTTTTGCATGGGGGTGTGCCTTCATTCCATGCAGTTTAATTTCATGTGGTATGGACAAGGTACTCCTAGTTTATCGGTCATAGAGCTCGGACCATTGGGTGACTATTGCTGCAGTCACTCGAAGGATAATTTGGTTAGGATGTTCTAGTATAATTGGAAAAAGGCAGGGGATGAAGGTCATAAACTGAAACTTTGAGCTTTTCTGGATCAGGAGGTATGGTGTGGGGGATCTGAGGCTGGTTGGCGTACGGAGCTAGGAGAAGTACCGCCTGAAGAAATCTTGCCTTTGATGGACGAGCCAGGTGCTATCATTATGCAGAGCCGCTGAAGGCATGGTATGCATAGTCATAAAAAGGTGTCCCTGGGTTGATAACATTCCACTTCCGATGGCCATGAATGATTATGAAAATCCGCTATTTCTTAAAGTGCAGAGTTCGACACGTGAGGATAATGGTGTCCGGGTATACAAGAAACATATTCACCAAAATTTTCCATTGAGTCAATGTAGCCTAGTCGTGGCTTGATGTTTGTTAATGCAGGTCGCTATGTAAACCACTGGCGGACACACAGGCTAGCCAGATTGGGAAACCCTGGCAACACCCTAATGTGAAAAGGGTAATGAACTTGTAAACCACTTCGCTGCAAACTTCTGGATCAAGAGATATGGTCTGGGGGATCTGAGGATGGTAAGCGTATGGAGCTAGGAAGAGCATCACCTGTGGAAAACATGCCTTTGGTAGATGGGCCGGGGGCTATCAATATGCAGAGCCACTGAGGGCATGGTATGCATAGTCGTACAAAGGTTTCCACGGGTCGATGACTTTCCACTTCCGATGGAGATGAGTGGTTATGAAGATCTATAATTGTTTGGGTCGTGGAGTCTGATGTATGGAAAGGATGTATCCAAATGCACAAGGAGTATCTCCATATCGTATCGCCATGTATCCTGGGTGGGTCATGATGATGTCCGTGCAGTTTAACGTCATGCGGTGAGGAAAAACTCCATGCAGTTTAATGTCATACGGTAAGGACGAAGGTGACCCGACATGAAAGAAAAAAAGGGGGCTGCACAGTTTAACGTCATGTGGTGGGGACAACTTCTGTGCAGTTTAACGTCATGCGGTAAGGAAAAATATATACACCCTGTGCAGGTCTGGTTTGTACACGGGGGAAGGGGGAATTTTTAACATCATTGTCCATGATGTTTAACGTCGTGCGGTAAAGACGAGAAGTACACCCTGTGTAGGTCTGGTCCATATGGGGGAAAGGAGGCATTCTTAATTTTGAATGGTTGGGCCAAGACTGGGGATCTTGGCATCACTACGTATCTTGTGAGGGAAAAAATCAAGCTGTACATAGTTCTCTAGAATCCGCACAGTTTAACGTAATGTGGTGAGGACAGAATCCATACAGTTTAATCGTCATGTGTTTAGGATGATGAGCACACCCCGTGCAGGTTTGGTCCATACACAGGGGGAGGGGCATTCTTAATTCTTCTTCATTCGCGTAGTTTATCATCGCGTGGTAAGGAAAAACTCCATGCAGTTTAACGTTGTGCCGTGAGGACATGAATACACCCCACGCCAGTCTGGTCTGTACATGGGGAAAGGAGCACTTTTATTTTTATTTTTCTTTTTGAGGTGGCTGGGCTAGGGTGTGGAATTTTGGCGTCACTACGTATCCGGCGAGGGCAGAAATCAAGCCATATGTAGTTCTACGTAAAGATGATACACCCCGTGTCAGTATGGCCCATACACGGGGGAAATAATACATTTTTTTTATGTGGATGGGCTAGGATAGGGAATCCCGGCGTCGCTACGTATCCTACGAGGGAAGGAATCAAGCTGTATGTAGTTCTCTGAAATCCGTGCAGTTTAACATCATGCGGTGAGGGCGTGGTCCATACAGTTTAACGTCTTGTGGTTAGGAAGAGGGGGAATTATTAGATTCCATTCAGTTTAATGTCATGTGGTGAGGAAGAGGTGCTTGGCAGTTTAACATAATACAGCTCGGACGAGGGCCGTACAGTTTAACATCTTATGGTTAGGATGAGGTGCTTGGCAGTTTAGTGTCATACAGCCCGGATGATGTGTACATCTCATTTTTTTCTTCATTCGTGCAGTTTATCATCGTATGGTAAAGATGAACTCCATGTAGTTTAACGTCATGTAGTGAGGACGTGAATACTTCTTGGTCTCTATGTGAAATACTTCTTCAAGAATCTCGCATTGGTAGGAGTTGTAGTGAATTGCCCGTCCATGGAGATCAGGGTGTATGCTCCGTTGGAGTAGAACTTGTGTATAACATATGGTCCCTCCCACTTGGGCTCCAGCTTTGGAGGCTTTTTTCCATGTATCATTGGGGTTCAGAGGACCAGCACTAATTCTCCTTCCAAGAAAGACTGGAGGTGGACCTTTTTGTTGAAGGCTCGTGCGATCCGATTCTGGTATACTTCCAGGTGGTGCAGAGTGTGCAACCGCTTCTCGTCTAGCTGTTCCAATTCACATAGTTGCTGTTCTAACTACTCATCATTGGATAATCGATCAGAGATGGCAATGTGGAGTGAGGGAAGTTGAAGTTCAATGGGCAGGACCGCCTCTGTGTCATACACCAATGAGTACGGGGTAGACCGAGCAGCGGTGCGGGTTGTGGTTCGATACGCCCACAATGCATGGAGGAGTTTATCCGGCCATGAATTCTTGTCTTTTTCCACCATTTTCTGGAGAATGTTGGACAGGGTCTTGTTGAAAGCTTCTATCTGTCCGTTGGCTGCTGTATGGTAATGAGATGAGTGGTTAGCCTTGATACCATCCTCGTGGTATAGCTTTTCCAACTCAGCAGAGTAGAAATTGGTGACATTGTCCATCATTATAGTATGAGGGACACCAAATATGGTCATGATATTAGTCTTCATGAAGTTGACAATATTTCTTGCCCCGTATTCCTTGAAGAGTACGGCTTCTACCCATTTGGAAAATAAGTCGGTCTCCGTCAGGATATACTTTAGCTGTTTGGCCATGGCAGGAGGATACGGTCCCACGACGTCCATCCCCCAGATGGAAAACGGCCAGGAGTACTTAGCTTGATGAAGAAACTCTGGGGGCTGGTGTATGAAGTTTGCATGAATCTGGCATGGGCAGCATTTTGCTGTAAAACACTCACAGTCTCGTTCCATTGTAGGCCAGTAGTACCCAAGTCTTCGAACCTGATGGGAAAGCTTGGTCCTTGGTTGATGTGCTCCACATGATCCTGTATGTACTTCAGTCATGATGGTGGTGGTTTATTCTCCGTCAATTCATTTGAGGACCACTCTATCGAGGCCTCGTTTGTACAGGACCTCTTGCTGACTCGTGCCGCCATATAGGACAAAATTGATTTCCCTTGTCCGTATTTGCTCTCGTTCAGCCCTGTCTGATGGAAGCTCTCCCCATTGAAGGAACTTCATGATAGGGTTCATCCAGCCTGTAGAAAGAGCATATGGCTCGGGAAAAGCACTGACTTCATGGATCTCTTCTGTCTTAGCTTGGAAAAATGCCAATACCCTTCGACAATGAGCAATACTGATGACCGTTTCCTCCCGATCTGGGTCGGCTAGGGCTGTGGCTGCATTGGCTAATTCATCAGCCTGAGCGTTATGGGACCAGGGAATATAGGTCAATGCTGGTTCTGTGGAGAACTCGGCCATTAACCCTTAGACATGGTCAAACAAGGGGATCAGTTCCTTCTTTTTAATAGCATAGACGCCATTGACTTTCTTGATGACCAACTCCGAGTCACCTTTTACATAAAGGTGCCGTGATTGTTCCTGGAGTGAGAGTTCTAGGCCTACAATGAGGGCTTGATATTCCACTTCATTGTTTGTACATCTCTCTGACAGGAGGAAAGAATATGGAAAAACTGCCTTTTTTGGGGACACGAGTATTATCCCCAGACCCACTTTTTTGAATCTGGGATCCTCCATCTTCTTCCCGATGGGGCTTCGGGACGCGCCGTCAAAGTACATTTTCCATGATGGGACCTCCTCTTGAACCGAGAAGATATCTTCATCAGGTAGTTCAACATCTGGTGCAGTGGTAGCTGTTGAAGGGTGTTCTGCCAGAAAGTCTGCTAATTCTTGGCCCTTGATGTCTTTTTGAAGCATGAACCTGATGTCGAACTGTTGCAGGATGACCACCCATCAGGATAGGTATCTAGTTAGCATCGGGAGACTAAGGATATACTTGAGCAGGTCACTCCGTGAGATCAAATGGACCTCATGATGCTCCAGATAATATCGCATCTTTTGAATCACAAAGACCAAGGCCATAAATCTCTTTTCTATATTTGAGTATCGAGTCTCTGCATCAATCATGGTTCGACTGAGGTAATAGAGACTATTTTCGCTACCGGCGTCGTTCTTCTGTTCGAGGAAGGCTCCCAATGACCATTCTAGGTCCGTCACATATAGAATGAGAGGCCTTACTTTGACTGGGGGCATGAGCACTGGTGGGATTAAGAGGTACTTTTTCAAGTTGTCGAACTCTTCTTGGAAGTCATCCGTCCATCAGTATGTGACTCCCTTCTTCATCAACCTGGTGAATGGAAAACATTTTCCTACCAGGTTGGCTATGAACCGCCTAATATAGGCCTGGTGTCCTTGGGATCCCCTTAGCTCAGTGAGATTTCGAGGGGGTGGCAGGCTCAGTATAGCCTTCGTCTTCTCAAGTTCGACTTCAATGCTGCGATGGCGTATGAGGAATCCAAGGAACTTCCTTGAGGTAACCCCAAAGGCGCATTTCAAGGGGTTCATCTTCAAGATATACTATCGGAGCTTGTTAAATATGGTCTCAAGGTCCGACAGGTGATCCGAGCACTGTCTAGACATTACCACAAGGTCATCCACGTAACATTCAACAAATTTCCCCAAGAATGGCTTAAAGATTCGATGCATGGAATGCTGATACGTGGCGCCATCATTCTTGAGACCAAAGGGAATGACCCTGTAACAGAATACCCCATGAGGGGCCCTGAAGCCAGTGTCTTCTTCGTCTTCTCGGGCCATCCTGATTTGATTATATTTGGAATAGCTGTCCATGAAGGATATAGCCTCATACCCAGTCGTCACATCAATTAACAACTCAATGATTGGAATCCGGAATCCATCTTTCAGACAATGCTGATTTAGGTCTCTGAAGTCAATGCAGACGTTGATTTGCCCATTCTTTTTCTTGACAGGGACGATGTTGGACAACCAAATGGGGTACTGGACCTCTCTGATGAAGACTGCTTTAATGAGATTATCTACTTCAGCCTCTATCTTGGCATAAAGTGAGGGGTGTGTCCTTCTAGCGGCCTGTTTGTAGCCCCGATGGTCTTCTGGAATACCCAAGTGATGCGTCGCTACCTCGGAATTGAGTCCTGGAATTTCCATGTAATTCCTTGCAAAGACATCCCGATGTTGCCTTAGGAAGGAGTTATATACCTCGTGTTCCACAAGAGACATGGCCGCGCTAATGAGAGTGGGCCTCGAGTCTTCTTCAATACCCAGGTTTATTTACCTGAGCTCATCCACAGTGGTGGAGATACCCTCCTCGAATGCGGGAGGTGCATCTCTGAGATCTTCCCCCTCTTCTTATCCCAAGTCCTCATCTTCTTGATCTGGTGAGGAGAGAGTTTCCGGTCTGAGCCATCGAGGGTCTGAGGGATAGGCATCGTGGGAATCCCTACTTGAGTATTCTTCCCCAAATCAAGTGTTGGTAGACGTTCCCACATTGTCATGCTCGGACATTGTGGCTGAAGTCATGAGGACATCCGAGTCCGTGTCCGGACTCGAACTTCTACTCTCAACATGGTTGATGGGAAGAACATAATCTCTGCCAAGCTGCCTTAGGGGGTCATCGGGGACCATTTCTAGGACATTTGGAGCGGGGATCTAGTCGACGCCGTCAACCAAAGTCTTCTTCTTCTTTTGCTCATAAAACACGACATCGATGTAATGTGACTCAGAGAGCTCGAAAGGGGACTTGTCGGCATGAAACGTCTCGCCTTGCCGATTGATGCAGTACTTGATACACTGGTGGTAGGATGAAGGAACAACCATGTGCTTATGAAGCCATGGCCTTCCCAACAGGGCATTGAATGCTGTGCTCTGACGGACCACCAGGAATTCCGTGTAGGCTACCAGGTCACCAAAATGGGTCTTTAGCTTAATCTGTCCCATTGGTTTCTACTCACTCTTGTCGTAACCCAACATAGTTGTGGTTGAGGGAATTAGATCGTCCTCACTGTAGCCCAACTTATAGAGTGTCCGTAGGGGAAGGAGGTTAACTCCAGAGCCATTGTCTATGAATAATTTTCAGATCTCAACACCATTCAGTGTGTCAGACACATATATCGATCTGATGTGTCCCTGCATGATGGCATCTTCATCCTGATCAGTGAAGGAAATCACCTCATTGCATTCAGTCGGGCCAGTCTGTATCTGGTAAATCTCGGCGGCGACTACCTCATCTTTGAAATCCTGGGGGCTGATCAAAGCTTCTATAAGTGCCTCCCTGAGGTCGGATGACAAACTCAGGGCATCCAGGATTGGAAACTTGGCTGGTACTGATGCCAGCTGCTTAAGGATGTCGTATTTTTTCTCAAGCAGTCGGCGCCTCTCCGTTGACAGGAGAGTCTTAGAGGGTGCTTTGGGAGCTAGAGAATTTGAAGGGGAGGGACCGGCCATGGGGACGGATGTCGATGGTGTTCCCATGTTTTGATAACTTGGCCTGACCGGTCTGTTTGTTCACACTAGGTGACTAGATACTTGCTCCTCCTCTGGTGGGTATCGCTGAACAACATGACCAAAGTGGCTGCTTATGGGGGTGGAGGGGCATTAACTCTCCTTCTGAGTCCGTTGAAGGGCTCTCCCATGGGTTTCCGTGGTATTTACTGTTTGGGCCGGGGTCCAACCATAGGGTTGGTTTCGGTCGTGGCTGTGCCTCCCCTGGTATCCCCTGCTTCTGCGATTCCTCCTCTCAGCTGCTCATGTAGGGAACTCAGGTTCATAGTCATACCCTTCATCAGGGAATGATTCCATGAAATGGATGACATTAATAGAACCAAAGATTGGATCTTCATCCACTGACAGGTCAACCTGGTCGGTTGTCTCTGATGGTGCTGTTTGGTGGGTCAGTGACTATTGTGCCAGATTCGAGGGCATGAAATCTACCATGGCCGGGACTAACATTGGCCCCATCACGGACTGCTCCTCTTGTGATTGCTTCCTCCTTTGACTCCGTCTGTATGACCGGATTGTGGAGGGTTGTGAGGCCGATGCTGTCGGCTCTGCGACTTCAGAGGCTGTTGGTGGCAACACCGGCTACTGTAGTTGAGCTCGGAGTATGCCCTAGGGTTAGTCGTTAGTCTTCCGAGTCATCCAGTTGTCAAATTTCTACCCCTTCTTACTGGTGACTTTCTTCCACCCCTCCTCTTTTTCGGAGTCAGTGGTAGTGATACATGTCGGATGTGATGGGGGTGGTCCCAGCTCGACTTGTCCGGAATCTACCATCCTCTACAGGAGGTCTTTGAAGACGAAGCACTCTCAGATACTGTGCCCCAACATACGATGGTAGGGGTAGTAATCTGGCCTATCATAGCATCCGACTTATTCAAGTCTCCTCGGCTTTGGGAGGCGGAGCAAGGTGCAGTTCATGGAAGCGATGAAGTAGTCGTGGACTTGATCATCTCGGAACGAATATAATTTTTGTCTTCGTTTCTCAAACTGGTTCTGCTTTGGTCCTCTCTGATCGTCTCGTTTAGGCAGGGGTGGCCACTGATATGCAGGGGACCATTGACGATTTGGTGGAGGCCTGAGCGACAATGTGGGCACAGGGGCAGGCTTGAGTGTGACAGCGGACGATTCAGCTCTAGGAGCTCTCTTCACTGGAACCTGCGAGGCTATTCAGGACTTTGAATTAGTCTTCTGCAGGGAGTCCTCAATTCTCTGGGCAATGGCCAAGAGATGGCGGAAGCCAGGGTGCACTCCATCGGTATGAACGGTGTTCGCAGCTCATCTCTAAGATTATCGATGCATATGGCTAGCATATCATCTTGAGGCATTGGCCTGTTCAGAGAATAGGTCAGGCATTTCCATCTGGCGATCAAATCTGAGACCCTCTCATTCTCCCTCTGCTTGCAGTTCATGAGATCGATGACCGTTGTTTTAGGCAGCGTCGAGATGAAGTGGAACAGGAACTGCTACCGGAGGTCCTCCCAGCTCTTTATCAACTGGGCCGGCATACTCGTATACCAGACGAAGGCGGATCCTTGCAAGGTCCGTATGAAGCATCGGAGTTTCACTGCTTCTTGTTGTTCCGGAGTCCCCATCATAGGGTCGCAATAGGATGTGTAGTGCATCAAATGATACTCTAGATCACCTGATCCATTGAAGATGGGGAATACAGGCCTCCCAAAATTGGGTGGAGGTGGTGTGTTGGTCACCCAGTCTGGGTAGGGTTTCTACTCCTACTGTATTAGAGCACGTCGACCTTCCATCGCATCTAGTCGAGCTGTTAAGGCCTCGATGGTTTTGGTGAGTCCGTGGTTTACATCCTGTTGGGCCCAGTCCTGGGCAGGCGTAGCCTGAGGCATTGCCTAGGGATCCGGATTGGTCGGCACTAAGGGTGTATATTCCGTTCAGGGTATCCTCGGAGGGTTTGGGTGTACATGCTCCAGTTGTCTCCTAAGTGGAGGGAAATCCTGGTATTCTTCATCGACGTTTGGGTAGTTGGACGAACCAGGCGCCTCATTGGGCAGGAGCCCTGATCGTTCTTCCTTTGCCGGAGCAAGCCTTAGCCTTTGAGGTGCACTTAATGGGAGTGCATGACATAGCTCTTCTTGGGACGCACTTTCAATAAGGAGGTTCCTCTGAAGCAGCTCGACGTTAATCCGTCTCAATTCTTTCATCTCTTCTTCTTGTCGAGCGAACCTATCTTCGAGTGTGAGTGGCTTATTTTTATCGAGAGAGGAAGATGGGTTAAGGGTAACTGTTCCTTTGTTCTTATCCTTTTTTGAATCTCGCAGGGTAGGTGGAGGGAGGTTAGCTGAAGGGGAGGCCATATTTAGAGCGGCCCTCTGGTTCTGGGTGTGCCCGCCTGGGGGTTCATTATGAGTCACAGCCTGACCGGAACCGTCTTCTCCCGATCCATCCATATTTTCATTTTCTCCGGTGTCACCCGTGGGGTTAGCCACTATGGAATTGATGAACACATATTGCGGGGTGGAGGGGATGTCATCTTCCAAATAGGAAGAGGATCTCCCGTGTTTTATGCTGGCCTTCCGTTTCATGACCTGGGATTGCCTTCAGACTTCTTGATGAAGGGTGACGCGGAGAGTTCTTTGATGCGACCTGACAGCATGCCTTCCTCTCAGAGGAGATGATTATTCGAATGACAGGATAGGACAGGAACCTCCTCTTCTTACTGTCCTCCCTAGACAAGATAATACCGACTCTCGTGGGGGAGGTTGTTGTTGAGGGGCTAATAATGCCCCCACCCCTGAGGGCTGGGGATGGCTCCGTTCCCTGGACGTTGAGTCTCTTCCCAGTTTTATTGGTCTTATGGGGGGGTATTTGTTGTTAAAAATGCCCCCAGCCCTACAAGTTGGGGTTGACCCTGGATTGCGGCGGTGACTGCGGCTATCGCGACCTGCCTGATATCGCGTGGCCCCATCCGGGGGTGAACTAGATCTGGTGCCGAATTCACCTGTGGATCAGTCCCTTCTGGGGAGGCAGGCATAGATCATTTATTGGCCTCTCTTAGGTGAGATGCCTGCTGTATGCTCTCGGTGGCCTAATTCTGGAGTTTTTGAATGGCTCATTCCCACCGGGCCTGACGCCTCTGGGACTTACTCGAGGCCCGACTCTGTTGGGTGTGTTGCCTTTCCTGAACAGGGGGTCCACCTGATTGTCGTTTCGATGTGACAAAGTTACACGATACCATGCCGAATGGGTTTTTATGGGCAAGGAGAGGAGTGAAATGAAGAGTTCCGTGTTCCCCCATCCCCTGATATGGACTCCCATCAGAGTGTCACCGATGAGGTGGCACAGTTCGTGCAGTGCACGGAGGCAAGCTGCCTCCATATTCCCTTTGCTCCTCTCGGGGCGTTGTTGTCGCGTCGAGGAAAGGGCCTCCAGGTCGATGTGATGCAGGAGGTCCCCTATCATCTTGACATGGTCTAAATACCCTTAATAGGGCAGGAAGCTTGTCTTCAGCCAGCGGAGGGTCGTCCATATATTATGGCATATGTCGTGCATGCATTCTTCCGACAACTCCCTGGGTATGTCGTACTGAGATGTGGCCATAGGCCAAAAAATGACTGGTATATCATTCCTATCCAATCGTTTCCTCAGGTGCAGCATATCAGCATACTCCACCGCCTGTTATTCTTCTACCTAGTTAGCCCAACCGAGGTTCTCACTTCTAGTGTGATCAAAGGTAGTGGGACCGATAGGTGCTGAATCATTATGTAAGCAACTCCGAGGTGGTTCAGAAGATGAACACAGACCCGAACCATCTCCTGATCAAAGAAGGGCGTCGTTAGCGACAAGCTGGGAATCTAACATGCTCGATTCCATCCTTCTAAGTGTCTCGACATACGAGGGATTTTCGGCGCTTAATTTGGTAGGAGGAGGACCTTCCTATCAATATAATGTGCCGTCGTGGGGAGGACCTTTGCAATGACTGTCGTAATGGCGAGGACTACCATTACTGCTCGATGCCTCACAACATAGAGGACTTTTGTAGTGCACACCCTGGGGAGGACCTCTAAGGCATGTTGTAGTAAGGGGAGGACCTTCTGACTGTGTAGCGTCGTTACGGGGAGGACCTTCGCAACGACGACCATAATGGCGAGGACTACCATTACTGCTTGCTGCCTCACTCCATAGAGGACTGTTGGAGTGCACACCTTGGGGAGGACCTCCAAGGCATGTTGTAGTAAGGGGAGGACCTTCTAGCTGTGTAGCGTTGTTACGGGGAGGACCTTCACAATAACTTAATTATGGTGAGAATGACCATCATGGCTTGACGTTCGACGCACATCCTGGGGAGGACCTTCAGGACATTCCACGAAAAGGGGATGACCTTCTTGTTGCTTGGGTCCATTGTGGGGAGGACCTTCGTAATGGCGGTCGTGGTGGCGAGGACTACCATCACAGCTACGACAATGGAGAGGACTTCCATTACTGATGCCTCTGGGAGAATATATGCGGGATACATCCTGGGGAGGGCCTCCAGAATGTACCTCAATGAGGGGAGGACCTTCTCGTTGCTCGACGTCTCTACGGGGAGGACCTCCATTATCAGGGGGGTGAGGACTACCACCGTGACCTGATGCCTAGCTGCGTGGAGTTCCGTTGCAGCGTAACCACTAGGGAGGACCTTCAGGGAAGGCCACGACAAGGGGAGGACCTTCTTGTCGTAATGAGACATCACTATGGGGAGGGCCTCCATAGTTGCGACTATGATAGAAAGGACTACCATCATAATCTGTGGTCCCACTGCATGGAGAGTGATTGCAGTGCATACCCCGGGGAGGACCTTCAGGGTGGACCGCAGCAAGTGGAGGACCTTCTTGATTCTCGATATTTTGTTCACGTGGAGGGTTTTCGTGACTCGCATCAATTTAGAATCTCTCGTGACCGATCGTTATATACCCGCGGGGGAGGCCCTCACGGGTGCTCTGGGGAGGACCTTCAAAGCTGCTGGTAGAGACATTGTGGGTAGGACCTTCGCAACTGCTACTGCCACTCCCATAATATGGTAATTGGTAGGTAGGATTTTGTGTCTTTGTGGTGTGCTTAACAACATTAGGAACCTCAGATTCCATCAGAGCAGAGTCATGAAACCGCTCTTTATTTTCCGGCTGCCTTCAGCACGTTCGGGGCGCTCTTTTACGGGCAGCGGGGACCATCTGCTTTTGACAACGGCCTTCACCTTTGGGTCCCTGTCTAATTGGGTCTCGCGATGTTGCCGGGATACGCTGACAAACATCTTGACTGTTATCAGGTATATAGGTCTACTCTGAAGCATCCACTGTGATTGACGGGTGTCCCCCAGTTGGAACAAGTGAAGCTGCTCAATCCGGTTTCCCTTGCATCGTAGCATATAGCCGGTGACCCTCTTGGGCTGAATCAGGGATACAGATCTGCTCTGAGACGGCTATCTCATCTCTTAGATGAGTCGCCTCAATTGGGGAGATGGGCTCATGGGCCCAAGTCCTTGCTGTTGTCGCCGATGCAATTACATGCTGGAAAGTCTACAAGATATGATCTGGGATCGATACCTGCTCCTCCATCATTGCCAGGATATGTTGAGAGACATCTTTGGATGGAAAGGGTATGAAGGCCCTTCCGGTATCGGAGTAGGAATATCCTGCTCTGGTCCTCCAGTGGTCAGTGGGTACTGAACATTCTCCTATGTCGGGGTAGGTGAACGAATCTGCCCCTGTATTGGGATATGCCGGTTTATTTCTCCGTTTGCTGCCACATCAGGGTGGCAGACTTTACCTGCATCCGTAGGGAGCTGGCCCTACATATATTGATTTCCCACCGTATCGATTCGGTGACCTTTGTTGGTAGGGAGAAGTGCCTGCCTATGATTTTCCACCACATCTGGGTGGCAGGCTTTATTGATCACCACCATATCAGGATGGCGGGCGTCTGAAGCAACTTCCAAGAGCTGGTCCTGTAGGTACCGGGTCGCCACTATGTTGAGGTGGTGGGCTTTACGACCTTGGGCAGGGAGGGGTGCCTACCTGGTAAGTGCCATCCTACGTGAGGGATGGGCCTGATGGGGCTCGTTGGGGATGTGTGCCGGCTCGTATGATGCTGCTATGTCTAGATGGTGGGCTTGGGAGGAGCGAACAGGTGTAGGTGCCTATTCGTGGTACGTCTCTGTGGCTGAGCAGCGGAGCTCCTCCTTAGGGACCAGGGTGACGACCAGTCCTCGATTGTACGTCTGCCGCCCTCGTCGGGTGGTCCGAGGGGCCGGAGCTTGGGGATCGTGAGCCTGAATCCTCAGGGAGACATCTTCCTCGGCGCGAAGATGTTGGTTCACGGTGTGACCGTGATGACGTCTGCCGGCGGGGGCCTTGGAGCGGAACCCTAGTTCGGTGGGGATGAAGTCCTCAATGTCGACCTCATCCACCTCCCTAAGATAAGGGAGGTACGCATTGTCCCGTTTCGGGGGCAGACTCCCGAAACAGTTGGAGATAGCGACAGGGGCTATCTATATCTACCCTTGCGGTCGCTGCTGGGCAGGCGACCGGTTAGTCTTGACCGATTAGAGGGCGTGCATGGCCGCCTCCACCATTGGGAGAGTACCGTTCGCATGGTGCTCTCAGATCAGCGTGTCTGAAACCCAGTGTTGAAGATGCTAGGTGGGTGATGGGGTCCTCTGTTGTTGAGGAAGTCTCGTCCTTGCGTCGTTGGAAGTGCACACTTGTGAGTACCTTTGCGATTCCATTAGATCGAAGGGAGTTCTGAAAGTAGTGCCTTCGAAACATTTTAGCAGATAAAAGTAGCAAACCCGTCAAAGAAGCATCTCATAATACCATGCATAATTAATGACCTTTCTTGGACCTCCTTTAGAGCATAAGGGGGCAGAGGGTGGGATTAGGTTTAATCCGTCATGTTTGGTTAAAGATTCATGTCATTTTCACCATTTCATTTTCGTTCTTGGTTTTCGGCCACGAAACGCCCAATGACTTCGTATCCAATGATTTCTGGACCTATATTCCAAAGGCAGGCATCCGCCGGATGGTCTGGCCAGTGACTCTTAAGAACTCACATTGGTCGAGAGGATGGGAAGTCGGGCTCATCGCACCCTTTTGGGGGGAATTATTTCCTGTTTTGGGACTCTCTTATAGATTTAAGACGTATTTATATGTTCGTGAATCTTTGGTTTATAACCAAATATAGTATCCACAGATTTAACCCTGATGAGAAATGACCAACTGAATTTAGGGTAATCGAAATCATTTATGCCCGAGGTTTACCATCCCTCGTTGGATTAATGACCCCGAAAGGTTGGAACTCGCATGAGGCAGCACTAGGAGTGGTGCAATGAACAGACATGGATATGATTAGATCGACCAGATGTTAGTCTTGAAACTCAGGGAGGCTTCCTACGTACCATGCTTAGGAATCAGGGATCAAAGACCACATAGTTCAGATAGGTTTCGGGGAACCAACATGAAGAGAGAACAGGTGGTCCAATGGGTGCTGGTCTTGAACCTCATAGATACTTCCTACGTACCCTGTCTAGGAGGCAGGGATCAAAGTCCTCGTAGTTCTCTTAAACAGTTTAACATCATGCTAGACTTGGGTGGAACTCGACGTGAAGAAATGACCGAGTGGTGGGATTGAACCTCGTGGAGGCTTCCTATGTACCATGCTTTGGCATGGATCAAATTACTCGTAGTTCTCATTGGCTTGGGGCTTACGCTCTGGGGCAGCCCAGAATTATGGGTTGGGGCTTATACTCTAAGGAGGCCCATAAGAGGATGTCATGGTCGATGCTTACTCTATGACCACGTGAGTTATGCTCGGTGTGAGAAACAAGAGGCAGCAGGGACCAGACGATCACATCGTGAAAGGTGCGTCTATGAGAAGCAGAGTGGGGCTTATGCATGAAGGCGGACCAAGGTGATGAATTGGGTGTTACACTCTGAGGAGGCCCAGAAGGTCGGGGCTTACTCCAAGATGGATGCCCGGGGCGACAAAGCCCAGCGGGAGAGGGAAAGGGGGTGTTCCTGTTCCCGTCTCCACTCTTGTAGTGCACAAGGGCTTCCTTATGATTGGTATTTTACCATCTTCGAGGAACCCTCAACATGTGGAGGGGCAGAAAAGGGATTCCTGAGCACATACTCCGCATTACCATGGGAATGTGGACCCAGGAATACTTCAGGAATCTGCTCAAGGGTAGGGGAAACCCCTTTGCCCCTGTTTATCATGGGTATGTGAACTCAAAATGGCACGCTGCTGTGCCTGAAAGTCATACCACGTGGATCTGGTAGCTCTGGCGGAGGCCTTGGCTCGGGGTCGATGAATAGGCCAATGAGGGAGTCACGGAGGACCTGGCTGGATCAGAAGGATTTTTCCTGGTTCTGGAAATGAGAACAATGAAGTATTTGGAGGGCCACCGAGAGGTATGGGTGGTGGAGCCCTTCGCGTGGGGAAGTACCACGCGGCTGGAGAAGCCATCCGCGAACCAGAGTGGTCCGCAGACTGATGGGCGTCCTGTAAACCAGGGTGGTTCGCGACATCAGGTTCAATTCGAGAACTATGGTAGTTCATGGCTTTGGGCTCAATCCGCAAACTTGGGTGGGTCGCGGAGGATTGCAGGTGGGCAGCGGCGGGCAAGGGCGGCACCGATTAGAGTCTCGTCGGTCGGGGTTTCTCCCGTAGAGGAGGGTGCTTCGCGGTACGACAGATGGGAAAAGGGGAATAAACTCCCTGGTATGCGGTGAAGTCATCCGCAGAAGGGGATATGGTTCGTGGTTCTCCTTTTTGTTATTTTTGGGTTCGCGGTTCACCAAATTATTATGCATTTTCCCATTCCTTCTTAATTTATATACCTGCTGTGGTTCGCGGATGGGAATTTCGCTGTTTGCGAAATCCGAAGCCTTCCTTCGACCAATCTCCTTTCTCCAAATCGGATTTCAGTTCTCCGATTCAGATTCCAGTTCTCTCCTCCTCTCTCCTTTCCCCTTGGTCTCCTTTTATAGAGTGGGGAAAGGAATGTTTATGTGGCCATGCGGAACCTTTTGCGGAGGCCCATAACCAAATACCCGGTTCACAGCTGACTCGGTCAGTCCATGATTAGAGGTGGGTATTAATCGCTCCCCTCCTCCGCGAGGCGAACTCAGGGGGTGCTCCGCGGCTACGGAGGGTTCCGCCTCTATTCAGCGAATGACAGTGGGTGCGGGTTGAACCGGTCGACATGGTCCGCGGTTGGGGCGGTTCGTGACGGTGAACCGAACTGGCGCCCATCCTGCCTGGCGACTGCGAAGCCTCTCCACCTCCATTTCGTGAATGACAATGGTTCGCGGAGGGGGTGCCACATGGTGTCTGGCCACGTTGCGCTTCCATGGACCAGTTCGCGGACTGATCCCTTTTGTGGCTCTTCTTTTATTATTTTCTCCCAATTCTTTTGGGGGATTTTTGGTAAAATTTCCTTTGCGGATTTTTCAGGACCCTACACCCCCTAATAAAACCATAAAATCATAAAAACACTTGAAACACATAAAAGAAATAAATAATTCTAAAAACTTAAAAAACCCCCCAAACCCCCAAAAAACATGAAAACCATAAAACCCATAAAAACCCCATAACAACATTGAGAACCACTATAACCCCATAAAAACCCAAAAAACCCCTCTAAAAACTCTAAAAAACCTTTATACACCTAATTTTTTTGAAAACCACAGAAAACGTTTACTCTCCTAAAAACTCAAAAAAACCTAAAAACAAAAAAAAACTAAAATCCTCAGAATACCTAAAAAGCTAAAATACAAAGAAAATCAGAAAAATAACTAAAATGTAAAAATCCATAAAACCTCAAAAAATTCCTAATAAAACCCTAAATACCTATAAACCCTAAAAACCCAAAAAAACTAAAAATGATAAAAACAAAAACAAATCATAAAAAACCATAAAAACAATAAAAACAATCGAATACCATAAAACCCAATAAAAACCTAATAACTAAAATAAACGCTTAAAACCATTTAAACCCCTAAAAGCATTAAGAAAATAAAAACCCATAAACCCCTAAAAACTAAAGAGATACTAAAAACCCAAAAAAACTAAAAACATTTAAAACCCCTTGAAAACCCAAAAAATATCATAATCACTAAGACCCTAAAAATTGTAAAATTCCTTAAAAAATTCCTAAAAATGTTTAAAAATGTTAAATCTTTAAATACACTAAAAACCCATATGAATACCCTAAAAACCCAAAAAATACCTAAAACCATAAAAGAATAATAAATGTTAAAAGCCTAATAGACCGAAAAAAAACCTAATGACCATAAAAACCATAAGCCCCTAAAACCATAAAAACCTTAAAAACCATAAAAACCCATAAACCACATAAAGAACCTCAAAAACCACTGAAAATTCTAAAAAGCCGTTAAAACCCTAAAAATGTTAAAAAACTGTAAAGACCTCAAAGCCCCTAAAAAACTCAAGAAACCCCCTAAACAACCAAAAAACCACAAAAATGCTAAAAACCCTAAAAATCCTAAAAACACTCATAACCCCTAAAACCCCTAAAACCACATTAAAATCATAAAAATTACATAAAATACCTAAAAACATAAAAACCTATGAAAACCCTAGAAAACCATAAAGAATCTTAAACACCATAAATCACATAAAACTTCTAAAAAACTAAAAATGGTAAAACCCCAAAAAACATAAATCCCTTAAAACCCAATAAACCCCTAAAACCCATAAATACAATAAAACCACCATAAAAACAACAAAATCCCACTAGAAATTTTGAAAACACTTTAAACCCCTAAAAAAATAAAAACTCTAAAAAACCATTAAATAAATAAATAAATACTAAAATCCTAAAAAACAAAAAAACCAAAATACCCTCAAAATCCATAAAACCCTAAAAACCCTAAAAATCATAAAAAATCCTCAAAAATCCACAAAAATCCCTAAAAACAATTATAACCCTGAAAAATCGTAGGAAAAATTTAAAACACATTAAGCCACTAAAAACTAAAAAAAACTAAAAACCCAAAGAAACACTAAAAACACTAAAAACACTAAAAATCATAAAACCCTTAAAAACATTAAAAAAGTCCCAAAACCCACTAGAAACTCAATAAACCCTTTAAAACCATAAAAATATTAAAAACTATAAAAACCCTTAAAATGCAAAAAAACCCAAAAAAAAACAGTAAAACCCCCAAAAAATCATAAAAGCCCAAAAATCCATAAAAAACCCTCAAATACCTCAAAATACATAAAATCCCTAAAAACCCAAAAATTTCTAAATATTGATAAAAATATCTAAATATATCAAAATCACTAATAACCAAAAAAACCCCTATAAAATCTCAATAAACTAAAAAACCTAAATCTCTTAGAAAACATAAAAAAACACTAAAAAACCTAAAACCTATAAAACCCCTAAAAAATCTCAAAATCCCTTAAAATGCTAAGAACCCACAAAAATACTAAAAATTTCCTAAAACCCCTAAAATATAAAAAATGCTAAATACATAGAAAACCTATGAGAAAACCTTAAAACCTAAAGTCACTAAAAACCCCTAAAACCCCAAACGATTCTAAAAACCCTAAAACATTACTAAAATACACTAAAAGCCATATAAACCTTAAAAACTAAAAACCACTAAATACATTAAAAATTCTAAATACCCATAAAACCCATAAAAACCACTAAAAACTCTGAAGACCCTTTTAAACTCTAAAAACATTAAAAAACCTAAAAACCATTAAAACCCTAAAAAACACCAAAAATTCCTAAAATCCAAAAAAATGATGAAAACCATAAAAAACTTAACCACATTCAAAATCTATAAAATCATGAAAATCATAACTCCCCCAATCCATAAAAACATAAAAACCAAAAAATCCACACAAAACTCTGAAAACCACTAGTAAAACCTTAAAACCCTAAAAAAATTTAAACCATCTAAAAAAACCACAAAACATGAAAATCCCAAAATACCCTAAGAACACAAATAACCCAAAAACCATAAAACCCAAAAAAATCCTTAAAACCCATAACACCCCATAAGAACCCTAAAACCCACCATAAACTATAAAACCTATTCAAACTTCTGAAAACATTATGAAAATAAAAAATCCATTAACAACTTAATAACTCTAAAAACCCTAACCCCCACAAAAAAATATAAAAAAGCTATATGACCCCATAAACCTCTCAAAATAAATGAAACCCCCAAAAAACCATAAAAATAATAAAAATTCCCTAAAAATAACTAAAAAAATAAAACAACATAAAAACCTGAAAAACCTTTTTGAAAACCTTATCAACCAAAAAACACATAAAACCCATAAAGACCTAAAATTATGAAAACCAACAAAACCAAAAAACACTAAAACCTTAAAATCCATCAAAATCACTAAAAAACATGAAAACCATAAAAATATAAAAAGTTCTTAAAAATACCTAAAAATTTTAAAAACATTAAAATACCTAAAAACCCCTAATAAAATCGTATAAGCCTAAAAACACCTGAACAACCAAAAAACCTAAAAAACAATAAAACCATAAAACACACTAAAAATCAGAAAACCCCTAAATACCATGAAACCCCTAAAAACCCCAAAAACCCTAAATCAACTAAAAACTCTAAAAACCCCAAAGACCCCTAAAGATGTTAAAAAAATCTAAAATACCTTAAAAACCCTAGAAACTCAAAAAACTCAAAACCTCTACAAAAAAATAAATCCCTAAGAAGACTAAATAACTCTAACTCCCCTAAAAATCTACAAAAAACCATAAAACCCCCTAAAATACTAAATAGTAAATAAAAATACACAAAAAAAAAAGAATCCCCAAAAACATTGGAAACCCTAAAAACCCATAAAACCACTAAATCATAAAAATCCTTAAAACATGTAAAACGCCTAAAACCCCTAAAACTCTAAAATACCTAAAACACCATAAAATCCCTTAAAACACTATAAAATATAAAAAAACCAATAAACCCCTAAAAAAATTAAAAAATATAAAAAGATAATTCCCATAAAAATTAACAACCACCTATATAACCCAAAAAATCTCAAAATTCCTAAAAACAAAAATACTAATAAAAATCCCTTAAAAGGATTAAAAATACCTAAAAACATAAAAACACCTAAAAATGAAAAATACTAAGAAAACCATAAACACCTAAAAACACTTAAACCCCAAAAAAAGAAACACTGAAAAATCTAAAAACTAAAAAACCCTAAAAACACTAAAAACCATAAAACCACTAAAAACCGTAAATACCTAAAAGCCATAAAAATTACAAAAACTCTAAAACATCTTTAAATCTCAAAAAATGTTAAAAACTCTAAAAACCCATAAAACACCTCAAAGCATAAAAATCTAAAAAACCATAAAACCCATAAAAATCTACAAAACCCTCAAAATACCTAAAAATAAAAAAAACCTCAAAATTCCTAAATAAACCAAAAAATCTATAAAATCATAAAAAGCACAAAAACCGAAATGACCCTAAAAAAACATAAAATAATAAAAACAAATAAAACTCCTAGATACCTAAAAAATATAAAACCCTAAAAAATACTAAAACACTAAAAACCCTCAATATCCCTAAAAAAGCCTAAAAACCATAAAAACGTAAAAATCCCTTAAAATCTCTAAAAACATAAAAAACACTAAAACATCAAAAAACCATAAAAAATAATAGACACCTAAAAACACATAAAAACCCTAAAAAATATAAAAAATTATAATAAACCTAAAAAAACCTAAAACCCTATAAAATAGGACCCCCCTGAAATCCCTAAAACACTAAAAGACATAAAAATCCTAAAAATATTTCAAAATAATTAAAATTGTAAAAAAACACTATAAACTCTTAAACCCTAAGAAAACCTGTAAAAATGAAACACTTTAAGCCCCTATGAATCCTAAAAATACCCTAAAACCCCTAAAAATACCATGATAACCCTAAAATCCAAAAATCCCCTAAAACATTAATAACACTAAAACCCCATAAAAACCATAAAAACACACTAAAAACACTAAAAACCCATTAAACCCATAAAAATGATAAAAATAATTCTTTAATACCTTAAAACCCAAAAAAACTAAAAAAACCATAGAATCCAAAAAAGATATGAAAACCCAAAAATCCCTAAGAAGCTCTAAAGCCCTAAAAATCCATAAAACCCATAAAAAACAAAAAAACCACAAAAATACCTAAAAAATTTCAAAAAAATAAAAAACCCTAAAAACCCATAAGGAAACATTTCATACATTAAAAAACTTAAAATCCTTAAAAAACATAAAAAATTCTAAAACCATGAAAATCCCAAAAACCCAAAAAACCATAAAATCTTTAGAAAGGATAAAAAATCCTAAAAACCCATCAAAACCCTAAATACCAAAAAAACTCTAAAATACATTTAAAGCCATAGAAACATTAAAAATCTCAATAACCCTAATAACTCAAAAAAACCCCAAAAAAATATAAAAAATCCTAAATATATAAAAACCACCCTAAAACACCTCAAATCACTAAAAACACTAAAACCCATAAAAATACTAAAAAATCCTTAAAAATATTTACAACCATAAACCCCTAAAAACCATAAAAACCCATAAGAAAAAATTAAAAATGTAAAAACACATAAGACCCCTAAAAACCTAAAAATGATAAAAACCATAAAAACCATAAAAACCTAAAAACCATAAACCCATAAAATCCCCAAATATCTTAAAAATCCATAAAATGTAAAAAACCCTAAAAACCCTAAAACCCACTAAGAAAACTAGAAAAACCTAAAAATATCTAAACAACCTAAAAAACCCATAAAATTCCCTAAAAACCCTGAAATACCATAACAAACCTAAAACCCACTAAAAAAAATAACAACTAGAACCCTAAAAACCACTAGAAACACTAAAAACCCATCAAAACCCTAAAAAATTATAATCAATATGGAACAAGGAAGGGAGATAGCAATAATGGGTACTCTATGTGGCCCCTAAATGTGCCGCCAACTGATGGTAAGGTCGCAGATTTCACTTTGGCTTGGCCGAAGCTATGTGGTCACAAAGAGCTCTTCTATTTATGAATGTGTCAACCTCAATCATCAGAGGTGGATTGTGAGGGTCTAGAGGAATCAAGTTGAAAGGTAACTTTTATCGAGGCGGTGAAATCGGTGGCTTCACTCACTTTCTTGGACTATGGTGTGCCCTCTCTAGGCCATGTGATCCAGAAAGGGAGGGTGGCTCATGTTTCAGAAAATCACGAGGCAGTGAAAAAAAGAATCAATTTATGTCGTTCTTCCATCATTTCAAGGGTGTGGATTCCGAATGGAGAACGACTATAGAAATTTTTTGACCTTACCAAATGGATCAGAACCATTTGGGGATTATCTGAATGGAAGATGTTTGCGATGGGGAGGGGGTTGTATCACATTTTCTTCCCATCATATGAATGGAAAAGTAGGTAATGCATTTTCATCTCTCTCAATCTGAAACCTAGCCTCCTGTGGATCCATGATTGGTACAACAACTTTGAACCCTCAAATGTTAAGTATACCAATACGTATGTATGGATCTAGATTTGTAAACTGAGTTGTCTCTACTGGCATTCCTGAATCCTCTGGGACATATCATCCTCTATTGTCTATTCTATTCGCATTGAAAAGGAGATGGAAAATCCAAGAAATGGTCACTATGAATGGGTCCTTGTAGAGGTTTATTTGGCATCCACAATGTTGGAGGAGGTGGTGATCAACACTCTGGAAGATAATTTCACTTGGGAAATTTAGTATGAAAGGAGGCCTAATCTCTGCTACCACTACAATATACTTGGACATCTAGTTTCTGATTTCCACAAGATGAAGGTGTGGTCCCTATTTAATTTGAAGGGGTGTGATGCAGTGTCCTGTAGGAGGAATCACCACTCCGTGGCTGGGAAGGGTCAGGTTTTTCCTATTTCAACTCATGCCCCTACTGTTCTAGTGCCTGGATAGCCCTTAGATAGCACGAATGTGGATTCTGAGGTGCCTCCCAAACTAGGCCCCAATGCTGTGGCACCCCCTATATAGGCCCACTCTTCATCTCTATATTGTAAGGAGGCACCCCTTCAGTCACAAACAGCCGCTGCTACCCCGAATGACTCTCACTGGCTCACCCCAAATTCTAACTCTAATGTGATTTCTTCTACGAGTGTTCCCCAGATAGTTAGCTCCCCCCTGTCTTCTCTGATGGGGATGGTGGATGATAACTCTGGTGGGCTGCTGGCTGCACCTGTTTCTTCCCTTTGATCTCTTGTGACGAGAGCCACACCTGTACAGGTGGAGGTGCTGGTGGAGTTTCCCTCCCTTGCAGCAGATCCTTTGAAGAAGATCATCCTTATGACTAACTTGTTTGTATCTGATGAATCCTTCAAGATTGTTTCTTTAGGTAAGGCTATGAGAATGACCCTGACAGGGGCTGTTACTGAACAAAATTTTCCCCTGAACTGGTTCACCCCTCGTAGTGGATGTTTCTAGTCTGATGAGGAGGAGGACCATCCTGATGAGGCTAGTGTCTGGATTGAAACATCCATTCCTGGTGAGGTTCAACCCTAGGGCAGTTAACTCTCAACTGGTAGACAATTTTTCTTCCAAGTACTGGAACATGGACATGGCTGAATCTTTTGTTAAGAAGAATATTGTAGTCAGGACAAAGAAGAAAAGGAAAAAAATGAAAGGTGAATGCTCCTCATGCTGCCCCTGGCTCCAAGTACCCGCCTCCTATGAGGGGAAATGCCCCCTCACCTAATGAGGATATTGTTTTGGAATTTTCATGGTCTTGGGAATCCTCCCACTACCTCATCCCTCTATCATTTTTTCTCTTCATAGAGGCTTAACATTATTGGAATTTCTGAACAGATGATCTCCTTTTACAGTTCGAGAGGTTTCAATTCGAGAAGCCTTTTTTACTCCTTTGATGATAAATACAGTAATGATAGTGGCCTAGATGCATTGTGGGTGCTCAAACATGATGATGTGAATGTACTTTCTATTGATGATAGTCCCCAAGTCGTTACCTTCGAGATTATTCTTAAGGATACCCCTTTCTCTCTTTCCATTATGTACACATCTTCCTCGTTCACTAGGATAAGAGTCCTGTGGAGAATGATTTCCCAGCTCTATGGGTCCATTCATCAAAACTGGGTGATTGATGGTGACTTTAATATTGTCTTGAAGCTGAATGACAAGATTTGTTCTTACTTCTCCCACTCGACTGCTATGGACTTCTCTCAATTCCTTGACTCTTGAAACCTCACCTAAGTCCCCATTGATGGAGCCTCCTTCACATGGGAAAGATTTACCATCAATTTATGACACTCTAGAAAGATGAATAGGTGCTTCTTCTAGATAAATGATAGTAGCGCAATATCTTACATTTCTAGGTTTACCCTCCCCAAGTTCTACTCAGACCACAACCCAATTCTTATTGACCTCTCTAGGGGGGGGGGGTGGTTCTTCAATATCACCTCTTTTCCTTTTAAGTTCAACAAATCTTGGTTCACGATTTCAGGTTATAGAAAAATTATCACTAATGGGTGGGTGAGACCTTCCAATGGAAGTTAGTTCTTCAGTTTGGTTTTTAAACTGAATAAAATTAAAACTCTTCTCAAGGAGTGTAGCAGGTCATAATTTTCCAAGATGGATGGGGATATTAAGAATGTTGAACTCCAGCTTGCCTCCCTCTAATTTTCTAATAATCCTCTGTCTTTTTCTTCTTGGGAGGTGTTGCGGGCTCATGCAAGGCTGGATGATCTTTTGGCCCTAAAGGAAAAGCTGGCCAAGAATCTGTTTAACATCAGGTGGCTCAAAGATGGGGATTGGAATTTCATATTTTTTCATCCCTTATAAAGTTAAAATAAGGCTAAGAAATTCTTACACACTGTTCGCATTAATGGGTGTACTTTTTCCTCTAAGGCGGCCATCTCCAATGCGGTGGTGAACTATTTCTAGGAGCTGTATACTGATAATGATGGATAGTACTCCCCCCTTTGATGGATTCTATTCTGACATGTGTTTATGACCAACAAAACAAGTATATAACATGTACTCCCTTAGAGGAAGATATATGATCCTCTTTGTTCTCTATTAATATGGAAAGTGCAGTGGGACCAGATGGTTTCAGAAACAAATTATTTATGTTCCACTAGGATATTATGAATATGAAAATTATGAATGTTGTTAGGTAAGTCTACCGTTACCACCATTTTCCACACAACAACAATTCTAATTTCATAGCTCTAATTATAAATAAAGAGAATTCTCTTGATATCAGATATTTCTGGTCGGTCTCCATTGGGAACACCATCCCCAAAATTATCAGCAAAACTATGGTCAAGTGGATGAGGTGACGTATGAGGAGCTTATTACCCCCAATAAATTTGGATTGGTTTTGGGGAGGAACATTTAGAACTATTTATTCACAGCCTTGGAGGACATAAACGTAATGAGGAAACACTCCAAGCATGGAAACTTTACTTTAAAACTAGATATTTCTAAGGCTTTTGATACCATAAAGTGGATATTTATCTACTATATGCTATCTAAATATGGTTTCTTGGATAGTTTCATCAAGTTGGTGGATTATATCTTGAATAGTGCTAGAGTGTCAGTGCTTATTAGTGGTTCCCCTAAGGGGTTCTTCCCCAGCTCAGGTGGAGTTAGGCAAGGATAGCTAGTTTTTGTTATTCTCTTTGCAGTTGCTAAAGATTATTTGGGTAGGTTACTCATTGATCTCATGCAGGCTGGACTTTTCAATCCAATTAAGGTAGGGAGAGACCTCCAGGTGTTGTACCTTCTTCTTTATGCTGATGACATCCTCCTCTTTGGGTAAGATGAAATGAAGACATTGTCCTCAATTCGAATGATATTCCGTCATTATGAATGTGTGGTGGGGCAATCCATCAGTTGGATAAAATCCTCTATCATCTTTGGGGAGGGAATTTCTTCCTCTAGGCAGCTACACATTTCCCTCTCCCTAGGTGTAAGAGGGGATCACTCCTATTTGATTATCTGTGTGTCTTGATTTTTTGGGGATGGGTTAAGATCATTTATCTTGTGAACACGATGGGAAGAATCTTACTACAACTTGCTAAATGGAAAGGAAAATTTCTTTCACAAGCTGGGAGAGACTGTCTAATCAACTCAGTTATTAACTCTAAGTTCACATATGCATTCTACATCTATAGATGGCCAATTAAACTCATTAAAAACTTCCATGTGAAGATTATATACTTTGTATGGACATGCTGTATGAGTGAAAGAAAATTGGTCTCTGTGGTTTGAATGGATTTCACCTAGCCAACTGAGTTGGGTGGGCTTGGAATCAAAGGCCTTATGAGATTTAATGATTCCTTTCTTGCAACATTCACCTAGGGAATAGTTGATTATAATGAAGATGGTCTGGGATTTTGTTGGGAAAGGATTACACATAAACATTGTGATGGGTTTCTGGGATAGTTTCCATTGTCGATATGGACATATATCAGAGGCTCTTACATGGGCATTATGAAGCACTAGAAATGGATTGTTTTGAAGAACTCAAATATGAATGTTTTGTCTACCACATGGCTTGTAGGCCTCTATTGGACACTGTGGTCCCTCCCATCGATTCAAGGGATATTTCAATTTCTTACTTCACCCGTTGACTGGAGCAGTTTGAGGTTCTCTTTCCAGTAGAAATTTATATACAGATTCATGAATATGTCATTGTTGAAAGAGATGTCTTAATCTTGAAGCCTAGTCTCATTGGGCTGTTAAATGTGAAAGATTTCTATTAGTCAAAATGTCCACAGGGTCCAACTCCTTCAACCGAGATTTCAAGTATTAGAAGACCATTTATCCCTCCAAATAATCAACTGCTTCTCTAGAAGCTTTGGAAAAATCGGCTGCCACTTCAAGGACAACTGCAAAGGGATGGACACAGCCTGGCCTCAGTCTTCTTACTCTTCCTTGGAGCTAAAGAATCTATTAAGCCCACTTTTCTTCAATGAATGTTTGCAGCTGTACTTTGGGAATACCAGCGGATGTTTTTCGGGATTCCATTTTTCTTGGACAAGCCGCTTTTTGAGCTACTGGACAACTTGGTGAACTGGCCTTGTAGCAGGCAGGTGTCCAATTTCTTGAATGTTGCCATCGCTGACATCGCCCCCTACACCTGAGCTACCCAAAATGAAATTTCATTAAACAAAAAAAGGATCTCTTTCTATAGTGGTGTTGTTATTATCCATATGATGATTCATGCGGCATATCATATCCATTCCGATTCAATGGAAAATGATGTGGATGATCTTATTATTTTACGGTTGCTTGGTGTCGCTATCAATTCAAAGAAACCACGGGTTCTTATGTTCATCCATTGGATCCCCCTGATTTATTCCTGGATCAAGGTCAATGTGGATGGTGCGACACTGGGAGCATCAGTCCCCTCAAGGTGTGGTGGGGTTTTTGGAACCCACTATGGCTTTGTCAAAGGATGATTTCACTATTTTATTGGGAATTGGTGTGTCGTTGAAGCTGAACTTTGGTCCATGATAAAGGTGATTAAATTTGTTATGTAGTTTGGCTGGAGTCCTCTTTAGCTTGAATCAGACTCTTTGCTAGTGGTGTAGGTCCTTAAAACCATATCAGGGAAAGTTCATTAGTGGATTTTTCCACATTGAATGGAATGCCTCACACCTTGTCAAGGGATGAACCTCCATGTCACACATGCCTATCCGGAGCCAAACTCAGTTACGGATGCACTCTTCAAGAAGGCGATTGTGGAGAGGAGCTCGATATGGTCTCTTGCTTCCATGTCATGTTGTTTACGGTTTGTGGAGTCTGATATGAAGGGTGAGGTGTACACCCAGGTTTTCAATTCCCCCTTGTAACGCTTTCTTGGTTCCTTTATTTTCTTAATAAATTTTGGGGACCAGGTTCACCTGGTCTCGAGCCTTCTTTTACCTAAAAACATTGAGAAAATTCTAAATACCCTAAAACCCCTAAAACTAAAAAAAACAGAAAACAAAAAACATAAAAAACATAAAAAACCTAAAAACCCTCATAATCCCAAAGAAACCTAAGAATATAAAAAACCTAAAAAAAATATAAATTCCTAAAAACATAAAAAACCCTAAAATCCCTGAAAACCTTAAGAAACCTTAAAACCTCAATACACCTAGAACCCCTAAAATACTAAAAAACACTAGAAACCCTAAAAACCATAAAAAACCATAAAAACCCCTAAAACACTTAAAAAGCCATAAAACCTCATAAACCCCTAAACCCCTCTAAAAGTTATAAAAACCATTTAAAAACATTAAAACATTAATAAACTACAAAAAATATTAAATCCCCTAAAAACAAAAAAAACCAAAAAACGGAAATAACCATAAAAACCCTAAAAAATATAAAAAACCCAAATCCCTCAAAATTCCTAAAACCACTAAAACGCATAAAAATTATAAAAAATCCCTAAAATACCTAAAAACATAAAAACATGGAAATCCGTGAAAACCCCTAAGAAACCCCTAAAAACCCCAAAACACAAAAAACACCTAAAAAACTAAAAATTATACAGACCCTAAATACCACTAAAACCCATAAACCCCCTAAAACCCCTTAAACCCTTAAAACCAATAAAAAACCTAAAACCCACTAAAATCTCTAAGACTCCATTAAATTCCAAAAAATATAAAAAAAGCATAAAAACCCTTTAAACCCCATTTTTTTTCAAAAAGCCCCATTAAAACCACTAAAAACCCTAAACCCTAAAGAACTATTAATCCAAACCCTAAAAACATTAAAAATAATAAAAAATATCCCTAAACTCCATAAAAACATAGAGAATACTAAAAACCCTAAAAACCCCTTTGAAACCCATAATAACCTAAAGACCCATAAAACCCATAAAAATAAAAAAAATTCAAAAACCACCAAAAAAACCCTCAAAAACCCTAAAACCCCTCAAAACCCTAAAAACACTAAAAAACATAAAAATTTTAAAAAGTGGTAAAATCCATAATAACATAAAAAACCAAAACTCCTAAAAACCCCAAAGAAAACCATTAAAACCTAAAAACACTTAAAACCCCCAAATCATAAAAAATGATACAACACGTAAAAACCCAAAAGAGATCATAAAAACCTTAGAATTTAAAAAAACCACAAAAACCACAAAAACATTAAAAACCCAAAAACAAAACAATAAAATCCCTAAAACCCCACTATAAACTCTAAAATTAATTTAAAACCCTAAAAACCTTAAAAACTCTAAAAACCCATAAAACCCTAAAAAATTACAAAATATCCAAAAAACCCCCAAACAAAATATTCAAACTCTAAAAAACTTTAAAAAACCTTACAACTTTGAAAATCCACAAAAACGCTAAATACCATAAAAATCATAATAAATCTCTAAAAATCTATTATAATGTAAAAAACCCTAAAAAACATGAAAATCATTAAGAAAAAAAACTAAAAATTTAAAAACCCATAAGTCTCCTAAAACCATTAAAATGATAAAAACCCTAAAACCCCCTGAAAAATCTAAAAAACATAAAACATCCTAAAAAACATAAAAACCATAAAACCCCAAAAATACCCAAAAAATGTCTAAGGACAATAAAAATCCTTTAAATTCAAAAAAATGTTAAAAAGATATAAAAAACATAATATCCCTAAAAATTAAAAAAAACCCCTTGAAAACCCAAAAAATACCTTAAAAACCCCCAAAATCCCAAAAAACCTTAAAAACTCTCAAAATCCATAAAACCCATAAATACCATAAAATCCTAAAAAATAACTAAAAATCCCTAATTTTTTTTATAAAATAAAAATCTTGGAAAAATATAATAAAATATTTTTGACAAAAAAATACTAAAAATCGATAAAAAAACTAAAACCCAAAAAACCATAAACACCCGAAAAAACCTCAAAATCCTTAAAACTTGTAAAAACCAATAAAAGTGCTAAAAATCCCTAAAATCACTTAAAATATAAAAAACCCTAAAAACCAGGGAAATCACTAAGAAAAACATTAAAAACCAAAAACACTTATATCCCTTACAACTCTAAATACATTAAAAACCCAAAAAAAGTTCCTAAATCCCCAAAAAGCCCCCTAAAACCAAAAAAACATAAAAACATTAAAAACCCAATAAAATCAATAAAACCCCACTAAAAAAAATCTAAAACTGCTTTAAATCTATGAAAATGTTAAAAAACTCAAAAAAACCTTAAAATCATTAAAAACTCAATAAAAAAAGAGATATATAAAAACCCTAATAATAAATAAAACCAAAAAAACCAAAATAATACTGAAAATCCCTAAAATACATTAAAATATGAAAAACCTAAAAACCTAAAAAACATAAAAACCCAATAAAAACCTATAAATAGTTAAAACCCCAGAAAAAAAATTATAAAAACCCTAAAAACTAATAAATACCCTAACCCCCCTAAAAACCCATAAAAACCCAAAAACTCATAAAAAAACTAAAACACTAAAAAAATTCCCTAAAAACATAAAAATACAAAAATAACTAATAATCCCTAAAAACATAAAAAACAATAAAACAATGAAAACCTCTATAAAAACCTTAAAAATCTCTAAACACCTAAAAATCTATAAAAATATAAAAACCCTAAAACATCTAAAAACCCTAAAACCACATAAAAACCCTAAAAACCATAAATATCCTAAAAACCCAGAAAAGTATAAAAAACACTAAAAACCCTTAAAACCCCTAATAAATGATTAAAATCCATAAAAACCTGAATCTCTTAAAATCCTAAAACTTGTAAAATCCCTAAAAAACTATAAAAACCATAAAACCTTAAAAACTATAAAAACTATAAACCCCCTAAATCTCATAAGACCATTAAAAATCCAAAAACCACTTAGAACACTAAAACCTCTTTAAAATTCTATAAAAATAAAAAACTATAAAAAACCATATAATCCTTAAAAACGAAAAAAATCCTAAAAATCAGGAAAAACATAGAAAATGCTAAAATCCCTCAAAATCCTTAAAAACACTAAAAATACATAAACACATTAAAAAGTACTAAAAATATATAAAAACGTATGAAACCTTAAAAACCAAAAATCCCCTAAGAAAACAATAGTTAACTAAAATCCCATAAAATCACTAAAAACATTAAAAGCCCTAAAAGCCCAAAAATTTTAAAGTCCCTAATAACCCTTAAATGAATAAAAATACTAAAAAAATACCTAAAAACATCTAAAATCATAAAAAACCCTAAAACCAAGAAGACCAAAAGAAAACCATAAAATCCTAAAACACTTAAAACCCCAAGAAAACTTAAAAAAAAATATAAAAACCTAAAGATACTAAAAACCCTAAAAACCCTTTCAAAAATTAAACCCCTAATTTTTTTAAAAAAAACTAAAGAAACCTCAAAAACAATAAAACTCTCATAAAACCCTAACCCCCCCCCCCCAAATAAACACCCTAAAACCCCTGAAAACACTAAACCCCTCAAAATACATAAAAATTATAAATATATATTAAAATCATAAAAATATCTAAAAATCCATAAAAAAGTAAAAACCTATAAAACACAGAAGAGAAATTGGAAAAAAAATAAAAAATAAAATCAATTAAAACACATAAAAAACCTAAAACACTAAAAGCATCCCTAAACCCCTAAAACCCCTAAAAACTATAAAACCCATAAAAACCAAAAAAAATTAAAATCCCCTAAAACCCTAAAACCCCAATAATAAATCAATAACCCCTTTAAACCACTAAAAATGATAAAAACTATAAAAAAGCTTAAATACCCTGAAAACCCCTATTAACCCAAAAAACAAAAAAAACCCTCAAAATCCCTAAAACCCCTAAAATTCTATAAAAATCATAAAAACCCATAATTCACTAAAAACATAAAATCCATTAAAACCCTGAAAAAACCTAAGAAAACATTAAAAACATAAAAACACATAAAATTTTAAAAATCCTAAAAATGCTAAAAACCCTAAAACCAGTAAAATGTAAAAACGATTTATATCTATAAAACCCCGACAAACCATAAAAATAATATTAAATCCCTAAATATACCTATCAAAGTAAAAAACAATAAAAAACATAAAAACCCTAAGTGAACCATAAAAATAAAAAAAAAACTAAAAATACATAAAAATCAAAAAAAAAATGCTAAAAACCTTAGAGAACCTAAATACCTAAACCCCTACAAACCATAAAACACACTAAAATCCCCAAAACACCTAAAACCTTAAAAAACTATAAAAACCAATGAAACTCATAATTTTTTTAAAAAAACTCTAAAAACCCTTAATATCCATAAATCTCAAAAAAACCCCAAACCCCCAAAAAATCCCTAACACCCAAAAAAACCCAAAACGCCTTCATAATCCCTACAAATTTTAAAAAAAATAAAAATCTATAAATTCGATTAAAAACCATAAAAATGAAATAAAACCTAAGAAAAACATTAAAACCTACAAATACATATCCCTCTAAAACTAAAAATATGCTAAAACCCTAAAAACTCTAAAATCCCTCAAAATAAAAAACCCTAAAATCTAAAAAATCCAAAAAATTCCCTAGAAATCCTTAAAAACCATAAAAAACCTCAATAAAATGTATTCCGCTAATAAAACCATAAAAAATAATAACATTTAACACCCCTAAGAAACCAAAAAAAACTAAATACCCAAAATAACGTAAAAACACAAAATACAATAAAAACACTAAAAACCCTAAAAATTGTAAAAACCAATACATAACTTAAAAACCATAAAGACCAATAAAAAGCCAAAAAACCAACCAAAAAAATATAAAAAACTTTTAACCACTAAAACTGTAAAAAAAATATAAAAACCCTTAAGGACCCAAAAAACTCATAAAATCCATAAAACAACCAAAAACCATAAAATCACTAGAACCCTAAAAACCCTAAAAACCGAATAAACCCAAAAAATAAAAAATATTCTAAAATGAACTAAAAATTCAAACAATAAAAACAAAAACCATGAAAATCCTTAAGAAAAACATGAGGACCTAAAACACATAAAACCACAACTAAGCTAAAAAATGATAAAAACACTAAAATCCCTAGAAAAGCTTAAAACTCCTAAAAAGCCTAAAAATCATAAAAATCATAAATAATCCATAATAATCCTAAAAACATGAAAACCATAAAAACCCAACTAAACCATAGAATCCAAAAATAACTTAAACCCCTAAAAAGGATAAAAATTATAAAAACCATAAAACCCCCTAGTCACCCAAAAAACATAAAATCCATCAAACCCTTAAATATCTTTAAAACACCTAAACACTCTATTAAACCCAATAAAACCAAAAAAAAACCCTGAAGACTCTAGAAACCCTTAAAAATATAAAAAACTCAATACACCATTAAATCATTATAAACCAATAAACCTAGAAAACCCATAAAACCCTAAAACCCATAAAAACCTAAAAACCCATAAAAATCCAAAATCACTAATTTTTTTTAAAAATATCTAAAATTCCAAAAAAACTCGTAAAAATATTGAAAAATGTTAGAAACCCTTCAAACCATGATTAACCCTAAGAAAATATTAAAAAATTTAAAACACCTAAAACCCCTAAAAATATAAAAATTATAAAAATAATAAAACCCTAATACCCCTAAAATCCTAAAAATAATAAAAACCCTCAAAATAAAAAACCCTAAAAAGATGAATACCCGAAAAAATATCTAAAAATGTAAAAAACCCTAAAAAACTAAAAACACAAAGAAAACCATAAAACCTTCAAATCCATTTTTGTATGATTTTCAAGACAAAACCACTTTGTGGGGGAGTGGTAACCGTATACAAAATCATCAAGAAAGAAGGAAACCGATCAAAACAAACCATCCAAAGACAAGAAAACCATAAAAAGAAGAAGAATAAGAAAATAATGAACCAACACAACCTTTGATTCTTTGTACTACAAAGAAAATTGTTAGCCACTAGCCAGAGGTGCCCATCGATATTTCCATTCCAAATCATGTGTATTAAGATCATTCTTCATTTGATCAGAGAAGTGTGGGGGGAAGTAGAAGAGACTTAGATTGTAGACTTTAGGGGTCACCTAATCCGGTTTAATAGCCTACACCTGGACCTCTAAGGAAGTCATTTGGAGGGTAGCTGGGTCTTTTATTTTGTTCTTTATCTCATGAGACCTTGAACTTAATTGCACAAGAAAAGGAGAAAGAACAGGTGGAGATTGCCTCTGATGAAACATTGAATCCTCAGCAACCATAGGCTCCAGCTTCTGATCGAAATCTGCGTCTGTCAGAGATCCCAAAACCTCTTCATTTGGAGGAGAAAGTTACTTCTCATGCAGAGTGGACTAGTCATTTTCTATTCCACTTTTAAAAATTGTATTCATCTCATTGATATATTTATTTTTCATGAGATAATCAGTACTATCAGATCAAGTAATTGGTGGTTTGGGTATATTATAGTAGTATTTTTGAGGATGTGATATCCTCACATGTTAGGGGAAGACCTCTAAGTCCATAATGGTATCGTTTACCTTTTTGGTACAGGACAGAATACAAACATCCTCTTGTTTGACTTCCTTACTCTCATTAGACCATGTACTATTGTCATAATCCATCTCATATTCAAAGACATCCTTATTCCATCCTTAAGAACAAGCCCCTTCATGTCAAACATCCTCACAATTCCCTCCTTCAAATGGAATTAGCTCTCCCTCACCCAACACCAAAAAACTATTTAGGTTGCCTTCAGTTCCCTTGGATTTATTGCTGGATTAACCCATGTCCATCTTCGAAAAACTGGTCAGGCCCTCGTTTCCCATATCTTTACCGTAAAAAACACAAGCCAACCATAGGTATAAATTATGTTAACAATTCAAGTCTAGTATTAGTTTAATTAGCTCATAGTCTCATAATTTAGGGGAGAGATTGAATCATAGCTTCCACATAAGAAGGATGATTGACCTCACATCATTCAATGCTCTCTGGAACCACCATACCTATTCCATTGGATGCCTCTTTATGATGAGTGAAATCCTCATTCAACAGATTAGACTCAAGCATAGATACTTCCCCAAAATGACATATTAGAGTTCAATACACTTTGATGAAGTATTAGAGTCAATAGTTAGTCCATGACTTCTAGATAATCAGACGTTTATATCTATATTCTCCTTCAATCTGGATCCATATAATGCCCAAAAAGAGGTTTTGATATGTCAAACTCAAAGAAATATGGGGTTAAATGGGATAGAATACTACTTGGGTTTGGTAATAGGATGTGGCCAACAAGATTTCCTATCATCTGAAAAATTAAAGTATTTTGGAAACCGAGAGGCAAACATTGAAGGAGGATCCAAATTGAAGAGGTCTCCACATCATGATTCATGTGTAGAAAAAAAAACTATATAAGGAGGACAAAAAGAAACAGGTTGATGGTTGATGACCCAATAGACCAAGCAAGATCCATGTCTTATTTTGAGGAGAAGGGAATCATTATTTTTTAGGAATCAAGCAAGCTAACCACTGCTCAATGATGAAGACCCCACTGAGTGTTTATGTTCCTATCAATGACATCAGCAGAAGACTTCTGGTGACCAAAGCGAGAAACCAAGGTGAGCTTGTGTAAGGATAAATCTTTGGATAATTCCATAGGGGAAATTGTGAGCAATATACTTCCATTAGGAAAACCAGGAACCTTTGAGAAAAATTTAATACCTTGGAAGTTGGTAGAGACCTCATGTTGGTTAAAGGTGAAAAATGATGGAAGAACCATCAAAGAGTGGCAGATTGAAAGCTGATCCCTCCTCCCCTATGGGACATGGAGGAATCATGGGGCCAGCCAGTATAGACAGAACCTAGAGAAGCTTGAACCATTTACCTATATTCACTACTTTCCATTTTCACTACCATAAAACCTAAAAACACTTAAAACCTATGAAATACCTTAAAATTTCAAAAAACCTAAAAGACTATAAAAACCCAAAAATCTGTAAAAACCCAAAAACACCTAAAAACATAAAATAATCTAAAAACCATAAAAAATATAAAATTCAATAAAACCCTAAAAACAAATATAAAATATAAAAAACATCAAATCCCTAAAAATGATAATAATCACTAAAAATCTTAAAACCCTAAAAACTCAAAAACCCAATCAAAACCCTAAAAACATTACAATACCTAAAAACCATAAAAATACCAAAAAATAATTAAAATCCCTAAAAATATAAAAATTCCTTAATGACCTAAACAAATTAACAAAACCATAAAAACGTAAGAACACTTAAAAACCCTCTATAACCAAAAAAACCAAAAAAACCCCTAAAAACCCTAAAAACACCAAACCCCTTAAAACCATTAATATCCCTAAAAATATTAAAACCCATAAAAATACATAAAAACAAAAAAACAACTAAAATTAATAAAAACTCTTTAAACCCATTTTTTTTAAAAAAACTCTAAAAACTCTAGAAAAACAGAAAACCACTAAAAATCCTAAAAGCAATAAAAACCCCAAAAGACAATAAAAACTCTAAAACACAAATAAAAACTCTAAAACACTTTAAACCCCTAAAACCATTAAAAACAATAAAACCTATATAAACCCTTAAAACCTTAAATGCATCAAAATTATTAAAAATACTAAAACCCGACAAAAAATCCATAAAAAATCACTAAAAATCCAAAAGAAACAAGAAAAACTGGAAAACCACTGAAAACCCTTAATAAAAAATGAAAAACCTAAAAAAACATAAAACCCCTAAAAAATAAAAAATATTTAAAACCTATAAAAACCCGAAGCCCCTCAAAATCCTAGAACACAATAAAAAATAAAATACCTAAAAAATACCTAAAAATACCTAAAAATGTAAAAACCCCTAGAACCCTGAAAAACTCGTTAAAGAGCATAAAAAAATAAAAACACTTAAAACCCTAAAAAACCTGAAAATGCTAAAACCCTGAAACACCATAAAAACCTTATAAACCACTAAAAAATTTTAAACCCCCAAAAAACATGAAAACCCTAAAACATATAAAAGCACTAAAAACCAATAAAAATATAAAACCATTTAAACCCCTCAAATGTTTAAAAAATATGAAAACACTAAAAACAATAAAACAAAAAAAAATAAAAAATATAGAGCCCTAAAACCCCAAAAATTCATAAAAACCCTAAAGCATTAAAATTCCTAAAATTCCCTAAAATTCACTAAATACATCAAAATAACTAAAAACCCTAAAAATATTTAGAAAACCATAACAACCTAAAAACACATAAAATCCCTAAAACCCTAAAAAGATAAAAACACTAAAAAACCCAAAAACCATAAAAACTATAAAAACCACTAAAATATTTAAAAACCCTAAACCCAAGAAAAACCTAAAACACCCTAATACTAAAAAATATTAGACCCCTAAAAACAATTAAAAACTCAAAAAAACGTAAAACCATAAAAAACTCCAAAAAATCCAAAAAACCAAAAAACCCTAACAAACGCTAAAACCCTCAGAATCCATAAAAACACTTAAAAACAATAAAAATCCTAAAAAATCCCAAAAGATCTTTAAAAACGTGAAATAATCAAAAAAACCATGAAAACTCCTAATAAAACCGTAAAACACTTAAACCCCTTCAAATCATAAAAAACTGAAAACCCTAGAAACCCAAAAACCCTAGAAACCCAAAAACCCTAGAAACCCAAAAACCCAAGAAACCCGAAAACCCCTCAAAATCCCTAAATTCTCCCAAAAGTAACAAAACAGATAAAAACCTTAAAATTTAAAAAAAATCTTAAAAATTCATAAGAATGCCTAAAAACATAAAAACCCTAAAACCCTTCGAAAACTCTAAAAACCATAGAAACATAAAAACACTTAAAACCCTTAAAAACCTAACAATGATAAAAACCATAAAAACCATAAAATACCCTAAAAACCATAATACCACCAAAAATAATAATAAAATCCCTAAAAACCATAGAAAACCCTAACGACCAATAAAAACACAAAAAAACAAAAAACCACTAAAAACATTAAAACCGTAAGACCCCTAAAAACCATTAAATAATAAAAACCCTTTAGACCCCTTATAACATTAAAAAAATCTAAAAACATTAAAAACACTATATACTCAAAAAATATAAAAATTTAAGAAAACAATAAAAGCAATAAAAACCATAAAAACCCAAAAAGCATCAAAATCTATAAAAACCCTCAAAACCATTAAAATCATAAAAAATCTCTAAAAACCCAGAAACCTAAAAAACCTAATAACACCTAATAAACCATTAAAAACTAAAAACACTTAAAACCCCTAAAACCCAAAAAAATTCAAAAAACACTAAACTCTAAAACCCCTAAAAACAAAAAAAAATCCAAAAAACACACAAAAACCTTAAAACCACAACAAAATATAAAAACCCTTTAATACAAAAAAACCTTAAAATATAATAAAAACCAACAACACATAATACCACTAAAAACCTAAAAATTCTACAAATCCTAAAAATCCATAATAAACCCTGAAACGCGAAAAACCATAACACCCCTAAAAACCATAACAAAACAAAAAACCCATAAAATCCATACAAACCACTATGTATAATTTAACTAATTTATACCGGAAAAAATGATTAAAAACACTACAAAAACTTTCTAACACTAAAATACCATAAAATTCTAAAAATATCTAAAACCCTAAAAACCATAAAAATCCTCAAATATACCTAAGAATCCCTAAAAACCTAAACACACCTAAATACCAAAAAATCCCAGAAGAAATTATAAAAAACCTAAAAACACTTTAAACCCCTAAAAATAATAAATATCATAAAAAATAAACCCCTAAAAACTCTAAGAATCCTCAAAATCCCTAAAACTCAAAAAAATACTGAAAAACCCTAAAATTATAAAAATCCAAAAAAACCCCCAAAAATATTTAAAAACCTGAAAACACTTAAAACCCCAAAAGCCTAAGAAAATCAAAAAATATGAAAAGAACATAAAACCACTAAAACCCACTAAAACCCCTAAAAACCTTAAAAACCCTAAAACCCCATAAATCCCAAAGAACCACTAAAAGCATTTAAAACCTTTTAAATAGTAAAAACATTAAAAAACACTAAAAACTATAAAACCCTTTAAACTTTAAAAACACCGCAAAAACAAAAAATCATCAAACCCCTAAAAATTATAAAACCCCTTAAAATCCCTAAAGACCATAAAAACCAAAAAAATCCTAAAAAATCCTTGAAAATCCCTTAAAATGTTAAAATCCCTAAAACTTAAAAAACCCAAAGAAAACATTAAAACCCAAAAACAAGATTCTGACGCATAAAAAATACGAAAAACTCTAAAAACACTAAAACCCAAAAAACTATAAAACCCTTAAAACCTTAAAATAACCTGAATCCCCATAAAGACATTAAAAACCACTAAAAGAAAAAAAAAAATCACCACTAAAACCCATAAAATACTCTAAAATCCCTTAAAACCATGAACACCCAAAAAAACAATACAAACCCAAAACAACCCAAAAACCCTAAAATCTCTAAAAAACCAAACAAAAATCATCACAATTTACAAACTCTAAAAACCTAAAAAATATTAAAAAACCCTAAAAACCAAAAAACATAAAAACCCTAAAACCCTATAAACCCAAATGAATACCTTACAACATAATAGCACTTAAAACCCATAAAAATCAAAAAAAGGATAAAATCCTTATAAACATTAAAACCCTAAAAACCATTAAAACCATATAAATTACTAACCCCCCCCCCAAATCCAAAAATACCCTATAAAATAAAAAATCCTACAAATCCTTAAAAACCCGAAAAAACTGAAAAAAAACACTTAAATCCTTGAAAACCTTAGGAAAACCTAAAAACCCTAAAAACATAAAACCCTAGAAAATATAAATACCGTAAAACCCTAAAAACAATAATAAAAATGAAAACCTCTTAGATAACCCTAAAACCCACAAAAACCCTACAACCCACAGAAACCCTAAAAAATGCTAAACCCCTAAAAATGGTAAAAACTATAAAAACATATAGAGCCCTAAAAACTGGAAAGAAACCCTAAAAATAAAAACATTAAAACCCCAAAAAACCCTAAAAAACCAAAGAAATCCCTAAAAACCCCAAAAGACTAAAAATTCTACAAAATACATAAAAATACCTAAAAATGTAAAAACCCCAAAAAACCCCAAAAAACCCCAATGAAAACTTAAAATACTAAAAACATATAAAACCCTAGAAAACCTAAAAAATAGTAAAAACCTTAAAACCCCTAAAAACCCTTAAAAACCTGTAAAACTGTTAAAATCCATGAAATATCCTAAAACCCCATAAAAATCCTAAAAAGGACCAAAAAAATCCCAAAAAGGAAAAATTCCATAAAAACCTAAAAACCCCTCAGAAAATTTTGAAAAAGTAAAAAAGCTTAAAACCCATAAAAAACCAAAAAAAATTCTAAAAAAATGTAAAATACCCTAAAACGGATAAAAAAACATATAACCCCCATAAAATATTTAAAAACCCTTAAAACTAATAAAAACCATAAACCATTGAATACACGAAAAACCCTTTAAACCCCGAAAAACATTAAAAAACTCTAAAAAATATTTAAAACCCTAAAAAACAACCCCAAAAAACCAATAGTAACCTTAAAAACACTCAAAATACCTAAAACCACAAAAAACCAAGAATTTCCTAATAATTCCTAAAAAACTCTAAAAACTAAAAAAACACAAAAACCCCTAAAAACCCCTAAGAAAACGCTTAAAACCAACCAAACATTAAAATCCATAAAAACCTAAAAAGTGAAAAAAAACCCCAAAAAATCGTAAAATCCCAAAAAATAAAAAAAAACCCTAAAACCCTATAAAAACCATAAAAATAATCTAAAAATCAAAAAACCATTTAAACCAAAAAAATTAAAAAAAATATACAAAACCATTAAAACCTATAAAAAATACAAAAAAAAACAAAAATATCCATAAAACCCTAAAAACACTTGAAAACCCTCAAAATATCTAAATACCCTAAGAACCATAAAAATCATAAAATATCACTAAAATTTACTAAAAACATATAAAACCCTGAAAGCCCTGAAAATAACTAACAAAACTGTTAAATATCAAAACGCTTAACTTCTCAAAAACTAAAACACTAAAAAGCCGAAAAACTCTAAAACCCAAAAAACGCTCAAAATCACTAAAATCCCTAAAAACCCTAATAATATTAAAAGTCCCTAAAAATTCAAAAGAGCGTTAAAAATTTTAAAAACGCAGAAAAACCTAAAAACCCTAAAAGACCTTAAAAATCACCAAAAACTATAAAAATCCTTAAAAATATTAAGACACCTAAAATCCCATAACAATCCTATAACCACTAAAAAAATTTAAAAACCATTTAAAATCCTAAAAGTATTAAAAAAATCTAAAAAACCATAAAATCCTAAAATACTAAATAAAACCCTAGAAACACAAAAACCATAAAACCCATTAAAATTCCTAAAACCCCTCAAAATCCATAAAATAATTAAAACCCTATAAAAATACATAGAATGCCCTAAAAATCCATAAACTCATAAATACCCTTGAAAACCTTAAAAACCCCTAAGAAATCCTTAAAAACATAAACCGACTATAAATCCCTAAAAACCTAAAAAATTGAAAATGCCTTCAAACCCTAAAAGCTAAAAAATTATGTTAAAACACTAAAACCCATAAAGCCCAAAAAACCTATTAAAACACTCTAAGACACTAAAAACCATAAAAACCCACTAAAAATATAAAAAAATAAAACCCATAAAAATGATAGAAAAATAAAAAAAATCATTAAACACCAAAAATTAAAAAACAAACCACAATACCCAAAAATGCATAAAACCCAAAAAACTATAAATACCATAAAACACATCAAAATCCCTAAATACCCTAAAAACCATTAAAATCCATAAAATTCTCTAAGAACATGAAAAAACTAAAACACCTAATAATCCCTAAGAAAACTATAAAAACAAAAAAACAAAAAAAAACACATAAAACCCCTAAAAAACAAAACCACTAAAAACCCCAAAAATACTAAATCAATAGAACCCTAATTTGAAATTTTTTAGAGGTGGTGCTCTAAGGAATCACTATTTTAGACCCCTTAATCCCATGCAGAGGATGCAGTCCGGGACTTGGGTCATTGAGGTTTCCTTGTTGGAGCATTGGGTCAATGGCCTGGGGTTTGGTGCCTTTCTATGGATCCTCTGGCTTTATGATGGTTTAAGGTTCTTAGATATAGATACTGCGGGGGATTCGGTTCTTCATCGAGGTTGCAGGAGGCACCTTCGAAGTGGTGGAGGGGAACACATCGGTGATGTGGGCTATGGACGGTCAAATCTTTTAATTTTCATCCTCGGTTCTACTTCGTGGATACCTCCTTGATGCAGTTTAAAATATGGTATGTCTCCTCTTCCTTGGTGTTGTTTCTGGGAATTTGCTCTGGTTTTAGTGTGCCATTATAGTGTAGAATTTTTCTCCGCAGCTTCAATCTGCTACTTTGGATCTCTTTGCTAGTGGCTTGGTTTGTTGGTTGCATTATGGTTATGGTTCTGAATGGGATACTGGTCAAGCTGGTTCTTCTCTTGATGGTTTTGACACTACTATGGGGTCTGGTGTGGGTGGATGTTGGTAATGCTTTTTGGAATTAAAGCTGATGGATGCTTGATGCAGCTTGAATGAGAGTGGAATGGTTGGGAGTTTTTGATTTATGTGATTAAAATGCTAGATTCTGGATTGGTTGTGATGTTGGATGTGGGTGGATGTTTGGCTATGATTTTCTGGTAGGGATGGATTTCTGCGGCTGGTTTGGTAGTGAGCTTCTGCTAGTGCTGGCTATTGGTATGAAAGAAGAGTTACTGCGGTTTGGAGGCTTGGTGTTATGGGATGCTTGCTCTGTTTGGTTGGGTGATGCTTATTTTGTTTGGCTGGGTGATGCTATTGGTGGGAAGGTGATGGATGCTGGTACATGTGAGGTTGGAAGCTGGCTTTCTCTTGGTAGTGGGTTGCTGGTTGCTGGATGTTACTGGTTTATGGTGATGGTTTCTTCTTGTACCTGGGTATGCTTGTTGGGTTTTTTTATTTTATTTTTTTTATTTTCCTTTTTTGCGTGAGTTGTAAAGGGTTTTCAGGTGTGGTTCGTTTGACCCCTCCCCTCCCTTGTCTACTGGGTCCCTATTTTTCTTTCTAATAAATTTGGGGGGCGGTTCGGGAATTGCCCGACCCTCGCACCTTCCTTCCCCTAAATAATAATTAAAAATCTAAAAAAACATAAAACTTACTAAAAAATCATAAATTTAATAAAAATCCATAAAACCAAAAAACACATAAAACCCCTAAAAACCTGAAAAACCCCTATCAAAACATTAAAAAATTAAAACACTTAAAATAACTACTACTAAAAAATGATAAAAATCCTAGAAACTATAAGACTCATAAAAACATTAAAAAACATAAAAACTTATAATACCCTTAAAACCCACAAAAAACTCTAAAAACACTTTAAACCATAAAAAACATTAAAATACTATATAAATTTAAAACACAAAAAACACCTAAAAGACTAAAAATTCAAAAAACAATAAAAACCCATAAAAATACGTAAATTCCTAAAAACTATAACACCCATAAAACCCATAAAACCCATAAAAAATCTAAAAATCCATAAAATTCATACAAACCACTAAAAAATATTAAAACCATTTAAACCCCAAAAAATAGTTAAAAAAACTAAAATCCCATTCAATCCCTAAAAACCCTAAAACCCTAAAAACCATAAAACCCTAAAAATCCCTTAAAACCCTAAAAACCATAAAAATACTTAAATATCCGTAAGAATACCTAAAAACCTAAAAATACAGAAAAAGCATAAAAACACAGAAGACATTCTTAAATTCCCAAAAACACTTTAAACACCTAAAAACATTAAAAAACATAAAAATGCTAAAACCCATAAAAACTATATAGAACATACAAGATCCCTAAAACCCATAAAAATCCTAAAAATCCATAAAAATGTAAAAAACCCTATAACCCTAGAAAAACTCCATAATAATTTAATATCATAAAAACACTTAAAACCCCTAAAATCATAAAAAAGACAAAAACCTGAAAAGGTCTTAAAATCCCTAAAACCCACAAACCCCGAAAAAACATAAAAACCATAAATCCCCATAAAATCCCTAAAAACCACTAAAAACTCTTAAAATTTTTTTAACCCCTAAAAATGTTAAAAATACTAAAAACCATAAAATACCTAAAATCTAAAAAAACACCATAAAAACCAAAAAAACCATATAACCAATAAAAACTCTAAAACCCATCGAAATACCTAAAAACTCTAAAACCCATAAAAATAGGGAAAAATCCTTGAGAATCCCTCAAAACGTTTAAAACCCTAAGACCCCCCAAAAAATAAAGAAACCCTTAATGTGATTCAAACATATAAAGCATGTTTAAAACCCTAAAACCACTAAAACCCAAAAAAACCTAAAACCCATAAAATCATTAAAACATTAAAAGAACCTGAAAACCCATAAAAAGATTAAAAACACTAAAATCCCTATAAAATTCCACCCATAAAGACCATAAAAACTCTAAAAAACAATAAAACCCTAAAAAATAAAAAAATCCTAAAAATTCAAAACAACCAAGAAAACATAAAATCCCTAAAAAGCCCTAAAAATATAAAAAAATATACAAAACCAAAAAACCCAAGAATAATCCCAAAAAACACCTAAACGCATAAAAAACCCTAAAAGATTAAAAACCTTTAAGAATACATTATAGACCTAAAATCACTTACAACATTGAAAACTAAAAAATTCTAAAATCCCTAAAACCTTAAAAACCCTAAAACAAATTAAAAACCTAAAAACCCACAAAACTACCAAAAATCCCTAAAATCACTATAAAATAATAATATCCTAAAAAATCTCTAAAAAATCAAAAAAACTAAAGAAAAACACCTAAAGCCCTCATAAACCCAAATAAAATCTAAAAACCCAAGAAACACTAAAAATCCCTAAAAATCAAAATACCCTAAAACAATAAAATCCTCAAAAACCTTAAATAACAGTAAAAACCATGAAAACCATAAAAACCACTAAAAACCCTAAAAAATTTAACCACTAAAAAGGTTTAAAAACTATAAAAACATAAATAACCCTAAAAACCTTTAAAGAAACCCTAAAAAACCAAAAATATATATAAAACCCTTAAAAACTATTAAAACTCCAAAAAATGAAAATGATACCTAAAACCCAAAAAACCATAAAAATCCCAAAAATTAAATAAAAACGTGAAAAACCCAAAACCCTCTCAGAAAACCCTAAAACCCTAAAAACACATAAAACCCCTAAAAACATAAAAATGGTAAAAATTCTAAAAACCCTAAAAACCCTAAGAAACCTTAAAATTTGTCAAAATCCTAAAAAATCCTATAATCCCATAAAAGACCTAAAAAGGTCCAAAAATTCCCTAAAAATGTAAAAATACCTAAAAAACCTAAAAACCCCTTACAAAATCTTGAAAACCTAAAAAATATTGAAACACCTAAAAATAAAAAATGACGTTAAAACCCTTAAAATACCCACAAACCCCTAAAAACATATATCCCCCTTAAAATATTTAAAAACACTCAAAACCCATAAAAACCCTAAAATTCATTAAAAACTATAAAAACCCTTTAATCCCATAAAAACATTAAAAATATCAAAAAAATATTAAAAACCCTAAAACACACAAAAAATCCTAAAAATCCCAAAAAAAATGAAAAAACCATAAAAACCATAAAAACCATAAAAACCATAAAACCCAATAAAAACACTAAGAAGGAACTAAAATCAAAAAAATATTTAAATCCCCCATAAAATAAAAACTATAAAAAACCATTAAACCCTAAAAAACTAAAAAAACACAAAAACACAAAAAAAAATCCATAAAACCCTACAAAACTTTGAAAACCCTCAAATTCCTAAAATACCGAAAACCCATAAAAATCATAAAAATCCCTAAAACTTCCTAAAAATATATAAAACCATAAAAACCCTAAAATCCACTAACAAAACCTTTAAATCCCAAAAACACTTAACACCCCAAAAAACCTAAAATAATAAAAACTATAAAACACTAAAAACTCTAAAGAATCAATAAAAACCATAAATACCATAAAAATCCTTAAAGGCCCTAAAATTATAGAAATCGTTAAAAATTATAAAAAAAAGAAAAAACACTAAAACACTAAAAGGCCCTAATATCCCCAAAAACTATAAAAACCACTAAAAATTTAAAACCCATAAAAACACATAAAAATCCTAAAACCAATAAAAACTCTAAAAACATATAAACCCCTAAAAATATTAAAAAAAACTCTAAAAAACCATTAAATCACTAAAAGATGAATATACCCTTGAAACAAAAAAACCATTAAAACCATTAGAAAACCTAAAACCACTCAAAATCCCTAAAAACATAAAAAACCCATAAAAATTCATATAATTCCTTAAAAATCCATAAAATTATAACAAACCATGAAAACCATAAAAACCCATATGAAGACCTTAAATACCTAAAAATAATTAAAACCCCTAAAAACCCTAAAAATACTAAAACCCTAAAAAACCTAAAACCCAAAAAAACTATTAAAACCCCTAAAACCTGAAAAAAAGCTATTAAAAACCAATAAGAACCCTAAAAATCCACTAAAAATCATAAAAAAACATTAAACCCTTAAAAATATTTTAAAAATATTAAAAATCATAAAACCAATAAAAAATAAATATATCCCTAAAACCCCAAAAATTGAATAAAACCCTAAAAACAATAAAGACAATAAAAGCCCTAAAAATACCTAAATACCCAAAAAACCTTTAAAATAAAAAAAACCATAACATTCTGTAAGAATATAGAAAAATAAAACCAACGAGAAACCCTAAGAAAACCATAAAAACTCTAAAAAATCACTATTTTATCCCCTTAATCTCCTACTTTTATTGTATACTGAACAAGGGGGAGGGGGTTGTCCTCCTCTTTTAATAAAACAACAATTTCAGTCTAAAAACCCCAAAACCCTAAAAAATAATGAAAACCCTGAAAACCCTAAAAACATTCAAAAAAACTAATAAAACCATAAAAACATAAAAACACTTGAAACCCATAAAATATCTAAAATCCCCAAGCAGGGGGGTGCTGCTGCACAGGAGATGGTTCCAAGGGATGAGGGGCACTTGCAGCTGGCCTTGGCTAGAGTGGTCCCTTTTTCTAAGGAACCTGTTCTTGCTGTCTGTTCCCTAAATCAGGAAGCCTTTCTAATTCCTGACCAAGAGTTTTTCCAGATGGACCGTGGAAGGATGTCTCAAAATATGAATATGATCCTTAATGAGAGGGCCTTAATGGAGGTGGATAATCCATATGGTAAGGAAAACAAACATGCATGGGCCTCCTAGGATCCCCGAAAGAGGAAACCAAGGAAGGACTATTCAGCTCTCCCAAAAACAGTGACCACGAGAGCCTCTTGCAAAGCGAAGGAGGTTGCCTCTAGCAAGGGAGTTCATTCTATCAAGATGCAACTGAATGTGGAGCAGGGGAAACTCATAGAGTATTACACAGCCTTCATAAAGAGATATGAATCATCTGAATGGGAGTCGATGGAGTCAGATGCTTCTTCTTGCTATGGTACTAATGGGGACCCATATGGGGATGGAGATGTTGACCTGTAGTTTCTACTGCTCTCTTTTCTATTTATTTGGGTCTTTTCGGGTTTTGGTGTCCTGGGGGGTCCAGGGCTTTTTGGGTGTGATCTGTTTGGCTCCGCCCCACCCTTGTATGCTTTGTTTTACTTTAATAAATTTTGGGAGGACCATGAATAGCCTGGTCCTGCACCTCATCTGCCCAAATAAAACATTAACAACCAAAAAAACTAAAATGACTAATAAACCAAATATCCCTAAAATCAAATAAACATCCTAAAAATCCATAAAAATCCTTAAAAATGTAAAAAATCCAAAAAACCTTGAAAAATCCAATGAAAGCATTAACAATCTAAAAATAATTAAAACCCTTAAAACCCAAAAAACACTCTGAAACACCTAAAAGACCCTAAAATCCCTAGAAACCCCTAAAAACCCCTAAAAACCTTAAAAACCATAAAACCATAAAAACCCCTAAAAACACACTAAAAAACCATTAAAAATTTTAAAAAAATTTAAAAACATCAAAAATCTAAAAACAACTCTAAAACCCAAAAAACCCAAAAAACCTAAAACCCAAAAAAACCCTAAGTCCCTCAAATCCATAGAACCAATACAAAATTATAAAAACCTAAAAAATCTTATAAGATCCCTAAAACTGTAAGAAACCATAAAACACTTAAATGTTATATGAAAAACATACAATCAAAAAACATAGAAAACCCAAATAACAAAAAAATTGCTAAAATTTTCTAAAAACCCTAAAACCCCCAAACCCTAAAAACCTCGACACCATTAAAACCCTATATATGCATAAAGTCCCTTAAAACCATAAAAAACTACAAACCCATTCAAACCCAAGGAATGATAAAATATTATAAAAAACCATGAAACCAAAAAAACATAAAAACCCCCCAAAACCTAGAAGAATATAAATAATAAAAACACTAAAAACCTGAAAAAACCTCAAATCCCTACAAAATATAAAAAATCATAAATTTATAAAAAAATACCTAAATATCTATAAAAACACAAATGACCACAAAATCCCTGAAAGACATAATGAAAACCTAAAAAACCTAAAAAAACTTAAAACCCCTAAAAACCTAAAAATACTAAAAACCCTAAAAACCTTCAAAATCCTTAAAAACCCTAAAAATAATAAAAATCATTAAATTCATAAAATCCATAAAATATAAAAAATCCTAAAACCATGAAAAAACATTATAAAACCTTAAGAACCTTAGAAAACTTAAAACTTCGAAAAACTCGTAAAACACTAAGTACCCTAAAAACCAAATAAACACCCAAAACCCTAAAATTCATAGAATCCCCTAACCTTAAAAACCATACAAACAATTAAAACACTAAAACCCACTAAAAACACTAAAACTCCTCAGATCCCATAAAATTGTAAAAAAGCTCTAAAACCCATAAAACACCTAAAAACAAAAAAACCCAAATAACTGAAAAATCCGCAAAAACCCCGAACCCCAAAAACAAATAAAACACCTCAAAATCCATAAAAACACAAAAAACCATAAAAATACAAAAAAAAAACACAAAAATCCCAAAAAACCTCAACAACCTAAAACCCATGAAAATCCTAAGAAAACCTTGAAGACCTAAAAAACATAATAATCTTAAAAATTCCCAAAACCCTAACCCCCCCCCCCCAGTCCTTAAAAACACTAAAACTCTTAGAAACAATTAAAACCCCTAATAAACATAAAAAACCCTCAAAACACATAATACCCATAAAAAACTCTAAAAAACCTTTAAACACCTAAAATTTATAAAATAATCTAAAACTCCTTAAAATCTATAAAAACTAAAAAAACCCTAAACCCCCCAAAAAACCATAAATACCAAAAAAAATCCATAAAACCCTCAAAATCACTAAACACCATAAAAAACCTAAAAATTCGAAAAAATATAAAACCCCTAAAAAATATAAAAAAGCTAAGAAAGCCTTACAAACTAAAAAACAATTTAAACCCATAAAATAATCTAAAAATACATAAAAAAGGAAAACCCCCTAAAAACATAACATGTCCTTATAATATTAAAAATCAATTTAAACCCTTTAGAAACCAAAAAAACAAAAAACTTAAAAAAACTAAAAGAACCTAAATACTCTAAAAACCCCAAAACAACATAAAAACCCTGAAAAAAATAAAAAACCTAAAGCCGCATAAAAAATTCTAAAAATCACTAAAAACTCGAAAAACCCTTTAAATCACTAAAATGTAAATTATCTCTATAAAACGTAAAACCCAAAAAAACCATAAAACCCAAAAAAAATAATTAACCCCTAAAACCCCCTAAAATAATCAAAGACCCTAAAAACCCTTAAAAATATGAAAGAGTACTAAAAATAACTAAAAACATAGTAAACACTACAATCCCTAAAAAACCATAAGAAAACCTTAAAACCCAAAAAATAGGTAAACCCCAAAGAAACACTAAAAAAATATAAAATACACTAAAATCCCTAAAATCATCCAAAATTCATAAAAATTCTAAAAAACTATATAATTCCAAAAACATCCCAAAAAATATCTGAAAATGTCAAAAACCCTAAACACACTGGGTAAACCATAAAAACAATAAACACTTAAAAAACCTAAAAACCTAAAAAATCCTAAAAAACCTAAAAACTGTAAAAACCATAAAAACCCCAATAATCCTAATACCCCCAAAAACCCCAAAAAATAAAATACCCACTAAAAACACCGAAAACCCTTCAAATCCTTAAAAATATTAAAAACTATAAAAATCCATAAAATCCATATAATTCTAAAAAAATAATAAAACCCAATAAACCATAAAAACAATAAAACCCTAAAACCCTAAAAAACTAGTAACCCTTAAAGTCACTAAAAACCAGAAAAAGTATAAAAAACTTAAAAAAATCCTAATAATCCTAGAAAATGTAAAAATACTAAAAAAATCTAAAAACTGCTTTTCAAACCATTAAAACATGAAAACACATAAACCCCTAAAAACCTAAAGAAATGCAAAAATACCTAAAAACCCTAAAACCCCTAAGAAACCCTTAGGAAACCCTCAAAATACCTAAAAACTATAAAAATCATAAAAGGCTCTAAAAATACCATAAAAATGCATAATAATACTTTAAAAACCTATAAATACTTAAATACCCAAAAACATAGAAAATGATAAGAACTCTAAAAACCATAAACAATCTTAAAAGCCTAAAATTCCCTAAAAACCTTAAAAATAATTAAAATCATATAAAATTCCTTGAAATCCCAAAATACATAAAAAACCATGAAATCCCCCTGAAAACACATAAAAAACTAAAAACACTTAAAATCCATAAAACCCTAAAAACACTAAAATCCCTAAATGCCTAAAAAGTCCCTAAAAACCATAAAATCTCCAAAAATCGATAAAACCCATGAAAAAACATAAAAAAATCTAGGTCCATTTAAAAATACTAAACCACTAAATATCTAAAAACCCTTTAAACCCCTAAATATGTTAAAAAAATATAGAAAAACTTAAAACCCTCTAAAAACTCAAAAAAACCCAGCAACATAAAAAACCACACAACCCTAAAACCCTAAAATTCCCTAAAAACCAATACAACCCCTAAAAACCCTAAAGATAAATAAAATCCCAAAAAACCCCTAAAAATATCCAAAACCACTTAAAACCCTAGTAAACCCTAAAACACTAAAAATCCTTGTAAACCTAAAACCGCCTAAAAACCCCTAAAACCCCTCAAAACCATAAAACCCCTAAAATCCCATAAAAACCTTAAAAACCCACTAAAAAGTCTAATAACCATTTTAAACACTAAAAGAAATAAAAAAACTCTAAAAAATTAAAAACCCTAAGAAACTCAAAAAAACCCAAAGAACCCAAAAAGACCAGAAACCACTAAAAATCATAAAAATCCTAAAATCCCTAAATATCCCTAAAACCCAAAAACTTCTAAAAATAATATAATCCCTAAAAATCCATAAAAACATAAAAAAACTAAAAACTATGAAAACACCTAAAAAAATAAAAACATAAAATTAATTCAAACACCAAAAACCCCAAATAAATTCTAGAACCCCTTGAAACACTGAAAAACCAAAAAACCCATAAACCCCTCAAAATACCTAAAAATGCTTAAAAAATAAAAATCATAAAAATAACTTAATATTACCTAAAAAATTAAAAAACTATAAAATCCATGAAAACCTCTAAGAAAACATTAAGAACCTAAAATCAATTAAAACCCCTAAAAGTCTAAAAATGCTAAAATCCCTAAAACCCTAAAACAGACTAAAAACTCTAATTCCCCTAAAACCCTTAAAAACCTTAAAACTTAATAAAATCACTAAAAAACTCTAAAAAATCTAAAAAATATAATATTTTAAAAACTCCAAAAACCCATAAAAACTAAAAACCCTAGAACCCATAAACCATAAAACCCAAAAAACACACAAAAGCTTTCAAAATCCCCAAAAAACCGAAAAAAACAAAAAATATGAAAAAATACCTTAAAATCCCTAAAAAGTAAAAAGTCATAAAACCCTATGAAACCATAAAAAACCCTAAAAACTATTAAAACCTTAAAAAATATAAAACTTTTAAAAACCTAAGAAATTTAAATACCCAAAAAACTCTCAAAATACTTACAAACCATAAAATGCCTAAAATTATCAAAAATTCCTAAAAATCCCTAAAAATATAAAAAACCAAAAAACCCCAAAAACACTATTAAATTATGTAAAACCATAAAACATTTAAACCCCCAAAAAACCTAAAAAATGCAAAAAACCATAACAACCATAAAAACACTAAAAACCCTAAAAACCGAAAACCATAAAACACACTAAAATTCTAAAAAACCATCAAACCCCTAAAAATTTAAAAATAAATAAATTCCCATAAACCCCTAGAAAAAAAAATCCTTAAAACCTAAAAAAACCCAAAAAAAACCCTAAAACCCCAAAAACTATAAAATCCATAAAAATATATAAAAACACTAAAATCCATAAAAATCCTAAATAATCTCAAATAATCGCTAAAAATATAAAAAACACTAAAACTATGAAAACCTATAAAAATTCCTTGAAATCATAAACACCATAAAACCCCTAAAAAACCCAAAAACGCTCAAATCCCTAAATATTCAGAAAACCCCTAAGAAACCCTAAAGACCGTCAAAATCCCAAAAAAGTGCTAAAATTCATAAAAAATCTAAAAGGGATCTAAAAATACCTGAAAAAAACTTCTAAACACCAAAAATATCCCTAAGAAAACCATAAAAACTATAAAACACTTAAAACCCTTAAATAACCTAAAAACCCAAAGAACCCCTAAAATCATAAAACCCCTAAAACCCCTCAAAATGCGTGAAAAGAATAAAAACCAATAAAAATAATAAAAAATCCCAAAAAAATAAATAAAAACATAAAATCCCCTAAAAACCAAGAAAACCCATAAGAAAACATTAAAACCATAAAAAACAGACAAATGCTAAAAACCCTAAAAAGACCGTAAAACCCTAACCCCCCCCAAACAAATAAGACCCCCTAAAACCACACAAAAACTCTAAAAACTACTAAAAACTTTAAACATGCTTTAAACACCTAAATATGTTAAAAAACTATAAAAACTCTTAAAATAACTAAAACCCTAAAAACCATAACATCCAAAATAATCCCTAAAAATCCATATAGTTCTGAAAACCGATAAAAACTCTGAAAATCCCTAAGAAATCCTTACAAATATAAAAACACACAAAACCCCTATAAACCTAAAAAACTCTAAAAACCCTAAAAACCTAAAAAACCTAAATAACATAAACCCTTGAAATTCCTAAAAACCTTTAAAAACTTAAAAACCTAAAAAACCTAAAAAATACAAAAAAAAACCTAAAAACCATAAAAATTTGAAAAATTCAAAAAACGATAGAAAATTAAAACCACATAAACCCCTAAGAACATAAAAATACTAAAAACCTATAAAACTCATAAAACCATAAAACCCCCTAAAACATTAAAAATTTGTACAAACCAATAAAACCCTAAAACCCACAAAAGCTCTAAAATCCCTTTATACACCTAAAAACATTAAAAACACTAAAAACCTAAAAAACCCGAAAAATCACAATAAACCTAAGACTCCAAATGAGCCATAAAAATAATAAAGACCCAAAAAAACCCCTAATACCCCCACAAAAACCCTTAAAACCCTCAAAAACCCAAAAATCACTAAATACTTTGAAAATGTTAAAATCCACAAAATCCTTGAAAATCCTTTAGAAATCTATAGAAACATAAATAGTCTTAAAAACCCCTGAAAATCCAAAAAAAACAAGAAACACCCTTAAAATCCCTAAAACCCATAAAAACCATAAAATTTCCTAAAACCCATAAAAACCATAAAAATCCTAAAAAATTTCTAAAATTCCATAAAAGCATAAAAAATCCGGAAAAATTCAAACAAAACCCTAAATACCTAATGACACTAAAAACCCTTAAAAAACATGAAAAAACATAAAAAAAACTAAGAAACCAAAAAAGACCCTACAAACCCTCAAAAGCCATAAAACCCACAAAAACCTTAAAAACCGATAAAAATATATAAAAACCACTAAAAACTATAAAAATATATTAAAACCCTAAAAATGTTAAAAACTCTATGATGCCATAAAAACCATAAAAAACCTCAAAAAACCCAACTAGCCAAAAAAACTAAAAAACCCTTAAAACCCCCAAAATACCTAAAATCCCTTAGAACCCATAAAATGCCTAAAAATTAAAAAATGTAAAAAATGATAAAGACCCTGAAAATCCCTAATAAAACCATAAAAACACATAAAACACCTAAAACAAAAAAAATTAAAAACCTTTAAACCCCTAAAAACCCTAAGAAACCCATAAAAACATAAAACCCCTAAAAACCCTAAATACCCCTAAATACCTTAAAAATTCTAAAACTCCAAAAAAACCATAAAAACACACTACAAAACCATAAAAAATCTTAAAAAACTTAAAAAAATAAAAAATTTATAAAAAAAAACTATAAAAACCCAAAAAACCATAACAAACCTAAAACCCAAAAAACCCTAAGACCCTCAAATCCATAGAAACAATAAAATATCATAAAAACCTAAAAAATCCCAGAAGATCTGTAAAACTATAAAAAAACCATAAAACACTTAAATTTTATAATAAAAACATAAAATCAAAAAACATAGAAAAACCCAAATAACAAAAAATTGCTAAAAATTTATAAAAACCCTAAAACCCCCAAACCCTAAAAACCCTGACACCATTAAAACCCTATAAATGCATAAAATCCCTTAAACCATAAAAAACTGAAAACCCATTAAAACCCAATGAATGATAAAATATTATTAAAAACATTAAAACCAAAAAAACTAAAACCCCCCCAAAACCCAGAAGAATATAAATAATAAAAACTTAAAAAAACATCAAATCCCTAAAAAATATAAAAAATAATAAATTTATAAAAAATCCCTAAATATCTGTAAAATCACAAAAGACCACAAAAACCATGAAAAACTGAGAGAAAATCTAAAAAACCTAAAAACACTTAAAACCCCTAAAAACCAAAAAATACTAAAAACCCTAAAAACCCTAAAAACCTTCGAAATCATTAAAAAACCTAAAAATATTAAAAATACATAAATTCCTAAAATCCATAAAATATAAAAAATCCTAAAACCACTAAAGAACATTAGAAAACTTTAAGAACCTTAGAAAACATAAAACCCTAGAAAACTTGTAAAACACTAAGTACCCTAAAAACCAAATAAACACCCAAAACCCTAAAATTCATAGAATCCCCTAACCTTAAAAACCATACAAACAATTAAATCACTAAAACCCACTAAAAACTCTAAAACTACTTAGATCCCATAAAATTGTAAGAAAGCTCTAAAAACCCATAAAACACATAAAAACAAAAAACCCTAAATAACTGAAAAATCTATAAAACCCCCGAACCCCAAAAACCAATAAAACACCTCAAAATCCATAAAAACACTAAAAACCATAAAAATACAAAGAAACTCCAAAAATCCCAAAATACCTAAACACCCTAAAATGCTTGAAAATCCTAATAAAACCTTGAAAACCTAAAAAAACTTAATACCCCTAAAAATTCCCAAAACCCTAACCCCCTAGTCCTTAAAAACACTAAAACTCTTAAAAACAATTAAAACCCCTAATAAACATAACAAACCCTCAAAACACATAATACCCATAAAACCCTATAAATAACCTTTAAACACCAAAAAATGATAGAATACTCTAAAACACTTTAAAATCTGAAAAACTAAAAAAACCCTAAACCCCCAAAAAACCCATAAATACCAAAAAAATCCTTAAAACCCTCAATATCACTAAACAGAATAAAAAACCTAAAAATTCCAAAAAATATAAAAAACATTAAAAATCCTAAAAAAACTAAGATAACCTTACAAACCGAAAAACAATTTAAACCCCTAAAAATGCTAAAACCCCAACAGACCCTGACAACACTAAAACCCCACAAAATACCAAAACCCCCAAAAATAATAAAAACCCCAAACATACCCTAAAAAACACAAAAAAAGAAAACCCCCTAAAAACATAACAAGTCCTTATAATCTTAAAAAACAATTTTAACCCCTTAGAAACAAAAAAAAACTAAAAACCTAAAAAAACCTAAAGAAACTAAAAACTCTAAAAACCCCTAAACAACATAAAAACTCTAAAAAATAAAAACCTAATTTCTCATAAAAATTCTAAAAATCACTAAAAACTCCAAAAACCATTTAAATCACTAAAATTTAAATTAACTCAATAAACCGTAAAGCCCCAAAAAAAACCATAAAACCCAAAAAAATCAATAAACCCCTAAAACCCCCTAAAACCATCAAAGTCCATAAAAACCCTTAAAAATCTGAAAGAGTACTAAATATAACTAAAAACGTAGTAAACCCTATAATCCCGGAAAAACCATAAGAAAACCTTAAAACCCAAAAAATAGGTAAACCCCATAGAAACACTAAAAATTATAAAATACCCTAAAATCCATAAAATCATCCAAAATCCATAAAAATTCTAAAAAACCATAAAATTCCAAAAAAATCCAAAAAAATCTCAAAAAATGTCAAAAACCCTAAAACACTAGGTAAACTATAAAAAACTATAAACACTTAAAACACCTAAAAACCTAAAAATTGCTAAAAAACCTAAAAAAATGTAAAAACCATAAAGCCCCAATAATCATAATACCCACAAAAACCCCATAAAATCAAAAACCCACTAGAAACACCAAAAACCATTCAAATCGATAAAAACATTAAAAACTATGAAAACCCTTAAAATTCATATAATTCTAAAATAAAAATAAAACCCAATAAACCATAAAAACAATAAAACCCTAAAACCCTCAAAAAACTAGAAACCCTTAAAATCACTAAAAACTAGAAAAATCATAAAAAACCTAAAAAATCCTAATAATCCCAAAAAATGTAAGAATCCTAAAAAATCCGAAAACTTCTTGTCAAACCATTAAAACATAAAAACATAAAAACACATAAAACCCCTAAAAACCTAAAAAAATGCAAAAATACCTTAAAACCCTAAAACCCCTAAGAAACCCTTAGGAAACCCTCAAAATACCTAAAAACTATAAAACACATAAAAGGCTCTAAAATTCCCTAAAAAATTAAAATACCCTAAAAATGCATAAGAATGCTTTAAAAACCTAAAAATACTTAAATACCCAAAAACATAGAAAATGATAAGAACTCTACAAATTATAAACAATCTTAAAAGCCTAAAATTCCCTAAAAACCTTAAAAATAATTAAAATCATATAAAATTCCTTAAAATCCCAAAATACGGAAAAAACAATGAAATCCCATAAAAATCAATAAAAAACTAAAAACACTTAAAATCCATAAAACCCTAAAAACCCTAAAATCCCTAAAATCCCTAAAAAGGCCATAAAAACCATAAAAACTCCAAAAATCAATAAAAACCACAAAAACCATAAAAACACCTAGAACCATTTAAAAATCCTAAACCACTAAATATCTAAAAACCCTTTAAACCCCTAAAAACGTTAAAAAAATATAGAAAAACTTAAAACCCTGTAAAAAATCAAAAAAAGAACAAACAACAAAAAAACCATAAAACCCTAAAACCCCTAAAAATCCCTAAAAACCAATACAACCCCTAAAAAAACTAAAGATAAATAAAATCCCAAAAAACCCCATAAGAATATCCAAAACCACTTAAAACCCTAGAAACCCCTAAAACACTAAAAACCCTTGAAAACCCTAAAACCGCCTAAAAACCCTCAAAACCATAAAAACCAATAAAACCCCTCAAAATCATAAGACCCCTAAAATCCCATAAAAACATTAAAAACCCACTAAAAAACCCTTTAAAACACTAAATGAAAAAAGAAAACTCTAAAAAATTATAAACCCTAAGAAACCCAAAAAAACACATAGAACCTAAAAAGACCAGAAACCACTAAAAACGATAAAAATCATAAAATCTCTCAAAATCCCTAATACAAAAAAATCAAAAAATAATATAATCCCTAAAAATCCTTAAAAACATAAGAAAACAAAAAACTTTGAAAACACCTAAGAAAAAAATAAAAACATAAAAGTAATTCAAACACCTAAAAACCCAAAAAATGGTAGAACCCCTTGAAACAATGAAAAACCTAAAAACCCAAAACCCCCTCAAAATACCTAAAAATTATTAAAAAATAATAACCATAAAAATTACTTAATAGTACCAAAAAATTTGAATACTGTAAAAACCATGAAAACCTCTAAGAAAAAATTAACAACCTAAAAGAACATAAAACCCCTAAAATTCTAAAAATGCTAAAACTCCTAAAACCCTAAAATAGCCTAGAAACTCAAATTCCCCTAGAACACTTAAAAACATAAAAACATAATAAAATCAATAAAAAATATTTAAACTATAAAAAATCTAAAATTTTAAAAACTCAAAAAACCCATAAAAAGTAAAAACCCTAGAACCCCCAAACCATAAAACCCTAAAAACACACAAAAGCTCACAAAATCCCCAAAAAACTGAAAAAACATAAAATATGGAAAAATACCTTAAAATCCCTAAAAAGTAAAAAAAATCATAAAACCATAAGAAACCATAAAAACCATAAAAACCCATTAAAACCTTAAAAAATATAAAACTCTTAAAAACCTAAGAAATTTAAAAACCCAAAAAACCCTCAAAATCATTACAAACCATAAAATGCCTAAAATTATTAAAAATTCCTAAAAATCCCTAAAAATATGAAAAACCAAAAAACACAAAAAAAACTTATAAATTATGTAAAACCTTAAAATCTATAAACCCCCAAAAAACCTAAAAAATGAATAAAACCATAAAAACCATAAGAAATCTCAAAACCCTAAAAACCCAAAAACCCCAAAAACCATTAAACACACTAAAATTATAAAAAACCATCAAACCCATAAAAATTTAAAAAGAAATAAATACCCATAAACCCCTAGAAAACAAAAATCCTTAAAACCCAAAAAATACAAAAAAACCCTAAAACCCCAAAAACAATAAAAGCCTTCAAAATCCATAAAAACACTAAAATCCATAAAAATCCTTAAGAATCCCTAATAATACCTAAAAATATAAAAAACACTATAACTATGAAAAATTATAAGAAGCCCATGAAAACATAATAACCATTAAAACCCCTAAAAACCCCAAAAATGTTAAAATCCCTAAATATTCAGAAAACCCCTAAGAAACACTAAAAACCATCAAAATCCCAAAAAAAGTGCTAAAATGCATAAAAAATCTAAAAGGGATCTAAAAATAACTGAAAAAAAAATCCTAAACACCATAAATATCCCTAATAAATCCATAAAAACTATAAAATAATTAAAACCCTTAAATAACCTAAAAACCCAAAGAACCCCTAAAATCATAAAACCCCTAAAACCCCGGAAAATGTGTGAAAACAATAAAATCAAATAAAAATCATAAAAAATCCCAGAAAATTCAATAAAAACATAAAAGCCCCTACCAACCCAGAAAACCCATAACAAAACATTACAACCTTAAAAAATAGACAAATGCTAAAACCCCTAAAAAGACCGTAAAACCCTAACCCCCCCAAACAAATAAGACCCCCTAAACCCACAAAAAAACTCTCAAAACTGCTAAAAATTTTAAACATGCTTTAGAAACCTAAATATGTTAAAAAACTATAAAAACCCTAAAAACAACTAAAACCCTAAAAACCAAAACATCCTAAATAATCCCTAAAAATCCCTATAGTTGTGAAAACCCATAAAAACCCTGAAAATCCCTAAGAAATCCTTACAAATGTAAAAACACACAAAACCCCTAAAAACCTAAAAACTTTAAAAACCCTAAAAAAATAAAAAACCTAAACAACATAAACCCTTGAAATTCCTAAAAACTCTAAAAAATATTTAAAAACTTAAAAAACCTAAAAATCCAAAAAAAACATAAAAACCATAAAAATTTGAAAAATGCAAAAAATGATAGAAAATTAAAACCAAATAAACCCCTAAAAACATAAAAACACTAAAAAACTATAAAACCTAAAGTTACCCTAAATCCCATAAAACCATAAAACCCCCTAAAACATTGAAAAATTGTACAAACCAATAAAATCCTGAAACCCACTAAAGCTCTAAAATACCTTTATACACTTAAAAACATTAAAAACACTAAAAACCTAAAAACCCTAAAAACACAAATAACTAAGACACAAAATAAGCCGTAAAAATAATAAAGACTCGAAAAAACCCTAATACCCCAAAAAATCCATAAAACCACAAAAACCCAAAAATCACTAAAAACACTTAAAATGTTAAAATCCATGAAATCCGTGAAAATCCCTTAGAAATATATAAAAAATAAAAATTCATAAAAACCCCTAAAAACCTAAAAATGCAAAAAACCTAAAAAAACCCTAAAAATCCAAAAAAACAAGAAACACCCTTAAAATCCCTAAAACCCATAAAAACTATAAAATTTCCTAAAACCCATAAAATCCATAAAAATTCTAAAAAATTTCTAAAATTCCCTAAAAGCATAAAAAATCCTAAAAATTCAAACAAAACTCGAAATACCTAATAACACTCAAAACCTTAAAGACCAAAAAAACATCAAAAAACTAAGAAACCAAAAAAGTCCCTAAAACCCTCAAAAGCCATAAAACCCATAAAAACCTTAAAAACCAAAAAATATATATTTAAAAACCACTAAAAACTATAAGAATCCATTAAACCCCTAAAATGTTAAAAACTCTATGATACCTTAAGAACCATAAAAAACCTCAAAAAACCCAACTAGCCAAAAAAACTAAAAAAACCCTTAAAACCCCCAAAATACCTAAAATCCTTTAGAACCCATTAAATACCTAAAAATTAAAAAATGTAAAAAATGATAAAGACCATGAAAACCCTAAGAAAAACATAAAATCACATAAAACCCATAAAACATAAAAAATTTTAAAACCTTTAAACCCCTTAAAACCCTATAAATTATCAAAATCCATAAGACCCTAAAACCATACAAATCCTAAGAAAGCAATAAAAATTGCTAATAATGTTTAAAATCATAAAAACCTAGAAAAATACTAATAAAAACATTAAATATTAAAACCACTTAAAATCCATAAAAATCATAAAAAACTCTAAAAACCCAAAAATTCCTAAAAACAACCTCAAAAACATATATCCCAATATAATATAAAACCACTAAAACCATAGATAACCCATAAAATCTATAATAATCCTTAAAAATGTAGTAAAAAAAATCTAATACCCCTTTAATGCCCTAAAAATTAATAAAAATTATAAAAAATACTAACAACCTAAAAACAGAAATAACTCAAAAAAACCATGAAAACCAAAAAAAATCCTCAAAATATCTAAAAACAATAAATACAATAAAAATCCTAACAATACATAAAAATTCCAAAATATATAAAAAACATAAAAACCATAAAAAATACTAATAAAACCTTAAACACCTAGAAAGTCTAAAACCCCTAAATATCCAAAAAATTGAAAACACCTTAAAATAACCTAAAACGCTTAAATAACTCAGAATTCCTAAAAGAACAAAAAACTTAAAAATCCAAAAAAAATCCCCAAAAATCCTAAAAATATATAAAAAACTTAAAAACTCTGAAAACCCCTAATAAAACCATAAAAACCTAAAAACAATTAAAACGCCCAAAAACCTAAACATGTAAAGAACCCTAAACCCCACAAAAACCATAAAGATCCTAAAACCCTTAAAAACAAATTAAAACATTAAAAACTATAAAGAACCAAACAACCCCATATAATACCTAAAAGAACTAAAAACTATAAAAACCCTTTAAACCTCAATAAACAATAAAACATCCAAAAACACTTAAAAATCAAAAAATATTAAAAACACCCTAAAAACCCAAAGAACTCATAATACCTCTAAAAAATCTAAAAACCCCTAGAACCCTAAAATTCAATAAAAACTCATAAAAATACTAAAAAAATCATAAGAAGCCCTAAAAACATAAAAACACTAAAAACCCTAATAAAACCTTACAAACCTAAAAACACTTAAAACCCCTAAATACCTAAAACAATGAAAACAAAAAAACCCTAAAAACACAAAAAATACTACAAACCCTAAAAACCATAAAAATCCTATTAACCCATAAAAATCTATAAAATGTAAAAACCCCCAATAACCTCGAACACCCCTTAGAAAACCATAAAAACCAAAAAACAGTTAAAATACCTAAAAACCCTAAAATGCTAAATATACTAAAAAGCACTAAAAAACATAAATATCCAATGAGTCTGTACCCAAGTGGTAAATGCTCCTGTATTGAATCCAAAGGACCTAGGATCAAATTTGGGTAGAAATGAATTTCCAGGGGGTACTGTAATGGTACTGTAATAGGGCACTATAGTAGTATTTTAGTAGAGGTGGAATTATAGCAGCAGTGGAACTATAGCGGGGGAGGCACTATAGTAGAGACTGTAGTGGCGGTGGTACTGTAGTAGAAACTGTAGCAACGTGGGTACTATCGCACTAATTTTCACTAAGGGGTCCTTTGGGCCAAAAAATGGGATTTCAAGCCTTGTATTCAGACCACTTGGCCTTCGGCCTTCGGCCTATGTAATGGGTCTCCCTCTACCCAGACTAAAAAAGAGGTATTTACTTTAATAATATATTGAGGCTTTGGCCCCTGACTTTTAAAAAAACTACAAAACCTTAATACCCTAATTCCCATAAAACTAAAAGAAAACATAAAAACCCTAAAACCCCCAAAAAAATCTAAAACCACACTAAAATTTATAATAACCCATTTAAATGATAAAAGAATTTAAAATTTTAAAAATCCTTAAAACCAAGAAAACCCCTACAAAGAAAAAAACCCTAAACACCAAAAAACCATAAAACCCTCAAAATCACTAAAAACAATATAAATCTGTAAAAATCCTAAAAAATCCATAAAATCCCAAAGAAACATAACAAACCCTAAAAACACTCAAAATCCCCTAATAAAACATTAAAAACTAAAAAACACATAAAAATCATAAAACCCTAAAAACATGCTAAAACCTTATAAATCCAAAAAAACCATAAACAATCATAAAAACCCTTAAAATCCCAAAAAACATAAAAAAATATACGAATTTTATAAAAGATATAAAAATCCCAACAAACATAAAAAACATTTAAACCCTAAAAAACTACAAGAAAACTTTAATAGTGTAAAATCACATAAAACCTCTAACAAACCTAAAAACTCCTAAAGAATAATAAAAAACTCAATAAAACCCTAAAACCCCCAAAAAAACTATAAACCCCAAAACTCCAAAAAACACATAAGAATCCCTAAAAATCCTAAAAAAACAACAAAAATAGTAAAAAATCCATAAAAATACTTGAAACAAAAAACCCCATAAAACCCTAAATACCCTATGATAACATTAAAAACCTGAAAATAATTAAAACTGTTAAAAACTAAAAATGAAAAAAATCTAAAATGTCCCTTTAGGCTCCTGAAAATTCCAAAAAGTATATTCTGCCCAAACCCCCAAAAGAATTGGGGAAAAGAATGGAGAAATTCAAAGAAGTGACCGGTCCCATGAAAATGCAACATGGACAGGCCCCGCGAAGCACCCCCTCCATGAACCATCATCGTTCGCGAAATGGAGGCGGAGATCCTCCGTGGTCATGAGGTAGGATGGGTGCCGATTCGATTCACCATCATGAGACACCCCAACCACGTATCGCGTCGACCGGTTCAAGCCGCACCCACTGTCATTCGCGGAATGGAGGCAGAACCCTCTGCGGCCGTGAAGCACTCCCCGAGTTTGGTTCGCGGGGGGGGGGGGGGGGGAAGCGTTCAATACCCACCGAGAATTATGTATTGACCAAGTTAGCTGTAAACCGGGTATTCGGTTATGAGCCTCCACAAAAGGTGTTGCGTGACCGTAGATACATCTCTTTCCCCACTCTATAAAAGGAGACCGAGGGGGATTGAAAGAGGGATTCAGAGATTCAGATTTGGATGATTCGAAGGTGGAAGAAGAGAAGAGAGATTAGACTCAGGTGGAAGGACTTCGAAGGAAGTGTTAGGATTTCGCAAACAGTGAAGTTCAAGTTCGCGAACCAGAGCAGGTATAAACCTGAGAATGAACTAATAAGGAACCAAAAACGCATAATAATTTGGCGAACCGTGAACTCAAAATAACATAAAAATAGAAAACTGCGAACCATAGCCCCTCTGCGGATGCACTCCCTGTGGACCAGGGTGTTTATGCCTCTTTTCTGATCTGCCGCACCGCGTAGTACCCTCCTACGCAGGTGAAGCCTCGGCCGACGAGCCCCCAATCGGCGCCGCCCTTGGCCGCCGTTGCTCGCATGGAACCCTCTGTAGACCACCCTGGTTCACGGATCGAACTTGGAGCCATGAACCACCTTGGTTCGTGGGATTCCAGTCAGTTCGCGGACCCTCCTGGTTCACGGAGGGCCAGTCAGTTCTCGGACCCTCCTGGTTCGCGGACAGCCAGTCAGTCCGCGGACACTCCTGGTTCGTGGACAGCCAGTCAGTCCGCAGACCCTCCTGGTTCATGGACGGCCAGTCAGTCTGTGGACCCTCCTCGTTCGTGGATGACCTCTTAGTCTGCGGGCCACCCTATTTCGTGGATGTCCCCTCCATCCGCTTAGCACTTCCCTACTCGAAGGGCACCAAAAACTTCGGAGTTCCTGTTCCCCGAGCCAGATTGAATCCCTCCAATCTGGCCCGATCCCCAAGGACTCCTTCACGGGCCTACTCATTGGGCCTGAGCCAAGGCCTCCACCAGAGCCACTAGATCCGTGTGGTGTAACCCTCAGATGCATCAGTGCACCGTTTTGAGTTCACATACCCACGGTAAATAGAGGTGAATGGGTTTCCATAACCCTTGAGCAGATTCCTGAAGCATTCTTGGGTTCACATCCCCACGGTAATGTGGAGTCTGAGTTCTGGAGTCCCTTTTCTACCACTCTACTTGTTAATGGATCCTTGGGGGTGGTAAAATACCCATTAGAATGGAGCCCTCATGCACTGCAAGAGAGTAGATGGGCACAAAATAACCCCCTTTCCCTCTCCCGCTGCGCTTTGTCGCATGGTCCTCCTCAGAGTGTACGCCCCAATCCTTATGGGCCTCCTCAGAGTGTAATCCACAATCCATCACCTTGGGAATCCACCTAGGAGTAAGCCCCAACTTTATGGGCTACCCTCATGCGTAAGCCCCACTCCACTTCTCACAGATGCACCTTTTGCGACGTGATCTTCTGATCCTTGTTGCCTCTTGTTTCTCACACCGAGCATGACTCACGTGGGATTAGAGTAAGCATCGACCACGAAATCATCTTATGGGCCTTCTCAGAGTGTAAGCCCCAATCCATCGGTCAGGTCCTCCTCAGATTGTAAGCCCTAATCCATCATTTCAGGCTGCCTCAGAACATAAGTCCCAAGCTGATGCGAACTACAAGGAATTTAATTCCCTACCACAGGGATACGTAGGAAGCCTCCATGAGGTTCAAGACCGATCACCAATGGACCCCTGGGTCCACCTTCACGTCGGTTCTCCAACACTCTCCATTCGAACTACATGGACTTTGATCCATGTACCCTAGTCAGGGTACGTCAGAAGCCTCCATGAGATTCAAGCCCAACAACCTGTCGATCCAACTATTTTCACATCGGTTCACTGAGCTACTCCTAGAACCATCTCAATGAGTCCAGACTCCTTGTGGTCATTAATACAATGAGGGATGGTAAAACTCGGGCATAAATGATTCTGAAACCCCTGTGTCCAGTTGAACATTGCCCACCAGGGTTAAATCCATTGATCCAATGACATCCCGAAGGAACTCACAAGCACGTGCTTCCAACAACGCAACGACCAGACATCCTCACCTATGGAGGACCCCGTCACCCACCCAGCGTCTTCAACGCTGGGTATCAGAGGCGCTGATCCGAGAGTACCACGTGAACGGTACTCTCCCGACGGTGGAGGCGTCCATGCACGCCCTCCAATCCGCCAAAACTAGCCTGTATCCTGCCCAGTAGTATCCATAAAGGCATATCTAGATAGCCACTGTTGTTGTATCCAAACGTTTCGAAAGTCTATCCCCGGAACAGGACAATGCGTACCTCCCTTATCTTAGGGAGGCGGATGAGGTCAACGTTGAGGACTTCATCCCCACCGAACGGGGGTTCCACTCCAAGGCCCCCACCGGCAGACGTCATCACGGTCACGCCACAACCCGGTATCCTCAAACCAAGGAGGATGTCTCCCCAAGGATTCAGGCCCATGCTCCCCGAGCTCCGGCCCCTCGGACCGCCCGAAGAGGGTGGCAGACATACTATTAGGGACCGGTCATCACCCCAGTTCCTGAGGAGGAGCTCCGCTGCCCAACCACGGAGACATACCACAAACTGGAACCTACACCTGTTAGCTCCTCCAGAGCCCGCCATCTAGACATGGCGGCATCATATGAGCCAGGGCACATCCCCGCCGAGCTCCATCAAGCACGTCGCTCATGCAGGACATCACGCACCTCTCCCAGCCCTGGGTCGTGATGCCCACCAACCAGACGTGGTGGCGACCCAGCACCTACAGGACCAGCTCCTAAGAGTTTCTTCTGACACCCACCATCCTGATATGGTGGTGATCAACAAAGCCAGCCACCTAGATGTGGCGGCCAGTCATAGGTGGGCACGTCTCCCCACCAACAAAGGCCACCAAATCGATACGGTGGGAAACTAATATATGTAGGGCCAGCTCCCTACGAATGCAAGTAAATTATGCCATCTCGATGTGGCATCAAATGAAGAGATAAACCAACGTATCTCGATACACGGGCAGATTCGTTGTCCTGCCCCGACACAGGATAATTGTCAGTACCCACTGACCACCAGAGGTCCGGAGCAGGATATTCTTAATTCGATACAGGAATGGGCCTTTATACCCGTTCCAGCCAAAGACATCTCTCTGCATATCCTGGAAATGATGGAGGAGCAGGTATCGATCCCAAATCATATCTTGTAGACTTTCCAGAATGTAATTGCATCAGCAGAAACAACAAGGACTCGGGCCCGTGAGCCCATCTCCCCAATTGAGGCAACTCATCTATGAGACGAGATAGCCACCTCAGAGTAGATCTTCATCCCTGATTCTGCCCAGGAGGGTATCTGGCCATATTCTGCGATGCAAGGGCAACCAGATCGAGCAGCCTCACTCATTCCAACTGGGGGACAATCGTCCATCACGGTGGATGCTCCAGAGGAGGAATATATCCCTGATAAAAGTCAAGATGTTCATCGGCGTATCCCAACAGCATCATGAGACCGAATTAGACAAGGAACTGAAGGTGAAGGCCGTTATCAACAGCGGACGGTCCCAACTACCCACAAGAAAGCACCCCGAACGTGCCGAAGGCAGATAGAATATAAAGGGGGAGTTCATGAGTCCGCTCTGCTAGAATATGGGGTTCTCAATGCCACAAAGAATACATAAAAGGCTCAGAAACTTGCCCAACCATTACCATATTATGGGAGTGGCAGTAGCAGTTGCGAAGATCCTCCCTACAATGTCGCTACCAGCAGCTCTGAAGGTCCTCCCCAGAGCACCCTTGGGGACCTCCCCTGCGTGCATATAATGATCGATCATGAGATATCCTCTTTTGATGTGAGTCATATAAACCCTCCACGTGGCCAGAAGATCGAGCAGTAAGAAGGTACTCCACTTGTTGTGGTCACCCTGAAGGTCCTCCCCGGGGTATACACTGCAAACACTATCCATGCAGTGGTACCATAGATTATGATAGTAGTCCTCGCTGTCATAGTTGCAACTGTGGATGACCTCCCTGAAGTGACGTCTCATCATGAAAAGAAGGCCCTCCCCTTGTCGTGGCCTACCCTGAAGTTCCTCCCCAGAGGTTACGCTGCAACGGAACTCCATGCAGCCAGACATCAGATCACGGTGGTAGTCCTCGCCACCATTATAATGGAGGTCCTCCCCTTAGAGATATCAAGAAACGAGAAGGCCCTACCGTCATTGGGGTATATTTTGGAGGCCCTCCCCAAGATGTATACCACAGATATTCTCCCAACGGCAGCAGTAATGGTAGTCCTCGCCATTTCCGCAGGTGTGATGGTAGTCCTCGCCACCATAGCCACCATTGTGAAGGTCCTCCCCACATTGGACCCAAGTAACAAGAAGGTCCTCCCCTTGTTTCAGTGTGTTATGAAGGTCCTCCCCAGGATGCACATCAAACGACAAGCCATGATGGTCATCCTCACCATGATGGGAGTTGTTGCGAAGGTCCTCCCTGTAATGACGCTACACAGCCAGAAGGTCCTCCCCTTACTGCGACACACCTTGGAGGTCCTCCCCAGGGTGTTTTACTGCAAATGTCCTCTATGCGGTGAAGCATCAAGAAGTAATGGTATTCCTTGCCATTATAGCCGCCATTATAGAGGTCCTCCCCGCGATGACATATCATATCGACAGGAAGGTCCTCCCCCTACCGAATCAAGTACCGAAAGGCCCTCGTATGTTGAGGCACTCAGAAGGAAGGGATCAAGCATGTCATATTCCTAATTAGTCACCGATGACATCCTTCTTCAATTAGGAGACGGTCCAAGGCCGCATTCATCCTCTAAACCACCTCGAAATTGCCCACATAATGACTCATCACCTACCGGTCCCACTACCTCCAACCACATTGGTAGCGAGCATCTCAGTTGGGCCGACCAGGTTGAGGAGTCACTAGCAGACGAGTATGCCGATATGTTTCACCTGAAGAAATGACTGGCTAGGGATGATATACCAGTTATGTTTTGGCCTACGGCCACCACTCAGTTCGACATACCTAGAGAATTGTCGGAAGAATGTGTGCACGACATCCACCATAATATATGGACAACCCTCCGCCGACTGAAATCAAGATTCATGCCCTACGACGGGTATGTAGACCACATCAAGACAATAGGAGACCACCTGTGTCACATCAACCTGGAAGCTATTCATTCAGTATGGCAAAAACAACCCGAGAGGCGTAAAGGAAACATGGAGATAGCCTGACTCCATGCACTGCACCAACTATGCCGCCTCATCGGTGACGCTCCAACATGAGTCCATATCAGGGGATGGGGGGGAACACGGAGCTCTGCATTTCACTCCGCTCCCCACCCAAAAAAACCCGTTCAACATGGTGTCTTGCAACATTGTCACATCAAGATGTCAATCGAGTAGTCTCCCTATTTAGGAAAGGAAACACACCCAACAGAGTCAGGCGTTGAGTAAGTCACAGAAGCATCAGGCCCGATGGGAACAAGCCATTCAATAACTCATGAATCAGGCCACCGAGAGCATATAATAGGCCTCTCGCCTAAGAGAGTATAAGCATCGATCTTTTCATGCCTCCCCAGAATGGATTGATACACATGTGAATTCAGCACCAAATCTGGTTCACCCCCAAATGGGGGCACGCAAGATCATGCAGGTAGCAATAGCTACAGTGACCGCCGCAATCTAGGGTCAACCCCAGCTTATAGGGTTGGGGGAATTTTTAACAACAGATTCTCCCGTAAGACCAATAAAATTGGGAAGAGTCTCGATGTCGAAGGAGCAGAGTCAACCCCAGCACTCAGGGATGGGGGCATTATTACACCCTCAATAACAAGCTCCCCCATGAGAGTCAGTATTCTCTCATCTAGGGAGGATAGTCCTAAGAGGAAGTTCCCATCCTATCCTGTCATTTGAATCATCATCCCCTCCGAGAGGAAGGCACACCGTAAGGTCACATCAAATAAATCTCTGCATCACCCTTCGTCAAGATGTCCGAAGGCAATCCCATGTCACGAATGGGAAGACCAACAGAAGATGTGAGAGATCCTCTTCCTATTTGGAAGATGACATCTTCTCTGTCCCGCGATATGCAACTATCAACGTCATAGAGGTTAACCCCACGGGTGACACCATAGATACTACAAATCAGGAGGGATCAGGAGATGATAGTTCCGGTCAGGCTGTGACTCACAACGAACCACCAGGTGTGCACACACGGAACCAGAGGGACGCCCTAAATATAGCCGTCCTTCCAGCTAACCCTCCTCCACCTACCCAACCAGATTCAAACCGGGATAAGAATAAAGGACTGGTTACCCTTAACCTGCCTCCTTCTCTCAACAAAAATGAGCCACTCATTCTCGAAGAGATATTTGCTCGACAGGAAGAGGAGATGAAAGAATTGCGATAGCTTAACACCGAGCTACTCCAAAGGAACCACCTTATTGAATGTGTGTCCCAGGAGGAGCAACATCATGCACTCCCAGTAAGTGCACCTCAAGGACTAAGGTTTTCCCCGGAAAACAAAACACGGTCAGGGCTACCGTCCAACGAGGCACTCGGCCCGTCCAACTACCTAAACTTACATTCGGATGAATATCAAGACTTCCCTCCACTTAGGAAACAAAAGGAGTGAGTATGCCTGAACCCTCCAAAGGTGCCACAAACGGTACACGCACCCCTGGTGTCGGACAATCCAGATCCTCAGGTAATGCGTCAGGGTACGCATGCCCCGGACCGGGCCCAAAAGGATGTAAACGAGGGTCTCACCAACACCATCGAGGCACTAACAGCTCGATTGGAAGCGATGGAAGGTTGATGCGCTCCGATACAGCCAAAGAAGAAACCCTACTTAGATTGGGTGACCAACACACCACCTCCACCCAATTTTGGGAGCCCTGTATTCCCCATATTCAATAGATCAGGCAATCCAGAGCAGCATTTAATGCGCTACACATCCTATTGCGACCCTATGGTGGGGACTCCAGAACAGAAAGAAGTAGTGAAACTCAGATGCTTCGTATGGACCTTGCATGGATCTGCCTTTTTCTGGTATACAAGCATGCCAGCCCAGTCAATAAAGGGATGGGAAGACCTTAGGTAGTAGTTCATGTTCCACTTCAGCTCAACATTGCCTAAAACAATGGTCAACGATCTCATGAACTGAAAGTAGAGGGAGAATGAGAGGGTCTCATATTTCATCTCCAGATGGAAAGGTCTAACCTATTCTCTGAACAAAACAATGCCTCAAGATGAGATGCTATCCATATGCATCGATAATCTTTGAGATGAGCTGCGAACACCGCTCATACCAGTGGAGTGAACCACTGGCTTCTGCCATCTCTCGGCCTTTGACAAGAGAACTGAGGACTCCCTACAATGGACTAATTCGATGTCTTGAATAGCCTTACAGGCTCTTGTGAAAAAAGCCCGTAGAGGTGAAGCGTCCGCTGTCACACTCAAGCCGACCTCTGTTCTCGCTCCACCGCTCAGGCCTCCACCAAATCGTCAAGGGCCTCCTGCATATCAGTGGCTGCCTACACCTAAATGGGACGATCAGTGAGGACCGAAGTGGAAACAGTTTTAGGAACGAAGACAAAAAGTATACTCGTTCCGGGATGATCAAGTCCGCAACTACAACATTGCTACCATGAACTGCAACTTGCTCTTCCTTCCAGAGTCGAGGAAACCTGAAGAGGTTGGCCGCGATGACCGGCCAGGTTACATCCCCTACCATCGGATGTTGGGAAACTTTATTCGAGAATTCTTTATCTTCAAAGACCTCCTACAGAGGATGGTAGACTCTAGACAGGTCGAGCTAGGACCACCCCCCGCACATGTGGCATGTATCTCTACCACCGACTCCGAAAAAGAGGAGAGGTGGCAGAAAGTCACCAGTAAGCAGGGGCATAAATTTGACAACTGGATGACTTTGAAGACTATCAAGCGAGCCTAGGGCATACTCCGAGCTCAACTATAGCAGCTGGTGTTTCCACCAACAGCCCCTGACGCCGCATAGTCGATAGCATCGGCTTTACAATTCTCCACGAGCCGGTTATCCGGGTGGAGTAGAAGAAAGAAACAATCACGAGAGGAGAAGTCTACATTGGGACCAAAGTTAGTCATGACCCTGGCAGATTATATGCCCTCTAATTTGGTGCCACAGGCACCGACCCTCCAAATGGCACCATCGGGGACAACTAACCCAGTTGACCTATCAGAGGATGAAGAGACAATCTTTGTTTCTATTAACGTCATCCATCTTATGGAATCATTCACTGACGAAGGGCATGGTTATGAACCCGAGTTCCCTGCACGAGGAACCGAGAGGAGGAACCGCAGAGGTAGGGGATACCATGGGAGGTGCAGCCGTGGCCGAAACCAACCCTATGGTTGGACCCCATCCCAAACCGTTAATATTGCGGAAACCCATGGGAGATACCTTCAATGGAATTAGCCGGAGAAGGGATGCCCCTCCACCTCCACAAGTAGCCACTCTAGCCCTGTTGTTCTGCGATACCCACCAGAGGAGGAGCAAGTGTATGGCCACTTAGTGCGCACAAACATACCGGCCGAGCCATGTTCTCAAAATGTTGGAACAAAATTGATATCCAACCCCGCGGTCGGTCCCTCCTCGTCAAATGCTCCAGCCCCTAAAGCACCTGCTAAGAATCTCCCACCAATGGAGAAGTGTCGGCCACTGGAGCAGAAATATGACATCCTTAAGTAGCTGGTGTCAGTACCAGCCAAGATTTCCATCCTCGATGCCCTGAGTCTATCAGGAGACCTTAAGGAGGTTCTTATAAAAGCTTTGATCAGCCCCCAAGAGTTTCAAGCCAAGGTAGTTGCTGCTGAGATTTACCGGACGGAGACTGACCCGGCTGAATGCAATGCGGTGATTTCCTTCACTGATCAGGATGAAGATTCCATCATGAAAGGACACATCATACCACTATATGTGTCCGGCACACTGAATGGTATTGAGATCTGGAATGTATTTATAGAAAATTTCTCTAGAGTTAACCTCCTTCCTCCACGGACACTCCGTCAGTTGGGCTACAGTGAGGATGACATAATTCCCTCATCCACAACTCTGTTGGGTTACGACAAGAGTGAGCAGAATCCAATGGGACAAATTAAGATGAAGACCCATTTTGGTGACCTGGTAGCCTACACAGAATTCCTAGTGGTCCAGCAGAGCACAATATTCAATGCCCTGCTGGGAAGGCCATGGCTCCATAAGCACATGGTCATTCCTTCATCCTACCACCAGTGTATCAAGTATTGCGTCAATGGACAAAGTGGAACATTGCACGCCGACAAGGCCCCGTTCGAGCTCTCTGAATCACATTACATTGACGTCGGGTTCTACGATCAAAAGAAAAAGAAGCCTTTGGTTGATGGTGTCGATTGGATCCCCGCTCCAAATGGACTGGAAATGGTTCCTGATGGTCCCCTCAGGCAGCTTAGCATAGATTATATCCGGACCAGCAACCACGTTGAGGGTAGGAGTTCGAGTCTTGACAAGCACTCAGATGTCCTCATGACTTTATCCATAACTACCGAGTGTGACATTGTGAGAACGTCCACCAACCCTCGATCTAGGGATGAATACTTGAGTAAAGACGCCCAAAACATCTCACCTCCGGACTCCCGAAGGCTCAGACCAGAATCTCTGTCCTAGTCAGATCAAGAAGATGAGGACTTGGGAGAAGAAGAGGGGGAAGATCTTCGGGATGCACCTCCTGCATTTGAAAAAGTTATCTCCACCATTGTGAACAAACTCAGGGAAATAAACCTGGGTACCGAGGAAGATTCGAGGCCTACTCTCATTAGTGCAACCATATCCCCCGAGGAGCACGAGGTATATACCGCTTTCTGAAGGCAACATCTGGTTGTTTTCACCTAGAATTACACAGAAATTCCAGGACTCGATCTCGAAGTGGCGACACATCACTTGGGTCTTCTAGAAGACCACTGGTGCAATAAACAGGCTGCCAGAAAGACGCATCCCTCACAATGCGCCAAAATAGAGGCTGAAGTCGATAAGCTTATTAAAGCAGGCTTCATTCGAGAGGTCCAGTACCCCATTTGGTTGGCCAACATCGTCCCTATCAAGAAAAATAATGGAAAAATCTGTGTCTGTATCGATTTCAGAGATCTCAATCGGCATTTCCTGAAAGTTGACTTCCCGTTTCCAATAACCAAATTACTAATCAATGTGACGGCTGGGTACGTGGATCTATCCTTCATGGAAGACTATTCTGGATATAATCAAATCAGGATGTCCCGAGAAGACGAAGAAGACACTGCCTTCAGGGACCCTTAAGGGGTATTCTATTACAGGTTCATGCCCTTTGGTCTCAAGAATGTTGGTGCCACATATCAGCATGCCATGCATTGGAACATTAAACCATTCTTGGGGAAATTCATTGAATGTTATGTGGATGACATAGTGGTCAAGTCCAGACAGTGCTTGGATCACCTGTCGGACCTTGAGACCATCTTCAAGAAGCTCTGACAACATAGCTTGAAGATGAACCCCTTGAAATGCGCCTTTGGGGTTACCTCAGGGAAATTCATGGGCTTCGTCATACGCCGTCATGGCATCGAAGTCGACCCTGAGAAGACAAAGGCTATCCTTGGATTTCCACCTCCCCACAATCTCACCAAGTTGAGGGGATTCCATGGACACCTAGCCTATATCAGGCGTTTCATAGACAACCCGGCAAGAAAATGTTTTCCCTTCACCAGGTTAATGAAGAAGGGGGTCACGTACCAATGGATGGATGACTGCCAAGAGGTGTTCGACAAATTTAAGAAGTACCACTTAAGCCCACCGGTGCTAATTCCCCCGGTTGAAGGAAGACCTCTCATCTTGTACGTGACATCCTAAGAGTGATCACTGTGAGCCTTCCTCGCACAAAATAATGACACGAGCAGTGAAAATAGTCTCAATTACCTCAGCCGAACAATGATTGATGCTGAGACTCGATACTCAAATATCGAGAAGAACTGTTTGGCCTTGGTATTTGCATTTAAAACGTTGTGACATTATCTGAAGCATCACGATGTCCATTTGATTTCGCAAAGTAACCCGCTCAAGTACATCCTCTTCCGCTCGATGCTAACCGGACACCTATCCTGATGGGCGGTCATCCTACAATAGTTTGACATACGTCTTCTGCCTTAGAAAGCCACCAACGGTCAGGAATTCATAGACATTCTGGTAGAGCACCCTTTGACAGGGACCACTGCATAGGACACTGAGCTACCTGATGAAGACATCTTCTCAGTTCGAGAGGAGTTCCCAGCATGGGAAATGTACTTCGACGGCGCATCCCGAAGCCCAACCGGGAGGAGGATGGAGGATCCCAGATTCAACAAAGTTGGTTTGGTGATAATACTTATATCCCTAGAAAATGAAGTCCTACCATATTCCTTCATTTTATTAGAGGGGTGTACGAACAATGAAGCAGAATATCATGCCTCATTGCAGGCCTGGAACTCGCACTCCAGGCACAAGTACAACACCTTAAGGTAAAAGGTGACTAGGAGCTGGTCATCAAGCAAGTCAATGGTGACTATGCTATTAAAAAGGAGGAGTTGATCCCTCTGTTTGACCATGTCTGAGGGTTAATGGTGGAATTCTCTATAGAACCAACATTGACCTATATTCTTCCGTCTCAGAACACTCAGGCTGATGCATTAGCCATCGTGGCCACAACCCTAGCTGACCCAGGACAGGATGAAACAGTTATCAGTATTGCTCACCGTCGAATGGTATTGCCATTTGTTCAGACCAAGACCAAAGAAATCCACGAAGTCAGTCCTGTCCCTGATCTATATTCTCCTTCCACCGGATGGATGGCCCCCAATGCAAACTACACTCAACGGGGAGAAATTCCATCAAAGAGGGTTGAATGATAGAAAATACAGAGGAGGGAAATCAACTATGTCCTATATGGCAGCGTGGGTCAGCAAGAGGTCCTCAACAGACGTGTCCCCGACGGAGTGCTCCTTAGATGCATTGATGGAGAAGAAATTGTCGCTGTAATGAATGAAGTACATACAGGAGCATGTGAAGCACATCAACCAGGGACCAAGATTCCCCATCAGGTTCAAAGGCTTGGGTACTACTAGCCTACAGTGGCATGAGACTGCGAGCGTTTTACTGCAAAATGCCACTCATGCCAAATTCATGCCAACTTCATACACCAACCCCCAGAGTTACTTCATCAAGCCAAGTACTCCTGGACATTTGACGTCTGGGGGATGGACGTCGTGGGACCATATCCTCCCGCCACAACCAAACAGATGAAGTATATCCTCACGACAACCGAATTCTTTTCTAAATGGGCAGAAGCCATACCCCTCAAGGAAGTCGGGGCAAAGAATATTGTCAGCTTTGTTAAGACCAATATCATCACCAGATTTGGTGTCCCACATACCATACTGACAGACAACGACACCAACTTCTGCTCTGCTGAATTGGAGTAACTATACACGAGTATGGTATCAAGGCTAACCACTCATCCCACTTCCATGCAGCGGCCAACGGACAGATAAAGGCTTTCAAGAAGACCCTGTCCAACATTCTACAGAAAATTGTGGACAAAGACAAGAAGACATGGCCGGATAAAATCCTCCATGCATTGTGGGATTATTGAACCGCAATCCGCACAACTACTCGGGCCACCCCGTACTCATTGGTGTACCACACAGAGGTAGTACTGCCCATTGAACTCCAACTTCCCTCACTCCGTGTTTCCATCTGTGATAAATTTTCCAATTATGAGTAGTCAGAAAAATGGCTAGGTGAATTGGAACAGCTAAACGAAAAGCTGTTGCACACTTTGCACCATCTGAAGGTATACCAGAACCGGATCGGACGATCCTTCAACAAAAAGGTCCTTCTCCTATCTTTCTTGGAAGGAGAATTGGTATTGGTCCCTCGGACCCCAATGATACCCAAAAAGAAGCCTCCAAAGTTGGAGCCCAAATTGGAGGGACCATACGTCGTACAAAAGGTCTACTCCAACGGAGCATATACACTGATATCTATATACGGACAATTTACAACTGCTCCTATAAATGTGAGATTCCTATAGAAGTATTTCGCATAGAAACTGAAATTGGAAGACGTATTTACCACATGACATTAAACTGCAAAGAAGTCATCCTCACCGAACGATGTTAAACTACGCAGACCCCCCTTTTTCCTTTCACGTCGGGGCACCTACGTCCTCACCGCACGACGTTAAACTGCCATGCACCCAACGGTCCAAAATCTACGACATTAAACTAAGAGTATTTCATCCTCAATGTGTATGGACCAGACCTACGCGGAGTGTAATCTTCGTCCGAGCTGTATGACGTTAAACTGTCAAGCACCCAATGGTCCAAACAAGATGAATTAAAAATTCCTTCTTCCTTCTATGTACAGACCAGACCTACACGGGGTGTATCATATTTCAGAGAACTACATGAGGCTTGATTCCTATCCTCAGAGGATACATAGCGACGCCAGAATTCCACACCCTAGCCCAACCACCTAAAAAACAAAAACGCCTCTTCCCCTATGTACGGACTAGAGCTGCATAGGGATGTATTCATGTCCTCACCGCATGACGTTAAACTGCATGAAATATAATGATACCCCTCATCCTTACCACATGACGTTAAACTATATGGATTTCATCCTCACCGCATGATGTTAAACTGCATGGACAAGAAGTTTTAACAGTGTCCTCTTTCCCCCCGTGTGCGGACCAGACCTGCACAGGGTGTACCATATTTTAGAGAACTACGTGAGGCTTGATTCCTGCCCTCGCAGGATACGTAGTGATGCCAGGGTTCCTAGTCCTAGCCCAGCCCCCTGAGTAAAAGATGAAAATGCCCTTTTCCCTCGTGTACATACCAGACTGACATGGGGTGTACTTCTCATCCTTCCTGCATGACGTAAAACTACACGGATAGAAAGATTTAAAAATGCTCCCCTTTTCCCGTGTATAGACTAGACTTGAATGGGGTGTATTTTGGCGTCCTTGCCACACGACGTTAAACTAAACAGACAATAATGTTAAAATTCCCCCTTCCCCCCGTGTACGGACCAGACCTTCATGGGGTGTATACATCATCATCACCACATGACGTTAAATTTCATGGACTTCATCCTCACCGCATGACGTTAAACTGCACAGACATCATCGCGACCCACCCACGACACATGGTAATGTGAGATGGAGATACTCCTTGCACATTTGGATGCATCCTTTCTATACATCAGACTCCACGACCCATATAATTATGGATCTTCATAACCACTCATGGCCATTTGAAGTGGAAAGTCATCGACCCGTGGACACCTTTTCATGACTATGCATACCATGCCCTCAGTGGCTCTGAATAATGATAGCCCCTGGCTCATCTACTAAAGGCATGATTTCCACAAGCGACATTCTTCCTAGCTTCATACGCTTACCGACCTTAGAGCCCCATACCATACCTCTTGATCCAAATGTTTTTGGCGAAGTGGTTTACAAGTTTATTCCCCTTTCCACATCCAAGTGTTGCCAAGGTATCCCTACCTGGATAGCCGATGTTTCCGTCAGTGGTTTGCGTAGCGACCTGCATCGACAAACCTTAAACCAGGACTAGACTACTTTGACTCAACGGACAATTACAGTGAAGATGTTTCTGGTATACTTGGAAACCATTATCCCCACATGTTGAACTCTGCACTGTGAGCAATCGCAGATTATTATAATCATTCATGTCCATCGGAAGTGGAATGTTATCGACCCCGGGACACCTTTGTACGACTATGCATACCATGCCCTCAGCGGCTCTGCATAATGATAGCCCCTGGCTCATCCATCAAAGGCAAGATTTCCTTGGGCAGTACTCCTCCTAGCTCTATACGCTTACCGAACATAGAACCCCCACCCCATACCTCCTGATCTTGGTAAAATCAAAGTTGTAGTTTACAACCTTCATCCCCCACCTTGTTCTAAGTATATCAAAACATGTTGACCCAGTTATCCTTCGAGTGACTGTAGTAATATTCACCCAATGGTCCGAGCTCTATGACCGCTAAAATAGGAGTATCTCATCCTTACCGCATGACGTTAAACTTCATGGAGAAAAATGTACACCCCTGCGCACAAAATAAATCAGTGCAGGGGGCTCTCTAGGCTTTAACAGCAACCAGGGCCATGGATGCCCAACATGTTCAGACATTTCCTTCCTCGATGACAGACTTCATGGCCCGGATAATTGCGGATCTTCAAAACCATTCATGGCGATCGGAAGTGGAAATCCATCGACCCTGAGACACCTTTCCATGACTATGCATACCATGCCCTCAGCGGCTCTGCATAATGATAGTCACTGGCTCGTCTACCAAAGGCATGATTTCCACAGGCGACACTCTTCCTAGCTCTGTATGGTTACCAGCCTCAGAGCCCCCATACCATACCTCTAGATCTAGAAGTTTGTGGCGAAGTGGTTTACAAGTTCATTCCCCTTTCCGCATCCAAGTGTTTCCTGGGTATTCCTACCTGGCCAGACTATGTGTCCGTCAGTGGTTCGCGTAGTGACCTACATCGATGAACATCAAGCTAGGACTAGACTAATTTGACTCAACGGAAAATTGCATTGAAGAGGTTTTTTGTATACTCGGACACCATTATCCCCATGTTCCTAACTCTAAACTGTGAGCAATCACGACTTCTCATAATCAGTCATGGCCATCGGAAGTGGAAAGTTATCGACCCAGGGACACCTTGGTATAACTATGCATACCATGCCCTCAGCAGCTCTGCATAATGATATCCCCTGTCTCGTCCATCAAAGTTATGATTTCCTTGGGCGGTACTCTTCCTAGATCTATATGCTTACCGGCCTCAAATCCCCCACTCCATACCTCCTGATCCAGGAAAACTCAAAGTTGTAGTTTACCACCTTCATCCCCCACCTTGTTCCACATGTAATAGAACAGGTTGACCCAATTATCCTTCGAGTGACTACAGTAATAGTCACCCAATGGTCCGAGATCTATGATTGCTAAACTAGGAGTATTTCATCCTTACTGCACGACGTTAAACTACATAGAGTAAAGGTACACCTCTACGCACAAAATAAATCAGCGCAGAGGGCTCTTTAAGCTTTAATAGCAACCAGGGCTGAGAATGCCCGACATGTTCAGGCATTTCCTTCCTCGATGACAGACTTCGTGGCCCGGATAATTTTGGATCTTCATAACCATTCGTTGCCATCGAAAGTGGAAATCCATCGACCTAGAGACACCTTTTCATGAATATGCATACCATTCCCTCAGCGGCTCTGCATATTGATAGCCCCTGGCCCGTCTACTAAAGGCAAGATTTCCATGGGCAATGCTCGTCCTAGCTCTGTATGCTTACCGACCTCAGAGCCTCTGTGACATCTATCCTAATCAAAAAAGCCCTGGAACCATGATTTACACCATCAACCCCCTCCATGTCTTGGACATTCTAGGATACTTGGGCCCAGTTACATCCTAATCAAGAGTGGCCTTTTTAATTACGTCCTTACCACACGATGTTAAAGTGCACGGTCAATCACCCTTGCTGCATGACGTTAAACTACAAAGCATTGGAAAAGGAAAATTCCCCTCGTCCTCACTGCATAACGTTAAACTGCACAACATCCTTCAATAATTCTCTTCGTCTTTTCCGCGTGACACTAAACTGCACAGTCAAACCCGCTACGGGTTCAGAAAGGAACATAGGCTTTTCTCTACCCTTCAGTGCATAGGTCAGACCGACACAAGTCACCGTCTCACAACCGCATGAGAAGGTATTACTTTATCCATTCTCTAGAAATTTAGTCTAGATGTTTCCCCAGTATCCAGGCACCCTCTCATCATAAACCATACTCTGCACTTAGAAAATGCCGAACTCTCATAAGACACCCCTAGTGGTCCCAAATATCAACTTCCCTGAAGTTGCTCAGCTATCGGGGGAATACACTCTTTGACCTAAGGACACATTTGCATGACTATGCTTACCATTCCCTCAGCAGCTCTGCATATTGATCGCCCCTGGCCTGTCTACCAAAGGAAAGATTTCCTTAGGCAAGGCTTCTCTCTATATGCCTCTTAGCCCCTAAGCCCCCATATCTATCCCGGGATTCAAGAACCCTCTGAGCTACAGTTTACCAACCTCTTTCACAACCCTGCCTGAATATGGTGGAACGTCTTTTAAAAGATTACTGAGAACTAAGAGAAGTCATTCTATTTTAAATCATGTCCCAGCTGCATGACTATTAAACTGCGCTAAGCCTCAACCATCCCTTACGCTAACTAAATGTGTAGGAAAGTGGTCTCCTTACCACACTCCTAATTAGTACAGATGTTCCCAAAACCCCTTCATATGTCACACTACCCTTCTGAGCCACCCTTGGTGGTTTTTATAATTCTACAAGACACCCATGTTGGTTTCCAGGAGACGAACTTCCATGAAGTCCCCTAGACATCAGAAATGGATAGTCATTGACTTGAGGACACCTTTTCACGACTATGCATACCATGCCCTCAGCGGCTCTTCATATTGATCGCCCGTGGCACGTCTACCAAAGGCATTTTTTTCCTTAGTCAACGCTCTTCCTACCTCTGTACGCCGACGTGGCTCCCATGCCTTGAGACATGCCCAACATGTCATTCAAATTTAAACATGTTTCCCCCCCACGCGCATCTGAAGAGTATTGAGACATATTTTAATCAGCTGAACCCCATTGGGGCCCTTTCCCCACCATGTTTGGTCAAAGTTGTTCGACCTAAAACATCAGTAATGATAGTCTTGATGGAATGAATTTAGACCACCCAAGAAATGAGGCACAAAGCCTGTTAGGCCGAAAACCCGAAAAGGGAAACCTAAGAAAAAGTCAGGCCATACCCGCTGGGCTCACACTAAATGGGCCCAGAAAAAATCAGGGCATTAAAAAAGAAAAGGCAAAAATTTTGTGGGGACTTTCAACGAAACCCTAGCAATAGTTGAACTATGCTTGCTGGACCCCATGGTCTAGGAAAAAGTTAGAGATTGTTTTCCTGAGTTATGATTAATCCTAATTCAGTGAATTGTTATTTACAAAACAATTGTTCTAAGTAACAATAAAATTTCACAGCAATAAGTGATTGACAGAGACTGTGTTTCGTTCGAACGAAAAAAGGGAGGAGGTCCACAAGCTGGGGTCTCTCCCTCACAAAAAAATAGGGGGAGAGGGGTAAGTAAAACAGAGGGTACAAGAGTGTCTTTGATAGTCATAAAGGATCTTGACTCGCTCTCTCCACCAGATCAGCAACCGTGCAGCGGAGGTTGTTGCAAGCCCGTTCCAACACGAACTTCTCCCTAGCATCAACCTCAGCCACCAGAAGAGTACGATCCACTATTGTTTGGAGCTCATTGATCCCTTTTTCAATTGGTTTCGATACGTCCGGTCATAGTTGAAAACTGATTCCTCAGCATTGCTGCCAGTTCTTCACAATCATGCAACTCAGAGGATAGGGTGGCCGCCTGATCTTGAGAGTTCACCTCTTGTGCCTTCAGCTGATGGAGCTGTATCGTGGCTTCCTCCAGAGATCGGGTCCCGTAATGAGAAGCATCGATGTGATCAAGTTTGTGTTCACTAGTAGAAGCTTCCTCACGAGCCATGACAACTTGGAAAGCAAGAGAATGAAACTGTGGATAGTAAAAGCCACCTGACCCCATGCCCAAGAAGAGTTGTCGAAGAGCTTCGGTCTTAGTTGCCATCTCATCAAGAGGAGTTTTGGCAACAATCTCGTAAATTCGAGGCCAGGCCCACCTGCACACCGCTTGGTGGTCCGCCATGACACGGGGATCTTTGGTATCATCGTTGGATGGAACAGGAATAAATATGGCTTTGCAACCAGCGCATGCATGTTCTCGATAGAAGATGGTTCTGAAACTGGAAAGTCTGGAGCCTCTGACCCCGGTTCAGGCTTGGGGATCAAGTTGCTAAGCCCGATGTCAAGTGGAAAAACTTCTGGGATTGTCTCACTGGGACCCAGAACCACAAGTTCATCCTCATCCCCATCGAAGAAGGATGAAACCACCTAAACATCGGCCACCGCAGGGCGGGGAGTGGAAAAATCCCCTGATCCGCTTTGATCAATGAGCCATCAGTCAATCCTCCCTTGGAGCTGATGGGGAAGGTGAGGTAGACGCGACAGCCATAGTACCTCATGATTTGGGAACTTTCCGAATGGGCTTCCCTTGGATCCCATCAGGATAGTATTTTTCCCATGCCTTTGCATACTCCACGGAAAGGCCTGCGGTCGCCCCCACGACAAGTAGGGGAATTCTCGCATTAGATCCCTCTTACATCAGCATCAGCCACCATTGACGAAGTGTGGCCAGGTGCAGCCCTTGAGCCTAAGGAGGGGGAAGGGAAACTCAGACTTGCATGCACCCAAACTGGCGAGAAAAACGATACGGGACATACAGATCGCGCAGAGAAACCCCGTCGATCTACGCGGACAGAAATCTGTCCCGCAGATAGATCAGGTAAGAGAGATCCTCCAGGCTCCCCCAGTGGTTGTGAACTAAGATTCCAAAATGGGCGGGGTAGGGAAAGAAAGAAAACTGGTAAAAGTCACTCAGAAGATTGAGGACTTCACCAGGGATGAGGGATCTCAGGCGAACATTAGCTATATCAAGCAGGGTAGGTCGAAAAGCAGAAAGCAGGATGACCGTGTTATAGCGATACTCATAGCAGCGACAATTATCCTCTACCTATCCATACAAAATTGAAATGGCCCACTCAGACGAAAGGGTGACCTGCCCTTCTGCATATGACATAGCAGTTCATAAATACGGGCCAGTGTGGGCACGACCAAATTCACCAGGCGGCCCTCTTCCAGCTCAACTGCCATCATCAGGGTGCAAGACCTGATGTCAGGATTAATATCATGGGTAGGGAATATCCACCTGCTCAGGAACATAGCAAACAAGCCTACCAGTCGGAGCATAGGCAGAAAACTGCGGCTCACCATGTAACCCCATGAAAGGAAGTCACCCGCCTCTAAAACCACCTAGTAGGAACCTATGGAGGTTCGTGACTGTTGAGAAAGATGAGTCTTGGGGTGCTTGATATTCGGACATGACCAGTGGTGTTCATAAATAACCCTATCCAAGTACTATAGTGAATAAGAGATTAGGCACGCAATGCATGACCCAGTGACTACTCCGCTATAACCAACAGATCCCTCGCCAATAAAGGCACCTATTCGACGTCATCCCATGCGTCAGGAGCAGGCAGAAATTTGTCATACATTTCACCGATAATCGGGAGTCCTCCCAATTGATGGATATCCCATAGACTGATACCAACTTCACCTTGGGCAAGGTGGAAAGTATTAGTGCTTGAAAACCAGCGACTGAGTAGTTTTAGCAGGACCATGGATGGTGGGTAAATGGAAAATTGGGAGGCCCACACTGTGGAGTATAAATTGACTGCTTCCAGTGATTCAGGAAACTCTCAGAAATGATGATGGACCCAGAAATCCCAGGCCCAATCATTTGAGAACAGCCCACCAGATCGAAGATCCAATCTATAAATCCACCCCGCATCGGGATCTACTCGATCAAGGTTGATAATAGAAGGGTAACTCTTAAATACAGCTTCCTAAGAAAAGTTTTGGGCGTGCTGATCACATTAGGTCCAAACGGAGCCCCTCAAAATAAAGGCGTCTTACTTTTCAGAGTCAGAAACCATCTCCCCCGATTGGGTAAGGTTTTCCTGAATACACTTGGATGACGCTTCCAAGAAAAGAGAAGGAAGACATGAGAAAGTTGTGGGAATTGGGACATCATCTTGAAGACTGAATCCATGAAGTGGAGGTCAATTATATAGTGGATAATCCAGGACCTCAGGAGGGAGAAAATATTTCATGGCATCATCTTTAGGAATGATGGACCGACTAGGGTCCTCTTGGATGTTCTCCTCTTTGCTAATCATAGCTAAACGTCTCCTTGAACCAATTGGGAGCAGCTCTGTAGCAGGCCTCAGTGCAGAACAAGGGGGAACTATGTTTTCTCCCTGTATAATGAGAGCCAACAATCGGTTAGTCCTGAATAAAAATATGGGCAAAATACCAGATATATGGCTGAGGATAAATTAATGATCCTTCATAAGCAAAGTTCGTAAGGATGTCTCGGAGGATGGTTCGTGATGACAACATCCCGCAAACCATCCCTTCGTGAAATCAGTCCGCGAAGCCCTGGCCCACAGAGCGTGGGTCAAGGAAACCGTGAACCCAGTTGCTTCGCGGAATTTCAATCCCAAATTTAAGTTTGTAAGACTTAGAACTTTTAAAGTTCAAGAGATTTTAGTCCATGGAGCATCGAAACTGCGGATCATGGAAACCGCTAAGCACCAAAACCGCGAAGCAAGTTCCTCCGCAGCCTGTCATGACTTACTTTTTAATTAATTAAGAGTAATGGTTCGCGGTTGGAGAATTGGTTCGTGAGTGAAGGTGACCGCGAAGATGGAATGATTTTCGGAAGTCGCAGCTAGTTCACGGACGAAGAACGTCATGAAGGAATGAGAACATGGAGGCGAGGGAGCTCTGGTTTTGCGAAGAATTCGGTAAAGTACAAATGAAGGTCCCCCCGTATTTATAGGCATGGTCCCCTACTGGGTCCACTTCCCTACCACAAACCATCTCAGTTTCAGGACCCCTTTGTATCAGAATGACCTCCTCTTCATTCTGATCAGACCCCATTCTGATGGGGGTATTTATAGGGTCCTGAAAATCCGCAAAGGATGTTCTACCCAAATCCCCCAAATAATTGGGGAAAAGAATGGAGAAATTCAAAGAAGGGACACAAGAAGGACCGGTCCCATGAAAATGCAATGTGGCCAGGCCCCGCGAAACACCCCCTCTGCGAACCATCGTCGTTCGCGCAATGGAGGCGGAGATCCTCCGCGGTCGCGAGATAGGATGGGCGCCGATCCGGTTCACCATCATGAACCGCCCCATCCGCGAACCACGTCGACCAGTTCAAGCCACATCCACTGTCGTTCACGGAATTGAGGCGGAACCCTTCGCGGCCATGAAGCACTTCCCGAGTTCGGTTCACGGGGGGGGGGGGGGGAGAAGCATTAAATACCCACCGCAAATTATAGATTGAACAAGTCAGCTATAAACCGGGTATTCAGTTATGGTCCTCCACAAAATGTGTCGCGTGACCGTAGATACATCTCTTTCCCCACTCTATAAAAGGAGAACGAGGGGGATTGGAAGAGGGATTCAGAGATTCAGATTCAGATGATTCAAAGGTGGAAGAAGAGAAGAGCGATCAGACTCGGGTGGAAGGATTTTGAAAGAAGGATTAGGATTTCGCAAATAGTGAAGTTCCAGTTCGCGCACAAGAGCAGGTATAAACCTGGGAACGAACTAACAAGGAACAAAAAATGCATAATAATTTGGTGAACCACGAACTCAAAATAACATAAAAATAGAAAACCGTGAACTATATCCCCTACGCGGATGCACTCCCTGCGGACCAGGGTGCTTACACCTCTTTTCTGATCTATCGCACCGCGTAGTAACCTCCTACGCAGGCGAAGCCTCGGCCAACAAACCCCCGATCAGCACCACCCTTGGCCACCACTGCTCGCGTGGAACCCTCCGCAGACCACCCTTGTTCGTGGATCGAACCCGGAGCTGCGAACCACCTTGGTTTGTGGGATGCCAGTCATTCCGCGGACCCTCCTGGTTCGTGGATGGCCAGTCAGTCTGCGGACCCTCCTAGTTCGCGGACGGCCAGTCTGTCCGCGGACCCTCCTGGTTCACGGACGACCTCTTAGTCCATGGACCACCCTGGTTCGTGGACGGCCCCTCCCTCCGCATTGCACTTCCCTACGGTAAGGGCACCAAAACCTTCAGAATTCCTGTTCCCCGAGCCAGATAGAATCCCTCCAATCCGGCACGATCCCCCATGACTCCTTCACGAGCCTAGTCATCGGCCCCGAGGTGAGGCCTCCACCAGAGCCACCAGATCCGTGTGGTGTAACCCTCAGGCGCAACAATGCACCATTTTGAGTTCATATACTCACGGCAAATAGAGGTGAAGGGGTTGCCCCGACCCTTGAGAAGATTCCCGAAGCATTCCTGGGTTCACATCCCCATGGTAATGTGGAGTCTGAGTTCGGGAGTCCCTTCTCTATCCCTCTACTTGTTAAGGTCTCCTCGAGGGTGGTAAAATACACATCAGAAGGGAGCCCTCATGCACTGCAAGAGAGGAGATGGGCACAAGAGCACCCCCTTTCCCTCTCCCACTGCTCTTTGTCGCATGGGCCTCCTTAGAGTGTAAGACCCAATTCATATGGGCCTCCTCAAAGTGTAAGCCCCAATCCATCACCTTGGGTATCCACCTAGGAGTAATCCCCAACTTTATGGGCCACCCTCATGCGTAAGCCCAACTCCACATCTCACGGACGCACCTTTCGCGACGTGATCGTCTGGTCCCTGCTGCCTCTTGTTTCTCACACCGAGCATTACTCATGTGGGCTTAGAGTAAGCATCGACCATGACATCCTCTTATGAGCCTCCTCAGAGTGTAAGCCCCAATCCATCGCCCTGGGCCTCGTCATAGTGTAAGCCCCAATCCATCATTCCGGGCCGCCTCAGAGCATAAGTCCCAAGCCGATGCGAACTACGAGGACTTTGACTCCATACCACAGGGATACGTAGGAAGCCTCCATGAGGTTCAAACCCGATCACCAATGGACCCCCGGGTCCACCTTTACGTCGGTTCTCGGATGATCTCCATTCGAACTATGTGGACTTTGATCCATGTCCCCTAGGCAGGGTACGTATGAAGCCTCCATGAGGTTTAAGCCCAACAACCGGTCGATCTGATTGTCTTCACATCAGTTCACTGAGCTGCTCCTAGCACCATCTCAATGAGTCCAGACTCCTCGGGGTCATTAATCCAATGAGGGTGGTTAACCTCAGGCATAAATGATTTCGAATCCCCTGCATCCAGTTGACCAATACCCACCAGGGTTAAATCCGTGGATACTATTTTTGGGTATAAACCAAAGATTCGCGAACATATGAATACGTCTTAAATCTATAAGAGAGTCCCAGAACATGCAATAATTCCCCCCAAAAGGGTTCGATGAGCCTGACTTCCCATCTGCTCGACAAATGTGAGTTCTTAAGAGTCACTGGTCAGACCATCTGGCGAACGCCTGCCTTTGGAAAGTAGGTCCATCCATCATCGGATACGGATCCGTTGGGCGTTTCGAGGCCGAAACCCGCGAAACAGTCCCAAAAAACCAAAAAACCCCTTAAAATCATAAAAAACCCCCAAAATTTTAAAACCTATAAAAACCCTAAAAACCACTAATAACTCTTAAAACCCATTAACCCCTAAAAAAATTAAAAATCTAAAAATACTAAAAACCCTATAAAACTAAAAAAAACCTTAAAACCCAAAATAAATCATTCACAACTCTAAAAACATTGACTAACACTAAAACCACTCAAAATAAATTAAAACCCTAAAACCCTGAAAATATTAAAACCACTAAAAAATAAAAAACCCTAGAACTCTAAAAAATACAAAAAACCCCTCAATATCCCTTAAAATAATAAAAACCTTAAAATACTAAGAAATAACTAAAAATCCTTAATGAAATAAAAACCCATGAAAACCCTTAATAAAACCATAAAAACTAAAAAAACATAAACCCCTTAAAAACATAAAAATTACAAGAAGTTCAAAAAACACTAAAAGACCCTAAAACATTAAAAACTCTTAATATTATCTAAAAACTAGAAAAAATAAAAATTACACTTAAAACATTTTAAACCCATATAAATGTTAAAAAAATATAAAAATATTAAAACCCCTAAAAACTAGAAAATCCACAAAAACACACAAATACATAAAGATTTTAGAAATCCTATAAATCCCTAAAAACATCAAAAAACATAAAAACCCAAATAACATAAAAATACTAATAAAGCCTTAAAAATATCGAAATACGTAAAAACCCCAAGAAACCCTGAAAACTACAAGAAAAACATGAAAAAATAAAAAAAACTTAAAATAACTAAAATACCTAAACTGATAAAAACCCAAAAAAACCCTATATTCACAAAAAACAATAAAAATCACTAAAACCATAAAAATCATTAAAAATACTAAAAATATCTAAAATACATAAAAACATAAAAAACTATAAAATCCCTGAAAGACACTAAAAAAACCTTAGAATCCAAAAAACACTGAAAAACCTTAAAAATAAAAAAAAACACAATAACCCAAAAAATACCGTAAAACACATGAAATCCATAAAAACCATAACAACCCCTAAAATCCTTAAAATCATTAAAAAACATAAAAACCATAAAATCCAAAATAAACTCTAAAACCTTTTGACCCCTAAAAATTAACAAAAAAACTCTAAAAAAATGTAAAACCCCTAAAAACTCAAAAAAATCGGAATAATGCAAAAAAACCATAAGCCCCTAAAAAACATCAAAATCCCAAAAAAACTAAAAACATAAAATTGATATAAAATCAAAAAATATCTCAAAAAAATAAAAACCCATAAAACTCTGAATACCTATAAGAAAACCATAAAAAGCTAGAAACATTTAAAACCCCTAAAATCCTAAAAAAATGATTAAACCCCTAAAAACCCTAAAAGACCAAAAAACCCTTAAAAACGAACAAAATCTCTAAAAACACATAAAAATAAAAAAAATCCCTAACAGTCATTAAAAAATAAAAAACCCTAATAGTCATAAATAACACTAAGAAAACCTTAATAACTAAAAAGGAATTTAAAACTCCTATAACCCTAAAAAATGCTAAAAAATTGAAAGACCCCTAAAGAGACACTGAAAACCTCAAACCACATTAAAACAATAACAACTCCTTAAAACTCAAAAAACCCTTAAACCCCCTAAAAGCTCAACAAAACACTAGAAACCCAAAAACACCAAAAATCATTAAAACCCCAAAAAATTCCTAAAAAACCTTAAAAACCATAAAAAATTTTTGAATCACTAAAAATCCAAACAATTTTTATAACCCCCAAACCCCATATACACCCCTAAGAAGGCCATAAAAATAAAAAAACACTTAAAACCACTAAAAATCATAAAAATTCTAAAACCCGTAAAAATTATAAAGGCATAAAAAGAAAAAAAACCTTAAAAACCCTAAAACCCCAAAAAAATACTTAAAGGTGATAAAAATACCAAAAATATAAATCCCCTAAAACCCCTAAAAACCCCTAAGAAACCCTTAAAATCCAAAAAAACACTTAATCCCCCTAAAAACATACAAATTCGTAAAACCATAAAAGACACTAAAAACCCTAAAACCCTAAAACCCCTAAAACCATAAAAACTCATAAAACCCATAAATCCCCTAAAACTCTATATCTATAAAAAACCATTAAACCCCTAAAAATGATAAAAATACTCAAAATCCCTTAAAAATTATAATAAACTCAAAAAAACCCTAAATCCCAAAAAAACGCTACAAACCCAAATACCTGTAAAGAACCCTAAAACCTTTAAAACACCTAAAACCAAAAAAAATTTAAAAAAACTAAAAAATCCCTAAAAATGTAAAAAATGAATAAAACCCTAAAAACTATAGGAAAACCATAAATACCTAAAAACACTTAAAACCCATAAAAACACAAAATGCTAAAAACCCTAAAAAACTAAAAACTCGAAAAAAAACATGATAAAAATCTACAAAAATCATAACACCCATAAGTCCCCTAAAAATAGCATAAAAACCTAAAAACACATAAAAACATTAATGAAAACTTAAAATCACTAAAAACCTAAAAAGGCCATATAACCTCTAAAAACACCTAAAAACCATAAAACCCATAAAACCCATAAAACCCCCTAAAAACCAAAAATCCCCCAAAAATCCAATGAAAAACAATTAAAACATTTTTAATCCTTTAAAACATTAAAAATAATAAAAACCCTTAAAACCCTTAAAAAAACATAACCCCCACAAGACCAAATAAATCATAAAAACCATAAAAGCACTAAAAGCCCTGAAAATCCCAAAAAACCCAAAAAACCAAAAAAAAATCCTTAACAAATCCCTAAAATCCATAAAAGAGTAAAACCCTAAAAAACATGAAAAATCATAAGAAAAAATTAAAAACCAAAAAAAACTTAAAATCTAGTAAATACCTAAAAAATTCTCAAAACCTTAAAACCCTGAAAAACACAAAAACCCATACAAACCATTAAACTATAAAAGTCATAAAAAATCCTAAAAACCCATAAAAACCACTAAAACTCAAAAAACCCTTTAAACCCGAAAAAAAAATTAAAGACACTAAAAGCACTTAAATCACCTAAAATCTAAAAAACTAAAAACAAAAATAACCATAAAATGTTAAAAACTATAAAAAAAACCCTAATTACCCTAAAAATACATAAAAACCCAAAGAACTATAAAAATTCCTAAATCCCTAAAAACATAAAAAACCCCTAAAACATTGAAAAACACTAACAAACCCTTAAAAATATAAATACACATAAACCCCCTTAAAAACTAAAAAATGCTAAATACCATAAAAACCCCTAAAACACCAAAAAAATCCAAAAACCCCTCAAAATCACCCATAACCCTATAGAATTGAAGAAAATTGTAAAAAGGCCCTAAAAATATCAAAAGACATAAAACCCCTAATACACTAAAATACCCTATGAAAATATAAAAAATTAAAAAACAATTAAAACCCCTAAAACCCTAAAAACACTAGACACCATGAAAAAAATAATACCCTAAAAGACCCTAAAACATTAAAAAATATAAAATAACCTTAAAATGTTAAAATCCTAAAACACTAAAAACACTAAATACCCATTTAAACCCTAAATTTCTGAAAACTATTACAAACATTTATAACTAATTGTTTTTTTAACCAAGAAACCCATAAAAACCATAAATCTTTTAAAACAATAAAAACTGAAAAATATCTAAAACACTAAAACACCACAAAATCCTAAAAAAACCTAAAAATCCCGAGAAACCCTAAATAAGCACCAAATATTTCTCAAAATGTAAAAATACCTAAAATCCTTGAAAAATTGTAAGAAAACCATAAAAAACTAAAAACACTTATTGGCCATAAAAACTCTAAAAAGACCATAAAATTTTTTAGGACCCCTAAAAACCATAAAAAACCCTAAAATACATATAAAACCATAAAACCAAATAAAATAAAATAACTCATCAAAACCTCTAAATCCATTTAAATCTCTAAAAACATTAAAAACTATAAAAATACAAAGAACTATAAAAATCCATAAAACCCCCCAAAATACAAGACCCCCAAAAACCCTCAAAATTCCTAAAAACCATAAAACTATAAAAATCCTTAAAATCACTAAAAACACATTTAAAATTAAAATCCCGTAAAAACATAAAAAACCCCAATGAAATCTTCAAACCTTAAAAAACCAAAAGATGATAAAAAAATCCAAAAATTCTAAAAATCCTAAATTCCCTAAAAATTTCAATAACCATAAAAAAACCTAAAAATCCCAAAAATGTACAAATCCATAAAATCCCTGAAAACATTAAAAAGACTTAAAAACGAAAAAAACACATAGAACCCCTAAAAACATAAAAATGAAAAAAACACAAAAAACCAAAAAACCCCTAAAAAAATAAAACCATAAACCTATAGAAACCATAAAAATCTTTAAAACCCATAAAAATCCTAAAAACCAGTAAAATTTTTAAAAACACCTTAAACCACTAAATAAGATAAATTTTTTATAAAACCATTCAACACTAAATAACTAAAAAACCCTAAAACCACAAATAAACATAAAAACTCAAAATAATCCTAAGTCCATTTAAAATCCCACAAACTCAAAAAAATCCTAAAAATCCTTAAGATATTTAAATATTTAAAAAAACCCCTTAAAAACATGAAATACCACAAGAAATATTAAAACACTTGAAACCCCTAAAAAAGGAAAAAACTCAAAAAATGATAAAGCTCGGATAACTCAAAAAACTATAAAACCAACTAAAAACTATAAATAATGTAAAAACCGTAAATCCCTTAAAAGCCTAAAAATCTCAAATGTTCCAAAAAACTATAGATAAATTTAAAAAATATCTAAAAATACCTAAAAACATAAGAACCCTAATAACGTAGAAAAGAAATAAGAAAATATTAAAGATCTAAAATAACATAAAGCCACAAAAAACATAAAAAACCTAAAAACCCTAAAAAAATATAAACCATAAAAATCCCTAAAACATGAAAGAACAATTAAAAACTAAAAAAGTACCTAAAAATATCTAAAAACTTAAAAACCAATAAAAATAATGATAATGCCTAAGAAAACCTATAAAAATAAAAAATACATAAAACCACTAAAAAATCAAAAAAATTCTATAACCCTAAAACCAAGAGAAGACCCTAAATGACCTAAAACCCCTAAAAACCATAAATACCCCTAAAACCCAATAAAACACAGAACTCATTAAAAACCAAAAAATCCACTACAAACTCAAAAATCCGTTTAAAACCCTAAAATCTCTAAAAATATTAAAAAACCTATGAAACTAAAAAATACTAAAAACCCAAAAAACAAAAAACAACCCTGAAAAACCTAAAAACCCTAAAACCCCCTAAAAATACAAAAAATCCGTAGACATTATTAAGAGGCCTAAAAATATATAAAAATGTAAAAAAACCCTAAAAACCCAATAAACCAAAGAAAACATAAAGATCACAAGGTCACTTAAAAACCCAAAAAATCAAAAAATAAATGATAAAATCCCTAAAAAACCATATAAAGACTAAAAAACACCAAAACCCAAAAAATCCCTAAAACTCTAGAACTCATTAAAATCCAAAAAATCCCGCAAAAAATACGTAAAAAATATAAAAAACTATAAAAAACCTAAAACCCCATATGAAATCATTAAAAAAAATTAAAACACTTAAAACCACTAAAAACCTAAAATTGATGAAATCTATTAAAACCCTAAAAGACCCTAAAACACTAAAAACTGCTAAAATAAATAAAAACCCCAAAAATAATTTAAAAACATAAAAAATTAGAAGAACAAAAAACCAATAAAAAATTTAAAATTAATTTAATACCCATACAATGTTAAAAAAGCTAGAAACCATAAAAACCTATAAAATCTAAACATGACCCAAAACCCCCAAAAAAACCATAAAAACCATAAAAAAATCTAAAAACTATAAAACCCCATAAGAATTGTAAAAATACCTATAAATACCTAAGAACATAAAAAACCTTAAAACCCTGAAAACACCTAAGAAAATTTTTAAATCCAAAACATATTTTAAACTACTAAACAACCAAAAAACACTAAAAACACTACAATCCTGAAAACCTAAAAAAAAAATCTAAAAACCCTAAAACTTCTAACAATCCCTAAAAATCCTAAAAAATACATAAAAATCGATAAAACTGTAAAAAATACTCTTAACAATAAAAAACCCAAAGAAACCTTAAAACACCAAACACACTAAAAACCAATAAAGACACTAGAACCCCTAAAAATCCTAAAAATATCCTAAACCCCCTAAAATCATAAAACCCCTAAAAAACATTAAAACCCTAAATCCCCATGAAAAACATAAAAAACACCAAAACCCCTGAAAAATCATTAAACCGCAATAATTGTTAAAAAACACTAAAAAACCATGAAATGCATAAAAAGGTCAAAAAACACTAAACCCCCCAATCCATAAAACCCCTCAAAATACCAAAAAACACTAAAACCCCATAAACACCATAAAGCAACACTAAAAATCCCTAGAAACATACAAAATTTTAAAACCTTGAAACACCCTAAGAAAACAATAAAATCCTAAAAATAGTTAAAACCCCTAAAGATACCTTTAAAAACACTAAAACCCATAAAAACAATAACAATGCCTAAAACTTTAAAAAACCCTAAAATCCCATAAAAACAATAAAAACCACTAAAAACACTAAAAACATCAAATCTCTATAGACATTAATAACTCTAAAAATACCTCACACCCATAAAAAAGCCTAAAAATCCTAAAAACCCTCAAAATCCCAAAACCCCCTCAAAATCCTTAAAATCCCTCAAATACCTAAAAACAAAAGATACCAAAAAACCTTGAAAATACCTATAAAAAACATAAAAAAACACTACAAACACCAAAAACCCTTAAGAAAAGCTAAAAACCCCAAAACCCTAAAAGAATTCAAAATACCTTAAAACCTAAAAAACCATAAACATCCAAAATAATTCCCTAAATATCTATAAAAACATAAAAAAACCTAAAAACTCTATTAAAACCTTAAAAAACATTTACCCAATAAAAATATAAAAACACTAAAAACCTAAAAAGACACTAAAACCCCTCCCAAAAAACCCCATAAATTTCCTAAAACCCTTAAATGTCCCTCAAATCTGAAAAAACCACTATAAACCACAAAAATCTCTAAAACCTCTTCGAACCCCAAAAAACTTTAAAAAACACTAAAAACCATAAAAGTTTAGAAAAAAAATCACAAACCCCCAAAAAATCCATAAAAAAACCAAAAACCAAAACCCCCCTAAAAACCCCTATACGCCTTAAAATCCCTAAAATTCTAAAAAACCATAAAAACATGAAAAAATCATTAAAAATACAAAAAAAAAACTCTAAAAACATTGAAATTCTTTAAGAAACCCATAAAAATAAAAAAATTAAATCCTTAAAAAACAAAAAAATCTAAAAACACACAAACTCCCTAAAACCCTAAAAATCATAAAAACCCTATAAAAATCCCTAAAAATGTAAAAATCCCAAAAAACTAGAAAACCTATATGAAAAATATAAAAACCTAAAAAAAATTAAACCCCTAAAACACCCAAAAACACTAAAAAACCTAAAAACCCTAAATGGATATGAAAACAAAAAAAAACAAAAACCCATAATGGCGCCTTAAAAACCATAAAAACCATATTAAAAAAATAACCTCTAATAAAATAAAATTCCATTTAACACCCTATATATTTAAAATAATCTCTAAAAACATTAGAGACTAAAAGAACTCCAAAAGCAAAAAAACACCAGAAATTCCATAAAAGTCCTACAAACATTAAAAACCATAAAACCATCAAAATTCTTAAAAAACCTAAAAAATATAAAAAACCTATAAAACCCCAAAATATATAAACAAACCATTAAGAAACCAAAAACACTAAAGAACCCTAAGTAAACAATTAAAATATAAAATCTAAAAAACCCCTAAAACCACCAAACAAATATAAAAACGCAAAAATACCATAAAACCATAAAACCCCATCCAAATTCATAAAACCCCAAAAAAATAAATATCCATAAAAATACCTAAAAACATAAAAAAACCCTTAAAAACACTAATAAAACCTTAAAACCCTAAAAATTATAAAAGCCCTAAAATCCCTAAAACACACATAAAAACACTGAAAATCCCAAAAAATACAAAAAACCCTAAAAACCATAAAATCCCTCAAATTCCATAAAAATACAAAAAAAACCGTAAAATCCTTTTAAACCTCTAAAAACATTAAAAACTCTAAAAACCCATAAAACCCTAAAACCTAAAAAACTAATAAATTCCCAAAAACCATAAAACCCTTAAACTCTAAAAACCCTCAAAATCTCTAAAAATATTAAAAACTATAAAAAGTCTAAAAAAGCCAAAAAATCCAAAAAGTCTATAAAACACTACAAAAGTGGGAAAAAACTATGAATCCCTTAAAACCTAAAAACTCTTTAAACCACTGAAAACCTAAAAAATGATAAAAACACTAAAAATCCCAAAAAACCTTGAAAACCCCAAAACCTGTCGAAATCTCTAAAATCCATGAAAATCATAAATGTCCTAGAAGGCCATAAAAATACATAAAAACATAAAAACCTATATAAATCATTAATATCAATATGAAAACCTTAAAAACTAAAATATAAATTAAACCCCTAAAAGATGCTAAAAACCATAAAAATGCTAAAAAGACCATAAAAACCATAAAAACCCAAAAAACCCCAAAAAACCATAAAACCCCCTAAAAATCATACAACTCTTAAAAAACCATAAAAATCATAAACCCCTCTAAAAACTACAAAAACAATTTAAACCCATATAAACATTAAAAACTCTGAAAACCTTAAAACCCTAAAGTCCTCAAAAAACCATAAAACACCCCAAAACCATAAAACCACCAAAAACCATAAAACCACTAAAAACACTAAATATCAATAAAAACCCATAAAAATACTGAAAATCCATATAAATCCATAAAGACATGAAAACTCTAAAAAGTTTTAAAACCCTAAAATCCCAAAAACCCATCAAAATCACTAGAAATCCTAAAACTCCATAAAGTTGATACAAATACCAAAATATGTAAAAACCCTAAAAAACCTATGGAAACCTTAAAAAACTTAAAAGAAACCCCCCCTAAACCCCCAAAAATGCTAAAAACACAAAAAAGACCAACAAACATTAAAAATGCCCAAAAACCTGTAAAAACCCCTGAAACCCTTAAGAACTATATAACCCACTAAAAACAATAAATACAATTTAATACCCTAAAAAAGTAAATAAATTATAAAAAACCATAACAACCATAAATTAAAAAAACCCCTAAAAATCCACAAAATCCCTAACACCCTAAAGTCACATTAAAATATTTAAAAATTCATAAATACCACTAAAAAAACTAAAAACCTTGAAAACCGCTAATAAAACCTTTAAACCCTAAAACTAAAAAACCCCCCAAAACCAGAAAAAAGATTAAAAACCCTAAAAACCCTCAATGTCCCTAAAAACCCAAAAAACATTAAAAATCATAAAAAGTCCCCAAATAATTAATGAAAATTTAAAAACACCTAAAAATATGAAAACCCCTAAGAAAACCATAAAAACCAAAAAACACTTCAAACTGCTAAAAAAATAAAAATGTTAAAAACCATGAAAAATCCTAAAAATACACAAAAGACACTATAAACCCTTAAAACCCATAAAACCCCTAAACCTTTAAAACCCTCAAAGCCCTTAAAAACCAACTAAAAACTATAAAACCCTTCAAACTCCTAAATCATTAAAAATCTCTAAAAACCATAAAAACACCAAAAAACTCAAAAAATCCCTAAAACACAAAAACTTATTAAAACCCCCAAAACCCCCAAAATACCTAAAAACTATAAAACCCCATAAAATTCTAAAAAATCCCCAAAACAAATCCCTAAAAATATCTAAGAAAACATTGAAAACCTAAAAACACTATAAAATCTAAAATCCAAGTAACATTAAAAACACTCTGAATCCTAAAAACCATAAAAATATTAATGAATACCTAACATAACTAAAAACGTAAAAAATTATAAAACCCTTGAAACCCCCTAAGAAAACCTTTAAAACCTAATAACACTTAAACCACCTAATAATTAAAAAATTCTAAAAATCATAAAACCCCTAAAAATACCCACAATTATAAAAATCATAAAAATATCTAAAAACCTTAAAAAACATTAAAAACAAAGAAACCCTAAAACCCAAAAAACTCATACAAACCCAAAAAACCATACAACCCCTAAAAACCCTAAAAAACTCCAAATCCCAAAAATCAGTGAAGACCCCTTAAAATACTAAGAAACACTTTTGAAATCTCAAAAAACATAAAAATCCCTAAAACCCTAAAAAACCCTATAAAAACATTGAAACATAAAAACACTTTAATCCCCCAGAAAACATAAAAATGCTAAAAATCATAAAAACCCTAAAACGCTCAAAATCCCAAAAATATTTAAAACAATAAAAATCCGAAAATCACTTCAAAACACTAAAAACCAAAAAATATTAAAACCCTCAAATCCCTGAAAATGCCAATGAAAACCTCAAAACCCTAAAAACACTAAAAATCCAAAAAAACCATAAAACACTAGAAGCCTAAAAGACCATAAAAATGATAAAAAAACCTTAAAATCCCAAAAATCCATAAAAACCTAGAACCCCATAAACTTTTAAAGCCCACCAAAACTCTACAATCCCATTAAACCCAAAAAATAAAAAAATCTAAAAAAACTTATGAACCCTAAAACACCATAAGACACTAAAAACCCTCAAAACCCTCTAAATCACTAAAACATTAAAAACACATAAAATTCTTGAAAAGAATTAAAAATCCTTAAACACATAAAAAACAATGAAAACCTTGAAAAACTATAAAAAAAATATCAATAACCTAAAAATAATAAAAACCCCTAAAAACAAAAAAAATAAAAATGTTCCAAAAACAATAAAACCCCCTAAAACATAAAAATCCCTAAAAAACCTGAAAATAAAAAAATCCATAAATATCAATTAAAATGAAAAAACCTCTAAAACACTAAAACAAAAAAGAAAACTTTTAAAATATAGAATCACAAAAATCCCTAAAAAACCAAAAATTCTTAAAATCTCTAAAAACCCCTAAAAATTATCAAAAACACTAATTGCCACAAAAATTTAAAAAATCACTAAAAATAATAATAACATAAAAATCCATAAAAACACTAAAAACCTAAAAAAATATTAAAAAACTAAATCACATAAAAATACATAAAAAACTAAATAATGATAAAAACCCAAATAAAACATTAAAACCGGTAAAAACCATAAAACCCTCAAAAAACATAAAAACTCAAAATACCCTTAAAACAAATAAAAACTATAAAATCCTTTTAAACCCATAACAACATTAAAAAACTCTAAAAACAATTAACCCACCCACTCCCCCAAAAAAACCCCTAAATTACATGAAAACATTAAATCTATAAATACCCATGAAATCCCTCAAAATCCATGAAATTCCTAAAGAAATAAAAAACCTATAAATTCCATAAAATTCCAAAAACCCCCCTAAAAACTATAAGAAAACCATGAAAACCAAGAAACAATTAAAACCCCTAAAAAAGATTCCAGAAACCTAAAAAACATTAAAAAATTTAAAAACCCTAAAACTATTATTTTTTGAAAATCCCTGAACATCCATAAAAACCATAAAACAACAAAAAACAGTAACACACCTTTAAACTGAAAAAAATGTTAAATAAATATAAAAATCATAAAACCCTAAATAACTCAAAAAACCCTTCTAAAAACCAAAAAAACCGTAAACCTAAATTTTATAGAAGTCCTAAAAATCCATAAAAATCATAAAACTAATAAAAATGCTAACTAATCCCTAAAAATCACAAAAAATGTAATAAATCATAAAAAACCGTAACAAAATCGTAAAAACAGAAAAACACATAAATCCCTAGAAACCTAAAAAACTAAAAACCCAAAACCCCTTATAAACCATAAAACCCTCAAAATCTATAAAAACCCTCATATCCCTATATACCCTAAAAACTAACAAAAAACCAGAAAAACATAATATACACTACAAAACCTAAAAACCCAAAAGAAAACCTAAAAACCATAAAAACATAAAAACCCATTAAACCCAAAAAATACCCTAAAACACATAAAACCCCTAAAAACCCTAAACATCCCTAAAACAATAAAAAACTAAATCTATGTAAAAACCAAAAAACTCCATTAAAACCCTAAAAACATTAAAAACTCAAAAAACCCATAAAGTCCCTAAAATACAAAAAACACCCATAAAAATAAATAAAAACCATAAAACCCCTAAAAACCCCAGAAACCCCTCAAAATCCATAAAAACCAAAAAAATCCTAAAAATCCCTAAAAATACCTAAAAATGTAAAAATCCAAAAAATACCCAAAATAATTAAGAAAACCTTATGAACCTAGAAACTCTTAAAACCCCTAAAAACCTAAAAAAATTATCAAAACCCTTTAAACCCCTAAAACCTCGAAAAACACAAAAAATCTATAAAAACCAAAAAAATCTATAAAAAATATAAAAAATTCCTAAAATTATATAAAAATATAAGAAATAAAAATGACCCTAAAACACTTAGAAAACCATAAAATAAAAAAACACTTAAAATCCAAAAATAACCTAAAAATTATAAAATCCCTAAAAAGACCCTAAAAATTTTAAAAACCAATAAACACCCATAAAAAACATAGAAACCCCTAAAACCCATAAACATTACTAAACAAACTTAGAAACCCCTAAAACCCCATCAAACCACTACATCCACTAAAAACTTTAAAAAAATTAGTCCATTAAAAAGGTTAAAAGACCCTAAAAAACCATGAAAACCTTAAAAACCCCAAAAACCCCAAAAACCCAAAACCCAAAAAAATCCTAAAAATGTTAAAAACTCTAAAACCCCTCAAAATCACTAAAAAACCTAAAACCCCTAAAAAATAAAAATCCTAAAAAAATCCATAAACCCCTTAAACATTAAAAACCTTGAAAACCCATGAGGAAATCATAAAAACTTATACATTTATAAATCCCCTAGAAAATATAAAAATGCTAAAACACTTAAAAAAATTAACCCCCAAAACTCCTCTAAATCAATAATACCATAAAAACCAAAAAATAGATAAAAATCCCTAAAAAGAAAAAAATCACAAAAAAACCTAAAAACCCCTAATAAAACCTTAAAAACCTAAAAACACATAAAACCCCTAAAAAACATAAAAACTATAAAACCCAAAGAACCTAAAAAACAATCAGACCCATAAAAACCCTAAAACCCATAAAATCCTTTAAAAGCATGAAAATCTTTAAAAAACGTAAAAAAACACTAAAAACAATGAAACCCCCTAAGAAAACCTTAAAAATCTAAAAACGATTAAAACCCCTAAGATACATAAAAAAGTTAAATCGTGAAAAACCCTAAGAGACATGAAAAATTCTACAACCCCTAAAACCCCTAAAACCCCTTAAAACCATAAAAACCCATAACAACCCTAATAACCCAAATAAAACAATAAATCCCCTTTAACCCCCTAAAAATGTTAAAAAACGTTAAAAGACATAAATACCCTAAAACGCAAAAAATCCCCAAACCCCCAAAGAATCATAAAAAACCAAAATATCCATTAACGCCCATAAAAATACCTAATACACTAAAAACCTATAAAAATTTAAAAATTTCATTAAAATCCCTAAAAAAATTCATAAATACCCTTAAAACCATGAGAAAAACATAAAAAAACTAAAAACACATGAAACCCTTAAAACCTGTAAAAAAATTTAAAAGCCACAAAACCCTAAAATACTCAAAAAACCCAAAAACATGAAAAAAAACAACACCAAAACAGAAAAAACATTAAATCACCTCAAAATAAAAAAAACCAAAACATATGTAAAAAATCATAAAAATCACTAAAAATCCTAAAAACATAAAACCCACTAAAATACCTACAAACCCTTAATAATTAAAAAACACGTAAACACACAGAAAACATAAGACCCTATAAAGCCTAAAAACCATTAAAAACCTAAGAACACTAAAAACCCTAAAAATCCATGAAAGCAATAAAACTCAAAAAAATCTACAAAAGCCTAAAAAACCCCAAAAACGTAAAAACCCATAAAATCGCTAAAAACACTATGAAATCATTAAAAACCGTAAAACAATTAAAACCCATTGAATACCTAAAACACATTAAGAACCCTTAAAATAACATAAAATGATAAAAACCCGTAAATATCCATAAAAACACCTAAAAACCTTAAAAACCATACAAATCCATAGAACCCTTAAAACCTATAAAAATTTAAAAATCTCTAAATCACTAAAAATAATAAAACCCCTATAAATAGTCAAAATACATAAAACCCCTAAATATCAAAAAAATCCTAGAAAGGACTAAAAATGACTAAAAATTTAAAAACCATAAAAACCCAAAAAACCATAAGAAAACTTAAAAACCTAAAAACACATAAACCCCTAAAAATCCTAAAAATCCTAAAAATCATTAAAAATATATAAAATCATAAAAACCTTAAAAAGCGTAAAAAGCCAGAAAATGCCTCAAAATCCATAAAACCCTAAAATCCCATAAAGATTATAAAGAATTAATAAAAATACCAAAGACATAAAAAAGCTAAAATTCATGAACATTTCTAAGAAAATGTTGAAAACCAAAAAACACTTAAAACACCGAAAAACATAAAAAAAATATAATCCCAAAAACCCCTAAATGACCATAAAACCCATAAAAACTATAAAAACCATAGAAATATTAAATCTATTAAAAACAATAAAAACCAATAAAAACCCTAAAACCATTAAATAATATAAAAATACTTTAGATTCATAAAATGTTAAAAAAACTCTAGAAATTATTAAAACCCTAAAAACCCAAAAAATTTAAAATTTGAGACCTAAAAGAGACCTAACAATTCATAAAAATGTAAAATACACTAAAACCCATGAAAAAAATAGAAAAACAAAAAAAACCTAAAAACACTCGAAACCCCTAAAAAATATAAAACACCTAAAAACAAAAAAAAACTCCAAAAACAATAAAAATAATTACATCCATAAACCATAAAAATTTTCAAAAAGGCCATTAAACACCTAAAAAGAAAAAACCCTAAATAACTTGAAAATCAAATGAAAACCTTAAAATCAAAAACCCTTAAATCACTTAAAAACCATAAAAATAATAAAAATCAAAAAAACCCACATAGAGACCCTAAAACCCATAAAAAATATTAAAAATCGTAAAAAATAAATTAAAACGCTACAACCACTAAAACAATAAAAACCCTTTAATCAACTAAAAATGTAAAAAATCATTAAAAACCTTTAAAACCTCTAATAATGTAAAAAACATACTACATAAAAACAAAATAAATCCATAAAAATACTAAATACCCTCCAAATCCCTACAACATAAAAATACCATAAAATAGTAAAAAAATTCTACAAATTCCATAAAATAAAAAAACCATGAAAACCTTGAAAACTGCTAAGAAAAACTTGAAATCCTAAAAAGACTTAAAAACCCTAAAAAACATAAAAATTTCTCAAACCCCCCATAACCCCAAAACCCCTCAAAATCAGTAAAAAATAAAAAACCCATTAAAATTAAAAAATTCTCTAAAAATTGATAAAAATGTAAAAAATACTAAAAAACTTGAAAACCCCTAAGAAATGTTTAAAAAACCTAAAAACACTTAAAAAACCTAAAAATTTCAAACAACCTTTAAAAACATGAAAAAGACCCTGAAACCCCTAAAATATCTAAGAAACCTTAACCCAAATAAAAAAAATTAAAAACTATTAAGGCTCTAAAAAACATTCAATAACCTAAGACAATAAAAAAATTATAAAAACCCTTTAAAACCCTAAAAACTCCAAAAAAAACACAAAAACCCTCAAAACCATAAAATCCCTAAAACCCTCAATGTCCCTAAAATCCCTAAAAACCCATAAAAATATTGATATTAATAATAATACCTAAAAACATAAAAACCCTAGAACCTAAAAAACTCAAAAAAACATCAAAACCCAAAAAACACTTAAAACTTCTAAATCACCTAAAAACAATAAAAATCATAAATGTACCTAAAAACCTTCAAAACTCATGAAACTGATAAAAACAATAAAAATAGATAAAAACTATAGAAACAACATTAAACCCCTAAAATGATAAAAAAACACTATAACACCATAAAATCCCTATAAACTCAAAAATCCAAAATCCCAAAAACTATAAAAAAACTTAAATTCCCACAAAACCCCAAACCCCTAAAAATCACTAAAATATGTTAAAAACCATAAAAACTAAAAAGGAATAAAAATCCCTAAAAACATAAAAAATTGTAAAAACATTGAAAAAACCATAGGAAAACCTTAAAAACCTAAAAACACTTTAAATTCCTAAAAACACTAAAACCCAAAAAACGCTCAAAATCCATAAACCCCTGAAAAAACAATAAAAATGCTATAAAATAGCTAAATTCCTAAAAACATAACAACACTGATAAGCATGAAAAATCTAAACAAAACCATAAAATCATAAAAATAGTTAAAAACTTTCAAATGCCTAAAAAATGATAAAACCCCTAGAAATCCCTAAAAGACCCAAAAAACATTAAACCCCCAAAAAACCATAAAGCCCACTAAAATAAATAAAAAACTTAAAACCTTTTAAACACCCTAAAAAAGTTTAAAATCTCTAAAACCATACAAACCCAAAAAACCCAAAAAAAACCCAAAACCCCTAAAAGAACTCAAAATCTCTAAAAACCATAAATACCATAAAAATTCAAAAAAAGGCCTAAAATCCCTAAAAACATAAGACAACCCTAAAAACCATATGAAATACTTAAAAATAAAAAAACACATAAATCCATTAAGAAACAAAAAAATTTTAAATCCCAAATAACCATAAAAAACTAATATCATTGAAAATCCCTAAAAATAAAAAATATGTAAAAATTAAGTCGAATCCATAAATATCCCGAGAAATTTAAACCACTTAAAGTCCTAAAAGCCCTGAAGAAAACCAAAAAATTTTCAAAACACATAAAACCTTTACAAAACATAAAAAATAAAGAAACCCAAAAAAGACCATGAAAACCATAAAACCCATAAAAACGACTAAACCCCTTAAAAACCCCTAAAACAACACAAAAACCTAAAAAACACACTTAAAACTAAAAAAAACCCCATTAAAATCATAAAAATGATAAAAAAACTCTAAAACCTATAAAAACCATAAATACTCAAAAAAACCAAAAAACCATGAAAACCCAAAAAGTATAAAAATCATAAAAAAATCCAAAAAAAATTAAATCCCTAAGAAATCTAAAAAAACCAAAAACACATAAAACCTATTAAACTCATAAAAAATAATAAAAACCCTAAAATATATTAAAACCCTCAAAATACCTAAAAATATTAAAAAAAATAAAAATATAAAAAACTCTAAATATCCCTAAAGAAGTAAAAAAACCATAAAATCCCATAGGAAAACCATAAAACCAAAAAACAATTAAAACATATAAAATCCTAAAAAAAATAAAAATCCTAAAAAATCATAAAAACCCTAAAAACCCTAAAAACCCTGAAAATATCTAAAACCCATGGAATCCCATAAAAATTCTAAGAAATCACTAAAATCACTTAAAACATAAAAAACTATAAAAATTCAGAAAATAACTAAAAACCCTACAAACATAAAAATAGTGAAAAGACCCAAAACCTACAAAACACTAACACTCTTAAAAACCCTAAAATACCGTGAAAACCCTAAATCCCCTGTAAAATCATTAAACCCCCTAAGGAACTTTAAAATTCTAAACACCCATAAAACCCTAAAAACAAACAAATATTCTAAAAACCATTTAATGTCCTAAAAATATAAAAAACACTAAAAACAATAAAAACCTTAAAAAATAGACCCTCACTGTAAGTCAGCAACATCAAACATACATGGAGTAGCAGTTGGGTCCATGTGACTCATTGGCTCATGGTGCCATTCAGTGGCTACCAGGTCCACACATTTCACCCTAAAAACCATAAAACCCCCAAATCCATAAAGCCCATAAAAACTGTAAATCCACTAAAAAATATATAAAACCCATTAAACCCCTAAAAACATTAAAAAACTATAGAAAACCATAAAAATCTTAAAAAAATCAATAAATCCTTAAAACCTCAAAAAACTATTATACCCCTCAAAAAAATAAAACCCCTCAAAATCCTTAAATACCTGAAAAACCATAAAAATCTTAAAAGGCCTTAAAATATCTAAAAAGCGAAAAAAAACTTTAACCGAGAAAAACCAAAGAAGACCAAAAAATATTAAAAAACTTGAAAACTCTTAAATCCAAAGAATCGCTAAAACCCATAAAAACCTAAAAAACCATAAAAACCCTCAAAACCCCTAAAAACCCAATCACCATAAAAACCTAAAAAACCCTTAAATATCACTAAAAATTTAAAAACCAAAAAACCAAGAAAACATATTAGAAAACCTTATGAAACTAAAAACATTTGAAACACCTAAAAAACATAAAAAATATGAAAACATAAAAAAAGATCCTAAAAATTATAAAATCCCATAAAAACCATATATAACCCAATAAACCAAAAAACACTAAAACCACTAGAAACCAATAAAAACTCTAAAAACAATTTAAAACCAGAAGAATGTTAAAAAACTATAAAACCTTAAAAACTCTAATAAAGCTAAAAAAACAAAAAAAAACATAAAAACTCTCAAATCCCTAAAAAACCATAAATATCTGAAAAAGTCCCTAAAAATCTGTAAAACATAAAAACATTAAAAACATAAAAACTATTATAAAATCCTTAAAAACCAAAAACACTTAAAACCCCTAAAAAACATGAAAACAATAAAAACCTTTAAAAAAACCCTAAAATCCATAAACACTCAAAAAATAATAAAAATTCCAAAAATTCCAAAAAACCTCTAAAGACCACTAAAAAATATAAAAACCCTTTAAACCATAAAAAATATATAAAAACTCTAAAAAAATAAAGCCCCTAAAAACTAAAAGAACCTTAAAACCCCCAAAAAACAACAAAAACCCTAAAATCCCTAGAAAACCTAAAACCCCTCAAAATCCCAAAAAACCATAAAAATATAAAAAGGCCCAAAATATCCCTAAAAACATAAAAACCATAAAACCCTGAAAAACCAAATAAATCCTTGAAAACCAAAAAAACACTTAAAATCCCTAAAAAGCAAAAAAAAATGTTCAGCACTCTAAAAACCCCTAAAAATACCCTTAAACCCATAAATTCACCTAAAACCCATAAAACCTGTAAAAATCTTAAAAAAATATTAAAATCCCTTAAAACACCCTAAAATCAACAAAAAACTATTAAAACAATTTAAACCGCCCAAAAAATAAAAAAATTCTAAAAAACATTAAAAGGCATAAAAATCCAAAAAAAACAACTAAATCCCCAAAAAACCCATAAAATCTTAAATCCCTAAAAACCCTAAAAATCCATAAAACCACTAAAAACAAGAAAATCCTATAAAATCCCTATAATTAAAAAATAATAAAAACTTAGAAAAACACTTTAAAAACCATAAAAACCTAACAAAACTTAAAACCCCTAAAAACATAAAACACAAAAACCAACTAAAAATCCTTAAAACCGATAAAAACAATAAATAATCCTAAAAACAATAAAACTCAAAATAAAATTTAAAAACTGAAAACCCCACTAGAAATTGAAAAGCTATTTAATCCTCTAAAAATGTTGAAATCTTTAAAAACCCCATAAAACCATAAAAGGTCATAAAAACCTAAAAAATAAAAAAATAGAAAAACATTAAATCCCCTAAAAACACTAAAGGACCTCAAAATCCAAAAAAAATCATTAAACCCCATAAAAATCCTAAAAAAATCCATAAAAATCCCAAAAAACAAAATAAAACACTAAAAACCCTAATAAAACCTTAAAAACTTAAAGACACTTAAAACCCCTAAAAACCTAAGTAAATTGAAAACCCTAAAAGTCCCCAAAAACACTTAGAAACTATATAAAAACATAAAATCCATAAAAGAGTGAAAAACCTCATCAGAAAATATAAAAAACCCCTTATGACCTTGAAAACAGCTGATAATGCCTAATAAATTTAAAAAATATAAAAATTTTAAAAAACCCCAAAAATCCCAAAATTATAAAGAACTCTAAAATCCTAGAACTACTCTAAGAAAACCATGTAAACCTAAAAATACATAAAACTCCTACAAAACATAAAAAATATATATAAAACTAAAACCCCTAAAAATAACATAAAAACCCCTAAAACCACTAAAAAATAAAAACCACCAAAAGCATAAAAAACTATAAAAATCCATAAAATCCCTAAAAATCCAAAAAATACTATAAAAACCTTTTAAATCATGAAAAGTATTAAAAACTATAAAAACCATACAAACCCTAAAAACATAGAAAACTCATAAAAACTCATAAAAACCACAAAACCCTAAAAACTATAAAATCAGTTAAACCACTCAAAATCCCTAAACAACATAAAAATCCTAAAGACACCCTAAAATGCCTAAAAACCTAAATAACAATATAAACTATAAAAATCATATGAAAATATAAAAACCTAGACACACTTAAAACCACTAAATATCATTAAAATGATAAAAACCATAAAAAACATAAAAACCCTAATTACCTTGAAACCCCTAAAATACCATAAATATCATAAAAACCACTAAAAACTTTAAAACAATTTAAACCTCAATATTTAAAATAACTCCAAAAACCTTAAAACCCCCTAAAACCCAAAAATCCATGAATTTCCATGAAAACCCTAAACACCTTCAAATCCCAAAAAACCCTCCAAATCCCTAACAACCAAAGAAACCAAAAAATTACAAAAAAATCTCTAAATATCCATAAAAACATAAAAACTCTAAAAATACAGAAACCCTTAAAAACATAAAAATCTAAAATCACTTAAAACCATTAATAAAACATAAAATTCTCTAAAATCCCTAAAACACTAAAACCCATAAAACCCTCTAAAAACCATAAAAACATTAAAACCCTAGAAAGTAATAAAAACTATAAAACCCATTTAAACACCTAAAAAGTTAAAAAACCTAAAAAACCTTAAAACTGTAAAAAAATCAAAAACGAAAAAATAAAAAAAAAATTAATAAAACCCTAAAACCCAAAAAAATACCGAAACCCATCAATGTACCTAAAAACACAAAAAACCCATAATATTCTGAAAAAATCATTAAAAATCCCTAAAGACGTAAAAACCCTAAGAAAACCTTAAAACCGAGAAACACATAAAACCCCTAAAATCCTTAAAAATGATTGAAACCCTAATAACCATAAAAATCCTAAAAACCATAAAAATATTTAAAAACTAAAACCATTAAAAACATTAAAAACCCATGAAAACCATAAAAACCAATAAAATGGGTAAAACCCCATTAAACCACAATTTTTAAAAAAAAACTCTAAAAAACATAAAAACCCTAAAACCCTTAAAATTCAAAAAACCACTAAAAATCCATAAAAACCTTAAAAAATCCCAAAAAATCCATATATACTTAAAAACTCTAAATCCTAAATTTTTTTAAGAAAATTGTAAAAATCTAAAACACTTCAAACCTAAAAAATCATAAAAATTTTAAAAACCCAGAAAAAACTCTAAAACTTGTTAAACCTGTAAAATCCATAAAAACCCAAAAAACCTTAAAAACCCATAAAAAACCATTAAAACCGCTGAGAAATAATAAAACCCTTTAATCCTATAAAAATGTTAAAAATCTCTAAAAACTATAAAAGCTTTTAAAAACTCAAAAAAAAACATAAACCAAAAAAAAAACAAAAAAAAAATTTAAAACCCAAAAAACCCTGAAAATCCATAAATCCCTTAAAAACTATAAAAATCCTATAAATCTCAAAAAATCTATAAAAACGTAAAAAAACCTAAAAACTACAAAAACCCATAATAAAACCTTAAAAACCTAAAAATACATAAAACCCATAAAAACCTAAAAAATTATAGAAAATAAAAAAAACCTAAAAACCATTGAACACCTCAAAATCCCTAAAAACCATAAAAAACTAAAAATCCAAAATTAGACCTAAAAATATCAAAAAATACAGAAAATGATAAAAACCCTTAAAACCACTAAGAAACCCTTAAAAACCTAAAAACACTTAAAACCCATAGAGAAAAATGAAAAACCCTTAAAGGAACTAAAATACCCTATAACCCCTCAAAAATATAAAATCCATAAAAACTATAAAAATCATTAAAAAAAATAAAACCCCAAAAAATAACTAAAAAAATATAAAACCCTTTAAACCCTTAAAATATTTAAAAAACAATAAAACCCTATAAAAACCATACAAAAATTAAAAAACCCTAAAACACCAAAAGACTCTAAAACCCCTATAAAACCCTATTTAACCCTTAAAATCCAAAAAAACCTAAAATCAATAAAAATACAAAAATATATATATAAATATCCCAAAAAATATAAAAACTTTAACCCTTAGAAATCCTAAGAAATCCTTAAAAAGATAAAAACACTTTAAACCCCTAAAAAACATAAAAAATAAAAAAACCATAAAAAATCTATAAACCCTAAAAGACAATAAGAACCCTAAAAACACTAAAAATACTTAAAATTTTAAAAACCCAAAAAAACCCATAAAAACCCTAAAAACAATTAAATCCCAAAAAAACCTTTTAAACCTCTATAAACATTGAAAAACTCTAAAAACCCATTAAACCCTTAAAAAACAGGAAATCCCTAGAAACCTAAAAAATATATAAAACCCTAAATCCCCAAAAAACCCTCAAAATCCCTAAAAACCCAAAAAACAATAAAAATCCAAAATAATCACAAAAATCCATAAAAGCATAAAATAACTAAGATCCTTAAAAACCCTATGAAAAGCCTGAAAATGTAAAAAAATATAAAAACCCTAAAAGTATAATAAATTCTAAAAACCCATAAAAATAATAAAAACCATAAAACCCATAAAAACCCCTAAAAACCATCAAAACCCTAAAAACCTCTAAAAACTCTAAACCACTAAAAACATTAAAAATCCATCAAACCCCTAAAATGTTTGAAATAAAAAAACGTAAAACCCCTAAAACCCTAAAAACAACCCCTCAGCCAAATACCCAAAAAAATTCTAAAAACCTTCATTATCAGGAAAACCCTTAAAAATCATTAAAATACAAAAAAAATCCCTAAAATTCCCAAAAATGTAAAAAAAATAAAAAAAACCCTAAAACCCTATGAAACCCAAAAAAACATAAAAAATACCAAACACCCCTAAAAACACTAAAAATTCTAAAAAACCCCTACAAACTCTAAAGACCATAAAACAACTAAAATTTAAAAAAACCCCTAAAAAAATAAAATCTATAAAAACTCGTAAAAATTGAAAAACCCACAAAAACATTTAAAGCTAATAAAACCCTTAAATGAATAAAAAATCTAAAAAAAATAAAATACAATAAAATACTGAAAACCAAGAAAAACTAGAAAAACCCAAAACCCCTACAAAACCCTAAAAACCTTCAATATCCCTAAAACCCCTAAAAATCATAAAAATCAAATAAAAAGCCCAATAATGCCTAAAACATAAAAATTTCTACAAACCGAGTAAAAATATAATAAAATCCCAAAAACATAAAAACACTTAGAACCCTTAAAAACATAAAAAACTATAAAAACCATAAAAAAATAATACCCATAAAAACCACCAAAACCTTAAAAACCCATAATGCCATTAGAAATAACTAAAAACCCTAAAAACCCTCTAAACCCATAAAAATGTTAAAAATTATAAAAACCCATAAATACATAAAAATAAATAAAACCCCCAAAACCCCTAGAAACCCTAAAAACTCTGAAAATAATCAAAATATCTAAAAACCCAAAAGTTCATATAAATTATAAAAGCGACTACAAATTACCTTAAAACATAAAAAACCCAAATACACATGAAAACCCTGAAAAAAACATAAAATCCAAATTCACATAAAACCACTAAAACACAAAAAAATTTTAAAACCCTAAAAACCCAAAAATACAAAATACCATTAACCCCCTAAAAATTTTAAAAAACACGATAAACTCGTAAAAACCCTAAAAAACAAAAAAACTCTAAAAAAATTTAAACCAATAATTTTTTTAGTAATCACTAAAAACCTTAAAACCCATATAAAACTAAAAAACCCTAAAAAACCAAAAAACTACTAAAAACCAAAAAAATCATTAAAACCACTCAAAATAGGTAAAAACCATAAAAGTCTTAAAAATACCAAAAATAAAAAAGAAAGTAAAAACAACTAAAAATCCTAAAAAATCAAACGAAAACAAAAAAAACAAAAAAAAACTATAAACGCATAAAAACTAAAAAAATCTAAAAACTTTAAAAATAAAAAAAATTCTAAAACCACTCTAAATCCAAAAAAATCTTAGAAACAACAATAATCTTAAAAGGCTAAAAATACTTAAAAACCCTATGAAAACATTTAAAACCTAAAACCACTTACAAACCCTTAAAAACTCTAAAAACCCTAAAATTCCCTATAAACCATAAAACCCCCCAAAAACTATAAAACACCAAAAAACCATAAAAACCCTGAAATTTATAAAAACCTGTAAAATCCATTTAAATCCCAAAAAATTCTAAAAACCCTTTTAACCCCACAAAATGAAATAAAACACTAAAAAAATTTAAAAAATAAATAAACCCTAAAACCAAAAAAACAAAACCACCCCAAAAACCATAAAAATCCTAAACAACCCAATAATTTATGAAAACCCCTAACAAACCAAAAAATCCAAAAAAATTCTTAAAAATAAATAAAAAATAAAAATTTCAAAAAACCTGAAAGATCCCTAAGAAAACCTTAAAAACCTAAAAACACATAAACACAAAAAAACCTAAAAGAGTATAAATTCTAAAAAAACACTAAAAAACAAAAAACACAAAAACATATAAAACCCATTAAATCCATTGAAACTTCTAAAAACCAATAAAAACCCAAAAACCACTAAATACGATAAAAACCATTTAATCCCCTAAAAACATTAAAATACCATAAAAACCTTAAAATCCATAAAAACTGAAAATAAAACCCCTAAAATACTTGATAACAATAAAAAATCCTAAAAATCCTAAAAAATATAAAAAACCCCTAATAACATAAAAGACCCTAAAATCCTTGAAACCCATAAAAATATTAAAAAACTAAAAACAATTAAAAACCATATAAAACCTAAAAATTATAAAAACCTAATGCCCTATAAAGCATGAAACCCCTAAAAACCATTAAACCACTAAACCCCCATAAAAACCCTATACCCTACTAAATACTTCAAAAAAGATTCAATCCCCTAAAACAATTTATTAATACTAAAAAACATTAAAATTAAATAAAATCAAAAAACCTATAAAACCCAAATAAATATAAAAACCCTAAAAACCCAAAAAACCCTAAAACCCATCAAAATTTTTGATGACATGAAAAGAATAAACAACTACAAATCCATTAAAATTTTTAAAAACAAAAAATCCAAAAAATCATGAAAACCCTAAGAAAATATTAAAAACCTAAAAACACTTAACACCCCTAAAAACCTAAAAATTTATAAAAAGTTGAAATCCTCTAAAAACCATAAAAATTTTAAAAGTCATAAAACTTCTTAAATCATAAAAACCCTAAAAACCAATAATACCTTAAAAATCTAAGAAACCTAAAAATCAATAAGAAAACCATAACAATTTTAAAACACCTAAAAACTGAAAAACCCAAATAAAACATTAATATCCAAAAAAACACTTAAAAACCCTAAAACCGTAAAATTGCTAAAAACCCTAAAAACCAAAAAATCCTAACAAATGACACCCTTAAATACCTAAAAAACCCTATGAACACAATAAAAACATGAAAAACTAATAATACTCTAAAATATCTATACATTACAAAATACATTAAATACTCTAAAGAACCTTCAAAACCCTAAAACCCCCCAAAAAATAAAACTCCTAATAGTCTTATGAAACCATAAAAATCCCAAAAAACCTAAACCCCATAAAAATCCAAATAATTCCATAATTATCCATAAATTTGTAAATACCATCCAAACAATGAAAATCCTTAAGGAAACCTTAAAACCTTAAAACACATGAAACCCCTAGAAACCTAAAAAATGGTAACAACCATAAAAACCTTAAAACCCAAAAAAACTCCTAAAAGATCCTAAGGACATTAAAAACACTAGAAACCCTAAAAAATCACTAATACTCAAAAAACCCTTTAAAACCCAAAAATCATTAAAAAAACTAAAAACCGTAAAAACCCTAAAAACTCAAAAAAATCATAATAACCCAAAAATAAAAAAAACCCACAAAATAGCCTAAAACCCCCTAAATACCATCAAAATTTCAGAAAACTATAAAAATCATAAAAAATCCATAAAAAAGAATAAAAACCAAAAAAACCAAAAAAAATGAAGAAAACCATAAAAATATAAAAACCCTCGAAACCCCTAAACAGCCTATAACGCTAAAAACCCTAAATTTCATATATACCATAAAAATAATAAAACCCATTAAAACATTTAAAAACACACTAAAAACTATAAAACCCTTCAAACCCCTAAAAAATTTAAAAACTCTAAAAACCGTAAAGAAGTTAAAAAAACCCCAAAAAACAAAAAATCCCAAAAGCCCCAAATAATCACAATAACCGTAAATATCCCTGAAAACAATAAAAATCCCTAAAACCCTTAAATAAGCATGCAAATCCAAAACATCCCTAAAATCCTAAGGAATCTAAAAACCCATAAAGACCCCAAAAACCCTAGGAAAATGTTAAAATGATAAAAACACATAAACCCCTAAAAACATAAAAAACACTAAAACCACAAAAAATCCATAAAAACCCTAAAAACCCAAAAAACCATAAAACCCCTAAATACATTAAAACCATAAAAACCATAAAAAAAATAAAAAAAAACTAAAAATCAAAAACCATTTAAACCCTTAATCTCATTAAAAAACTAAAAAACTATAAAAACAAAAAATTCTCAAAAACCATAAAACCCCCAACAAAACATAAAACCCTTAAACCCTTAAAACCTTCAAAATCCCTAAAAACCCAAATAAATCCTCAGAAATACAAAAAAATCATTAAAAACCAAAAAAACCTAAAAGCACTTAAAAATAATAAGAAAAATATAAAAACCTAAAACACTTAAAACAATTAAAAATCTAAATATACATAAAACTCTAAAAAACCTTAAAACCCCTGAAAACCATAAAACACTCTAAAAAAATTAAAAATCTAAAATCCCATAAAAATATTAAAAACCCACAAAAAACTATATAAACCTTTAAAACCCTAAAAATGTTTAAAAACACTATAAAACATATAAACCCTAAGAAAACGAAACCCCAAAAAACATAAAACTCAAAAATCCCTTAATTTCCCTAAAATCTATCGAAATCCCTAAAAATAAAAAAAATAAATAAAATTCCCTTAAAATCCTTAAAATTGTAAGGAACTTGATAAACGCTATGAAACCCTTAAAAACCTAAAAACTCATAAAACCCCTAAAAACCAAAAAAAATCTAAAACCCTTAAAATGAAAAAAAAATTATTAAAAATCCATAAAAACATAAATAACACTAAAAAATCTAAATACCCCTTAAACGCCTAAAATTTTAGAAAACACTAAAAACCATGAAAATCATAAAAAATTCAAAAAACCCTAAAAACCCAAGAAAACCATAAAAAACTTGAAAAACCATAAAACCCCTCAAAATCCAAAAACCCTTAAAAATCCTAAAGAATCCCTGAAAATCCCTTAAAACATTAAAATACCTAAAAACAATAAAAATATCTAATAAAACCTTAAAACCCAAAAAAACAATTAATAACCTAGAAACCCTAAAAACCCTAAAATCTATAAAAACCCTAAAATCCATCAATATTTAAAAAACCCCTAGAAACCATAAAAATCCTTAGAAATCCCAAAAATTACCTAATGCCTAAAAACCCTAACAACCCAAAAGCACCTCAATTAAACTGTAAAAACCTAAAAACACATATAACCCCCAAAAACATAAGAAACCATAAAAACCATAAAATACCCTAAAGCCCCTAAAAACACATCAAAACCATAAAAACCATAAAATTATTCAAAAAACCTAAAATTTACTAAAAACATTAAAAACATTTTAAACCCCTAAAATCTTATAAAATTATAAAAACATTAAAACCCTAAAAAAGAAATAAAAAACCCAAAAACCCAAAAAACCAAAAAAACCCTATCACCGCTCAAAATCCCTAAAATACCCAAAAAATATAAAAATCATAAAAATCCCTAAAATACACTAATCACTTAAAACCCCTAAAAATCCTGACAACCCTTACGAAATCATAAAAACATTTAAAACCCCTAAAAACCTAAAGACACCTAACAACCTAAAAACCATAAAAAACCCTAGAATCCCAATGAAGTATAAAACTCTTAAACTGTAGAAAAACATAAAACACAAAAAATGATAATAAACAACTAGAATCACTAAAAAACCTTTATACCCCTAATGACATTAAAAAATCTAACAAACCTTAAAACTCATAAAAAAGAAAAAAACCAAAAATCCCAAGAATACCTTAAATAACCTAAAAACCATAAAAACCCTCAAGATCCCTAAAAACCCTAGAAAACCATAAAAAATATGAAAAAGGGTAAAAATTATCTAAAAATGTAAAAAATATTAAATCCATTGAAGAAACCCTAAGAAAACCATAAAAACCAAAATACACTTAAAAACCCTAAAAACCGTAACCCCATAAAATATATAAAAACACTAAAAACCTTAAAACCCATACACCCCTAAAACATTAAAAAACCCTTAAAACCTATAAAATCAAAAGAAACTCTAAAATTAATTTAAACCCCTATAAGTGTTAAAAAACTATAATTACCCTAAAAACCCTAAAATTAAAAAAAAACAAAAAAATCATAAAATCTGTAAAAAAATATAAAAACCCCTAAAACCCCTAGAAATAGAAACATTTAAAAATTTATAGAAATATATATAAACATAAAAAAAGTTAAAACCCAAAGAAAAACTTCAGAAATATAAAAACACATTAAACCCCTAAAAACAAAAAAAATGCTAAAAACCCTAAAAACGCTCTAAAAACGCTAAAAACCCTAAATAACACTAAAAACCATAAAAACCTAAAAATTATAAAAACCATAAAATCCACTAAAACACTAAAACCCCGTTAAACCATTATTTTTTAAGAAACTTTATAAAACCTAGAAACCCAAAAAAACTGAAAAAATCCAAAAAACCCACAAAAACCAAAAAATACCTAAAACTCTAAAACCGACTAAAAAAAGATCCATAAAAACCATAGAACCATAAAAATCCTAAAAATTCCCTAAAATACAAATAAATGAAAAACCCCCAAAAATCACTGAAAACAACTAAAAAGACCATAAAAACCTAAAACACTTTAAACCCTAAAAAACCAAAAAAATGATAAAAACTAAAAAACCCCAAAAAATCACATAAAATCGTAAAAACAATAAGATCCCTAAAAGCTAAAAAACCATAATCTACATTAAAACCATATAAAACACGAAAATCTCTAAAATATCTTTTAAATACATATATTATTTAAAAAACATGAAAAAACTCTACAGGCCTTAAAAATCATAAAAACACCTAAAACACAAAAAACCATGAAAACCATGAACACCATAATAATCCCAAAAAAACCTAATAACCGTAAAAATATTTAAAAATTCCTAATAGTACCAAAAAACATAAAAACCCAAAAAACAATGAAAACCCCCACGAAAACCTTGAAGTCAAAAAAATTCAAAATCGTAGAAAACCTAAAAAACACTAATAACCCTATAAAACCAAAAAACCCTTAAAACCATAATTTTTTTTTGAAAAAACATAATAATATATAATACCCCATAAAAACCCGAAAATACACTAAAAACTGTTACACCCATTTAAAAACCTTAAACATTAAAAAATCCCTAAAATCCTTAAACCCACTGAAAACAAGAAAAAATAAATAAAAACCCAAAAACCCAAAAAACAATCAAAATCCATAAAGACCATAAAAATCCTAAAAATCCATAAAAATCCATAAAAACATAAAAATTTTATAAACCGTAAAATAACATTTGGAAAGCATTAAAAACCAAAAAACACTTAAAAACCCTATAAACAAAAAAAACACTAAAAACCATAACAAATCCCAAATAACCCTAAAACCCTAAAGACCATAAAAACACATAAAAACCATAACAAATCCAAAACCCCATAAAACCCTAAAAATGAATAAATACTCTAAAACCATTCAAACCCCTAAAACATTAATAAAGCTTAAAGAACATAAAATCCAAAAAAAACTGAAAAAGACCCTAAAACCAAAAAATAATAATACATAAAACCCTAAAAACTCAAAAAACCATAAACCCCTCACAAAACCTAAAAACTTAAAAACCATAAAAATACTAACAAAGACATAAATATCCATTAAAATGAAAAAAAACCGAAAAAATGAAAACCCCTAAGAAAACCATAAAAACCTAAAAAACATAAAACCCCAAAAAACCCAAAAAACCCTAAAAAATATAAAAAAAATTAAAAACATAATAAACCATAAAAATCCTCAAATATCCATAATAATTCCTAAAAACATGAAAAACCTAAAACCCATTAAAAAATAAAAGAAAACATAAAAAATTCTATAAATCCCTAAAAACATAATAAAATTCTAAAAATCACTAAAATTCCTAAAAAATATAACACCCATAAAAACATTTAAAACCCTAAAATATGATAAAAATATAAAAAATTGACCAACATTTTACAACACCTTCACACCACTATAAATGTTAAAAAACTCTAAAAACCCCTTTAAACCCTAAGTACTGAAACAATCCCTAAAACCCCAAAAACACATGAAAACACAAATAACCCCCAAAACCCCTAAAATTTCTCAAAATCATTAAAACCCCTAAAAACCCACAGAAACCCTAAATATGTGATAAAACCATAAAAATGAATAAACCCATAATACACTGAAAACCACAAAGAAAACCATAAAAACATAAAAACAATTAAAACACCTAAAAAATGCAGAAAACCTTATAACAACAAAAAATCATAAAAACAAAAAAAACACCCTAAAACCATAAAAACAAGAAAACCCATAAAAACCCAATAAAACTAGTAAACCACATTAAAACCTGAAAACATTTAAAAATTCTAAAAAACCCTAAATCCCTAAACCCCCAAAAAACATAGAACCCCTTAAAAGACTAACACCCCCTATAAACACTCAAAATGCCTAAAACCCCTCAAAACAATTACAATCCTTTATGATACCTAAAATATCACAAAAAATGTAAAAATTTCTAAAAACCATAAATACACCTAATAAAACCTTAAAAATATAAAAAACACTTGAAACCCATAAAAACCAAAATAATGCTAAAAACAGTAAAAATTCAAAATCCCATAAAACCACATAAAAACCATAAAATATCTAAAACCTCATAAAAACGCTAAACCACTGAAAAATCTTAAAACCCTTTAAACCCATAAAAAACATAAAAGTCTCTAAAAACCTTAAAACCACTAAAAAAGCTAAATAAAAACCCTAAATCCCAAAAATACCATAAAAACCATAAAACCCCTCAAAATCCATAAAAACCAAATTGCCCATAAAAAACTAAAAAATACCTAAAAACCCTAAAAATATAAAAATTGGAAAAACCCTAGAAAACCTAAGAAAACTTTTAAAAAAATTAAAATCGGTAAAAATTCTAAAAATCATTAAAAACACTAAAAACCCAAAAAACTATATACCCATAAAAACCCTCAAAACCATTAATTACCCTAAAGACCCATGAAAACCATAGAACCTACTAAAAATTTTGAAAACCCTTTAAACCACTAAAATGATAATGAACTTGAAAAAACCTTAAACCCCATAAAAATGTAAAAAACCCCAAAAAACATAAAAAATAATAAAGAATGAAACACTTAAAAATCCTAAAAACCCTCTAAATAGTTAAAAATCATAAAATACCATAGAAACCCTAAAAATCATTAAAAAACCTATAAATGTAAAAAACCATAAAACACTGGAAAACCCAAAGAAAACCTAAAAAACATAAAAATGGTTAAACCCCTAAAACCTAAAAATACTAAAAACCCCAAAAACACCTAAAAATCATAAAACCTTAAAACCATAAAAAAGATAAAACTCCTAAAAACCCAAAAAACCTTAAAAAACTCTAAAATCCCTTAAAACCCCTAAAACTGTTAAAAAATCTATAAGACCATTAAAACCCAAAAAACTAAAAAAACCCCTAAACACCCAAACAAAATCATAAAAACCCAAAAAATAGAAAAAATCGTAACCCCCCAATCCCTGAAAATTCTATAAACCCATATAAATCCAAAAAATGCGCTAAAAATTCCTAAACAAATACACAACCCTAAAACCCAGAATAACCCTAAGAAAACCTTAAAAACCGAAAAACACATAAAACCACTAAAAACACTAAAAACCCTAAAACCCCAAAAAACTCTAAAAAACTAATAACTATAAAAAGATTAAAAATCCCTAAAACCATAAAAACACTAAAAACCCCAAAAAAACCCCAAAAAACATCTAAAAACATTGAAAACCCTTTGAACCCCTAAAAAGGTTAAAAAATTCAAATAACCATAAAACCCCTAAAAACTCAGGAAAAATCATGAAACACAAAAAATGAAAAAAATCCGTAGAACCTATAAAACCTAAAAATCCCTAAAACCCTAGAAATCCCTAAAACCCTCAAAATTCCTAAAACCCTAAAAACCTTAAAAATTCCTAAAAATTCCTAAAAATACCAAAAAAATACCTTAAATACTTTGAAAAAAACCTAAGAACCATTAAAAAATCTAATATCAATTCAACCCCTGAAAACATAAAAAAGATAAAAACTATAAAATACTAAAAAATTACAAAATACATTGCAAAAACCTAAGAAACCCTTAAAAACTTAAAAATACTTAAAAACCCTAAAAAATTATAAAAAAATATAAAAATACTACAAAACCCGAATAACCGAAAAAACTCCTCAAAACCCAAAAATCCATAAAACATTAAAAAAAAATAAAAATCCAACCAAATTCCTAAAAATACATAAAAATGTAATAACCATAAAGCCCCGAAAACCCTCAAGAAATAAATTTAAACTTAAAAACACATTAAACCACAAAAAACATTAAAACGATTAAACCTAAAATATCCTTAACACCGCTAAAGACTAGAAAAACTCTTAAAATATAAAACACCCTAAAACCCATTAAAACTATAAAACACAAAAAAATATAAACCCTTTCATCCCTTAAAATGTTAAAAAATAAAAATAATCATAAAAACACTTAAAAACTCAAAAAGAACCCAAAAACCAATAAAAAAATTAAAAACCCTAAAAATATAAAAATCCTAAAAAATATTTAAAAATATATAAAGTGATATAAAACCCTAAATAACATGAAAACCAATAATAATACCTTAAAATCATAAAAATATAAAACCTAGATAAAAACTAATAAAATGTAGAATCCCTAAAAACCCTAAAATCCGAAAAAACCCTAAACACCCCAAAAAACATAAAAACCATAAATGCACTAGAATCGAAAAAACTCTAAAAATCCCACCAAAAACTCTAAAAATACATTAATCCCTTAAAAATGCTAAAAACCCCAAAAATAATAAAAATCATAAAAAAATTTAAAAATATAAAACCCCCAAAAATTCTTTAAAACATAAAAACCCTAAAATCCTTCAAAATCTCAAAAAACCCCAAAAATCCAGAAAAATCGTGAAAGCCCTAAAAATACCTAACAATGTAAAAAAAACATAGAATCCCTAAAAAATAATAATAAAATCAAATAAAACTAAAAACAATTAGAACCCATAAAAACCTAAAAATGTTAAAAACAAAAAAAAATATTAAAACCCTTAAAACCTTAAAAACCCAAAAAACCAAAAAATCCCTATAACCCTCTAAAATGTAGAATAACCCTTTAAAACCATTAAATTTTAAGTATCTCTAAAAAAATTATAAACATAAAAACATAAAAAATTACTAATACCCGAAAAAATATAAGAAAAACCTCAAAATCATCAAATACTGTAAAAAGCCTAAAACCACTAATAAGACTTAAATACTAAAAATCCCTAAAAATTTAAAAAACCCTAAAAACCAAGAAAATCCTGAAGTTATCCTTAAAAATATTAAACACTTAAATATTCCAAAAAACCAAAAAATGATTAAAACACTAAAATCCCAAAAATCACTAAAAACCCTAAAACCCTCAACATCAATAAAAACTCATAAAAATCCTTAAAATTCACTAAACATACATAAGAGCATAAAAAACACTAAAAATCAGAAAAACCCTAAGAAAACATTGGAATCCTAGAAACAATTAAACCCCCTAAAAACCTAAAAATTGATAAAAAACATTAAAACCTAAAAGACACTAGAATTACCAAGAATTCTAAAGAAACTTAAAAAACAAAAAACACCTAAAACCCCATAAAACCCCTTAAATAAAAAAACTATAAAAATAGTATACCATATAAAAACTCTAAAAAACTCTAAAAAATCATAAAACAATAAATAGGTAAAAAACACTAAAACCCCATAAAAACTATAAATATTTTAAAAACTATAAAAACCCTAAAAATCATAAAACCTACAAAATTCTTAAAAATCCTATAACCCCATAAAAATCTTAAAAACCCCTAAACATCAATGAAAAAAAACTAAAAATCCTTGAAAACCCTTAAGAAGACCTAAATAATTAAAAAACATAAAACCCCTAAAAACCTAAAAATATCTAAAATCTATAAAACCAAAAAAACCAATAAAACCCTAAAGACCATAAAACTACCTAAAAACATTAAAAACCTGAAAAAATATAAAAACCATTAAACCACTAAGAACTCAAAAACATTAAAACCCCAAAACTTCATGGAAAACATTAAAAACACTAAGAACCCCATAAAACTAAAAAATCATAAAAACCCAACAATCCAAAAGACCCTAAAAATCCCTTAAAACCCAAAAAACCCAAAAACCCCTAAAAAACAATAAAATCCTAAAAATCCCAAAAACTAAATAAAAAAATAAAAAACCAAAAAACCCAAAGAAAAAATTTAAAAATTAAAAAAATTAAAACCCTTAATTCCCTAAAAATTTCAAACAAATTATAAAGCCCTAAAAACCAAACAAAATCAACAGACTCCCCCAAAATTCGTAACAAACTCAAAAAAATAAAAAACTTAAAAAATACATAAGAAACACTAAAAACATAAAAAACCCTAAGAACAATCAAAACCATAAAAAATAGTGTGATTCTAAAAACACTTAAAACCCTTCTAAAATCTAAAAAAATCTAGACACCCTAAAAATCTTAAAAATATCTAGAAACCACTAAAAACAAAAAATACCCATAAATAACTTTAAACCCTAAAAAACCCATAGAAAATTAATAAAAACTCTAAAATATCATTAAACACATAAAACTGTTAAAAACATTAATAACGTTTAAATACTGATGAAATTAAAAAGCCCTAAGTCCCAAGTAAACCATTAAAAAACACACAAAATACCTAAAACCCAAAAACCCATAAGATCATTATAAAATCCCTAATATCTTTAAAAATTTAAAAACCCCATAAAAACCTTGAAAACCCCTAATAAAACCTTAAAACCCTAAAAAACCATTAAACCCTTAATAACTGAAAAATGATAAAAACCCATTAAATCAAAAAACTCCTAAAACCTTAAAAAAATAAGCCCATAAAAACCCTAAAACTAAAAAAACTATAAAATCACTTTAAACCCAAAAAAAATAAAAACCTTAAAACCCCACAAAAAATAAAAAAACCCTAATCCCCCCGACCCCTAAAACCCTAAAAATCCTAAAAAACCCAAAAAAACTCTAAAAATCCCAAGAATCCCCAAAAATCACTAAAAACATAAAAAACCCTAAAACCCATGAAAAACCCTAAGAAATCCCTAATAACATAAAAAAACATTAAACCCTAAAAAAACAAAAAACGATAAAATCTTAGAAACCATAAAAACCATAAAAACCCCTTAAAACTTTAGAACCCCTTAAGACACTATAAAAACCCTAAAACCCCATTAAAAACTCTAAAACCCTATTAAACCCCTAAATTTTTTAAATAACTCTAAATGAACCATAAAAACACTAGAAAACACAAAAAATCCCTAAATCCTCATCAAACCATTAAAACTCTAATAACCATAAAAACATTACAACCCCTTAAAACCCATAAAACCCCTAATAAACTATAAATATCCTAAAAAATCCATAAAAACCATCAAAAATAAAAAAACCTAAAACTAGAAGAAAACCATAAAAAACACAAATTAATAAAAACTCCAAAAATGCCTAAAAATGGTAAAAAAACCAAAAGACCTGGAAAACTAAAAATACCATAAAATCCATAAAACCCCTAAAAATTATTAAACCCATAAAACATATAAAAACCCTAAAAACCAACTAAAATTCTGAAAAGATTTTAATTTCTTAAAAATGTTAAAATTCTCTAAAAACCATTCAATCCCTAAAAACATCATAAATCCCTAAAACCCAAAAAACTGTAAAACCCTTAAAACCATCAAAACCATAAAAATTCTTAAAACCCTAAAAAAATAAACAATAACTAAAAAAATACTATAAAATCTTTAAGAAACTTATTGAGGACCCTCCCAATGAGGGGGCTTGTGTCAATAATAAATTCCACCCACTTTCTAGAAAATCTTGGGCTGATCAAGCAGGTAACAGTCATGATGTGGATCTGAACTATGATGTGTTTCATGTGGCCCATATGGTTTAATCCAGTCATGGGGTGACCATGGATGAAAAAAATCCCAAAAACATCCTGGAATACCTCCCAAGAAGGTAGGAAATGGAAAAGGAGTTTATGTTAAAACCTCTCCCAAGGATATGCAAGGTTTGCCTCACTTGAGAGGCAATACAAAACCTAATTAATGAAGTTATTGTTCTGGATTTGTCAGGGGCTTGGGAACTCTCCCACTGCAATATCCCTTCAGTATATTCTAATAAAAAACAAGCCTTCACATGTTGAAATTGTTGATCCTTTATTAAACATTGAAAATTGGAAGGGATTTAACTTGTGTTCTCTTGGATACTTGTTTATGCTCGCAAAAAAGGTGTTAGGAATCTTGATACCTTATGGGTTCTTAGACACAATGATTTGAAAATTTCATCCTACGAAATTGGCCAAAAAATGATTTATGTTTTCACTTGACTACAAGCTAACCCCTTCACGTTCTCTTTTTGTTATGCATCCTGACTTTACATAAGAAGAAGAGAACTTTTGGGTGATCAGTCTTGCCTCACTGAGATTATGGACCACAACTGGGTGGTCATGGGTGACTTCAATGTTATCCTTAGTCCAGATGAAAAAATTGGGCCTCATTTTTCTGAGACCGCTGCGAATGATTTCCACTAATGTGTGGATCAATGTAACCTTACTGAAATTTCTATTGCGGGTTCCAAGTTCACATGGGGAAGTTTCATTGTTAATGGAAGACAGGATAGAAAAATCAATAGTTGCTTCATGAAATTCAATGATAATGGTTCTCCCTATGTGATATCAGGATTCACCCTTCCAAAATTCAACTCTGATCATAACTCCCTCATTGTTAACATTTATAAGGAGAGTAGGAGGTTAAGCCCTTTTCCTTTAAAATTCAATAATGCTTGGCTTTCAATTCCAGGTTGGAGGGAAATAGTTATTGTTGTATGGAACACTAATTTTCATGGAAGCCCCCACTTTATGGTGGCTTCCAAGATTATGAAGACAAAAAGTCTTAAAAAATTTTGGAGTAGTATTTCATTCTCATGACTTGATGATGGGATAAATGAGGCAGAGTCTCAGCTAGAATTTTTCCAGGAGAATAATCAGTAAAGGAACGTTCCTGCTCGTGAGGAGTTTGAGTTTCACAAGAAGCTTGATGATCTCCTTGAGCTCAAGGAAAATATGAAAAGGAATAAATTCAATGTTTGATAGCTCAATGATGGTTATTGTAATTCAAAATTATTTCATCGCTTACACTAGGTGAGAAGAGTCTGTAAAGGGACCAACCGTATCTGCATCAATGGTACTACCTTTGAGAATTAGAGAGAACTATCTGATACTGTTGTTGATCCCTCCAATTCACTTTATAATGATGATGTAATTCACCCATATACTCCACTTTCTAAATTAACTGATAAATGTGTGATTGAATCACAGAATAATGGTCTGACATCTGCTCCTCTTGAGGATAAAGTCAGATATGGACTTTTTTTCTCATCTCAGATAGTGCCCCGGGACTAGATGGATTTACCAACAAATTCTTCATCTTCTACTGGGATATTATTCATTCAGAAATTAAAAATGTTGTTAGGGAACTTTTACTCTTGGGTTCACTCCCACATGTAACCAAATCCAAATTTATTTCTTTACTTCCCAAGAAGGAAGATGTGATTGATAAAGGTGACTTTCAGTCGATAACCAATGGGTACACTATCCCAAATATCATTAGCAAAATTATTGCCATTAGGTTGGGGAATATTGTTGGCAATATGATCACACCCAACCAATTTGGCTTTGTTTCTAGGAGAATCATCCAGAACTGTATTTACATGGCCTTAGAAGGAGTTAATGCCATGTGGAAGGAATCTAAGCATGCAAATTTTTCTTAAAAGCTGGACATATCCAATTCTTTTGAAACCATTAAGTGGTACTTTCAATTCAAGGTTCTAGATATGTACGGGTTCTCATCCAAATTCATTAGAATGATTTCCAACATCCCAGATAGTGCCAGAATATCTATTCTTTTTATTGGGGCACCAAAAGGCTTCTTTAGTGCTCACAGGGGGTCAAACAGGGGATCCACTCTCAGGAATTCTTTTTTCACTTGGTGAGGACTAACTGATAAATTTTTTTACTAGTGTTATTATGGCGGATTTTTATTGTCCCATCAAAGATGGGAAGGATATATTTGTGCCTTCACACCTTTTTTATACTAATGAAATCCTCTTATTTGGGCAGGCTAATATGTGGACCATATATTCTATTCTGAAAATCTTCATTCCCTATGAGGATGTTGCTGGAAAAGCCATCATCTGGATCAAATCCTCGATTGTTTTTGTGAAATGGATATCTTGTGTGAGGAAGAATAAAATTGTCATGCATCTTGGTGTAAAAAAATTCTCCTTGCCTTTCAATTTCCTTGGGGTCCCCCTCTTATAGGTGACGGTTAAACATTGCCACCTGGAAATAATCTCAATTAAAATCATCCAACATCAAGAAAAATGGAAGAGAAAGTCCCAATCGCAAGTGAGAAAGGTCTGTCTTATTAATTCTATCATTACCTCAATGTCTATTCATGCCTTTTCTATCAATAAATGGACAATAGGCAAGATTAAATGCCTTTAAGCAAAGATCCAGAAAATTTCAAGGACATGCAACATTAATAAAAAGAAACTGGTTATTGTCGCATGGAAGGATTGCATTAAACCCCTTGAAATGGGTGGTTTGGGAATTAAGGATCTTAGAGTCTCCAATGAAGCCTTGCTGGCCAAACTCACTTGGAATATTTTCATCCATAAAGAAGGTGATCTGGACTTTCTCAAAGAAAGATTCAAATCCAAGATTTTCAATGGATATGCCAGTTATATGCTCTCCTCTGTCTGGACAACAATCAAATCCTCATATGGGGAAATCATTTCACAATATACTCAGGCTGTTTCGAGGCAATCCAACTTGAATTGCTGGATCACTCCTGGTCTTGAGTGTCCTTTGTATGAGACCATGCAGCCCCCATATGGATTATAACACATGTACATCAATGATCTCAATAACAGGCTGTTTGATCTGGAAATAATTTTTCCAACCCACATCATTTCTTAAGTTTTATGTTATAGCTACATTGAATATGACACTATCATTTGGAAGCCAAATTTGGTCGTCCATCTTACCAAAAAGGAATTCTAAAATCATAAATGCCGATAAGTATTGGATCCCCCTACATGGATCTTGAAATATAAAAGACAGTTTATTCCCCCTAGGCATTTTTTTCACCTTTCTAAGATTTGGAGGAATCGTCTTCCCACACATGGTCAATTAAAAAAATCCAACAGATAGTTGGTCTCAGCACGCGGCTTCTGTCTTTGGGCTGTGGAAAATTTGCAACATCTGTTCATTGACTGCAAGTTTGCATATGAAATGTGTCATTATATACCGGATGTGTTTGGAATCCAGCTTCCCTTGGGCGGACTGTTTGATGAGATGATGTGCCTTATCTTGTAAATGAAGTGCAGTTAGAAACTCCACAACCTCCTCCTTGTGGTGTCAACAACAAATGTGGCCTTCCTATGGGCCGCAAGGAACTCTATTATGTTCCAAAATAAGACCAGCTCCCGTCATGAGGGAATTCTTGTCATAGATAGTGTTGTTCAGATGGATATCTGCATTCAAACAGGTACGATGAATAATTGTTTAAATGATCTCATAATTCTCCACACTCTTTGTGTCTCTGGTAGGTACAAAAAACCACTACTAATGATGTTAATTCGATGGATTCCACCAATCTCGTCATGGATTAAAGTCAATGTGGATGGTGTGGCAGCGGGTGCCTTAAGCCCTTCAGGATGTAGTGGCGTTTTCTATACCTTTATAGGATTTTTCAGTGATATTTTCTATCACTTCATTGAGAATGGTTATGCATATGAGGCAGATCTTTGGGCTATTATCAAGGCAGTGTAGTTTTCGAATCAGTTTGGGTGGAGGTATCTCTAGATCAAATCTGATTCAACGCTTGCAGTGGAGGCTTTCATCCAAAATTCAAGGAAGGTTCCATGGCGGATCCTCCTCCAATGGATTGAATGCCTTAGTATCACCAAAAATCTGATCCTTATGATCACTCATTCATATAGGGAGGTCAGTATAGAGGCTGATGTGCATTCCAAGAAGGCTATTGAAGAGATCTGCTCACTATAGTCTTTTGTTACCCCACCTTTTTGTGCGTTCTATGTGGAATCGGATATGAAGGGAGTCACACATACGCAGATGTATAAGCACCCTTTGTAATGCCTTGAATTTTACTTTTTATAAATAAATTTGAGGGACCAGGCATCTTGCTTGGACCCAAACATTCTTTGCCTAAAAAACCTAAAAACACATAAAAACCCCTAAAACACATAAAAACCTCTACAAAACCAAAAAAACTATAAAAACCCTAAAAATCATAAACACCCTAAAAACCCATAAAAACACTAAAACTATTAAAAACCACTAAAGCAACAAAAAACTATAAAGTCTCTTAAAATCCCTAAAAACATTAAAAACTCTAAAACCCCTAAACACCCTAAAAATAGCAGAAAAAAACCATAAACCCCATAAATCTAATAAAAACCCTTAAAACCATAAAACCCTAAAAACCCTCAAAATAATTAAAAACCATAAATAACCATAAAACCCAAGAATATACCTAAAAATCCCTAAAAACGTAACAAATAGAAAAACCCTAAATACCCTTAAGAAAAAATTAAAAACATAAAAACACTTCAAACCCTTAAAAGTTCTAAAAACACTAAAAACCCTAAAACCCTAAAAACCACAGAACTTTAAAAACCATAAAAACACCTAAAAACATTTTAAAAACTAAAAAATATATGAAACCCTAAAAACCCACTAAAAACTCCAAAAAACCATTAAACCCTTAAGAATTTAAAAAACTATAAACACCTAAAAACACTAAAAAATAAAATAAATCCCAAAAAACCCTTAAAAACCCTAAAAACCCAAAAACCCCCTCAAAACCCATAAAACCCCTAAAAACCCCGAAAATCCTAAAAAATCCATAAAAACTTTAAAACCTAAAAATCCATAAAAATCATAAAAACCGAAAGAAAACCATTAAATCTAAAAACTCTAAAACCCAAAAAAATATAAGAGTGCTAAATATCGTAAAAATCGCAAAAAACCCTAAATACCCCCAAAAACCTTAAAACCCCAAATGATCCTTAAACCTCCCTAAAAATATATAATACCCCAAAAAACACAAAAAACACTAAAAACCCATTAATCAACTAAAAACATTAAAAGGTTTAAAAACCCTTAAAACCCTAAAAAAATAAAACCCCCCTCAACAACAAAAAACACTAAAATTCTCAAAAAACCCACAAAATCACTAAAAACCATAAAAAACCTAAAAAATCCTTATAAATAATGAAAAACATAAAAAAAATTACAAGCTATGAAAAACCCTAATAAATCCTTAAAAATATATAACACATAAAACCCCTCAACACCCCAAAAATGTTAAAACCCTAAAATTCCCAAAAAATATCTACACCCCCTAAAAACTATAAAACCTCTAAAAATATCAAAACACCATAAAAACCATAGAAACCCACAAAGATATCTAAAAACCCCTTAAAACCCAAAATGTTAAAAATTACAAAAAAATCATAAAACCCTAAAAACTCATAAAAACCTAAAACCCCAAAATATAGAATAAAATCCCTAAAATCCATAACAACTACTAAAAAAATAAAAAACTATCAAAAACTAAAAACAATAAAAATCCTTAAAAATCCTTAAAAATTTTTAAAAATGTAAAAAGACCTTAAACTTCTCAAAACCCTCAGAAAACATTAAAAACCTAAAAAAAATTAAAATCACTAAAAAAAATATAAAACGATAAAAATTCTAAAACCCCAAAGAAACATAAAACCCTAAAAACTATAAAAACAACTAAAAACCATATTTGACACTAAAAACCCATATAATTTAGAAAAATAAATAAAAACTATAAAAACTATTAAACACCTAAAAACGTTAAAAACTCTACAAACCCTTAAAAACATAAAAAACTAAAACACCCCTAAAACCAAAAAACCAATAAAAACCCTAAAACCCAAAAAAACTCTAAAACAATACAAAATCCATAAAAACCCTAAAAACCATAAAAAACATAAAATTTTCTAAATACAATGAAAACCCTTAAAACCCCTTAAAAACCTAAAACACTTAAAAACCATAAAAACCTAAAAATAGAGAAAAATAATAATTATTAAACCCAAAAAACTCATCAATATCATAAACCCCCTAAACCCCTAAAAATAATAAAAAAACAAAAAATCCATAAAAATCCCAAAAAAACATAAATAACCCTAAAACCCCAAAAGCCATATAAAATTAGAAACCTAAAAACACAATCAACCCCTAAAACCTAAAAATTCTAAAAACCCTAAAATACCTTAAATCCCCAAGAACCCCTAAAAACCATAAAAACCCTTAAAACCTTAAAAAACCTAAACCCCTTAACACCCCTAAATATCACTAAAAACATGAAATACAATTTGATCCTTTAAATACGTTAAAAAATATAAAAATACAAAACCCCTAAAACTCAAAAAGAACCCTAAAACCCAATAAAAATAATAAAAACCCTTAAAAAAATAAAATTCATAAAAATACCTAAATATTTATAAAGACGACATAACCTTAAAAACCATGAAAACCCGTATAAAAACATTAAAAAACTAAAAAAACATAAAACCTAAAACATGGTAGAATCCATAAAAACCATATAAACCCTGAAAACCATAAAAAACCTAAAACAATAAAAACCCTAGAATCTAATAAAAACCAAAAAGCACAAGAAAAACTCTAGAAACCCTATAAACACAAAAAAATTTAAAAACACCAAAAAACCTTAAAAATCATAAGATCTTTAAAAAATCAGAAAAACCCAATAAACCATAAAAACTCTAAAAACCCTAAAATCCTTCAAAATCCTAAAAAACCCAAAAAACCATAAATTCCTGAAAAACCAAAAAATCCCTAAATCCATAAAAAAAATTGAAACCCTGAAAAACTATAATAAAAACTTAAAAATCGAAAGATACATAAAATCCACAAAAAACTATAAATTAAAAAAAACACAAAACCCTAAAAAACCCAAAAATCATAAAACCCCTTATAACATTAAAACCCCAAAAAAATCCCCTAACCCCCTAAAAACCTATAAAAATCCTAAAAACCCTTTATACCACTTAAATGTTAAAAAAACTAGAAAATTATTAAAACACTAAAAAATAAAATAAAACCCTAAAACCCCAAAGAAATATAAAAACCTAATAATCCATAAAACTCACTAAATCCCTAAAAACACTAAAACACTACAAACCATAAAATACCAAAAATCACAAAAAAAATCCTAAAAATGTTAAAAACCCAAAAAATCTAAGAAATGCTGTTAAATATCTTTTAAAACATTAAAATACTTAAAATTACCCAAAAAAACCTAAAAATTCAAAAACCCTAAAATCCCTAAAATCACTAAAAACCACTAAAAACCGTCAACATCCATAAAAATCATAAAAATCTTTAAAAGTCACTAAAAATACCTAAGAATCTAAAAAACACTAATAACACAGGAAACCCCTATAAAAACATTTGAAAACAAAAGACACTTAAAACCCTGAATGACCTAAAAAATGATAAAAACCATAAAAAACACCTAAAAGACCCCAAAATTCCTTAAAATTCTAAAAACACCTAAAAACCTTAAATTCCATAAGACCCCAAAAAACTCCCAAGACCACTAAAACTCTAAAAAACAGTTAACCCCTAAAAACCTTAAAAACACAAAAAACCCATAAAACATAAATTACACAAACAAAACTAAATACCCATAAAAACCCAAAAAAATTTAAAATCCATAAAACATTAAAAATCCCAAAAAACCTTCAAATTTTATAAAATACCGAGAAAACCATAAAAATCCTCAAAATACCTAAAAATAATTGAAAAATTAAAAACCCTAAAACCCATCAAAACCCTAAGAAAACCTTACAAACTTAAAAACATAAAACTCAAAAAAACCAAAAAAATGAAATAACCCCGAAACACCCAAAAAATACTTAAAACCCCTAAAATCCATAAAACCCCTAAAAACATTAAAAGAAAAAAGATGGCGACTCGGGCGCTCCTGGCGATTCTGCTCCCCTGCGATGGTGGTTTCCCCTCGGGTTGAAGGCGATGGCAATCGAAGCTCCTCCCCCTATCTCTACGGGGGAGGATCCTCTCCTTGATGATTTCTCCTCGCTCTCTTCTTCTGATCTGTTACCTTCCTTCCCATGAACGGTGCTTGGCCCGAAGGTTCTGGAGTTCTTCGATGGCTGCCCTCAACTTCCTCTCTCAATTCGGGAGTTCAATGAGGCCGCAGATCTCCACCGATTGACTCTGGTTGCAAGCTTTCCGAGGCGGCGACCCCCGGTGGTCACCTTCGACAGGTTCGTTATGGCTTCCTGGAATATTAGGGATCGCGTGACTATGGGCCTGCTCGACAGCTCTCATATCATGGTTCGGTTTGCAACGGAGGATGATCTCATCCTTTCCTGGTCAGCGGCTCCTCGGTCATGCAATGGCGCTCGATTCTCCCTCTTTCGACGGAGCTTTGATTTTCATATGAAGAGAAGCTCCCCGATTGCTGCTACCTGGGTGCGTTTTCTTAAATTTCCACTCCCCTTTCAGAATCTCTCAATTATTTCGATGCTTGTAAACCTGGTGGGGCGATTCCTCTGTGTGGATAGTAGGACAAGGGCCCTCTGTCATCCGTTTTATCCACGAGCTTTTGTTGAAATTGATGCGTCGAAACCCCCTGTGGACTCTGTCTGGATTGCTGTGGGAGAGGAGCTCAGATGGAGACAATCTGTTGTCTTCGAGTAATGGCCAGTCTTCTGCTCTTCGTGCTGGAGCTTTGGGCACAGTGACCGTTCTGGAATTTGTTCTGGCTCTTCTAGGGTTGGTGAATCTCTGTCTGCTGGTGGGAGTGGCCTCCCTCGGGTGGAGGTGAAGGGGACGATTGGGGAGGTTTCCCACTCTGTGGCTACCGATGTTCCCTGCTCGTCTCCTCTATTGGCTGGTAATGGGTTAGAAATCTCTCTGATGGATTCGGGTGGCTTCTTGGTGAGTCTGGAAGCAAGTGCTGGTGTCTTAGGGAATGCTGTTGAGGATGAAGTCATGCTCGCTGAGGGAGGAATTCATGGCTCTGCTGAAGGTGTTCACGAGTCTCGTGAAGATATTAGGAAGCAAACTGAGATAGATAGGACAATTGCGATGGATGTCTAGCCAAGAAATGTGAAAAATTCCTACAAGGATCTGGGATGGGATGACACAACTGGCTTAAAGGTTGATGAGAATGCTGGTGGATCTACTCTAACGGATGAGGCTCCTGTGAATGTTTCTAAGGCTGCAGGTTTGGCTGAGCCTGCTATGGGTGGGGTACGGGTGGAAAATGCTGCAAAGGAGGATGTTGTTGCTCAGGAAACCAGGTCTGGAGATGACTGGAGTTCATGCTCAGCTGAGGAAAAGCCCATACTGGATGGGGATATAGACTGGCGTGATGCCCCGCTGGTCCTGCATGGGTATCCTGGCGTGGGGGGACCTGGCATGGGGCCTGGGTTATCATCCCCCTCTGACGGCAGTGCTGAGGACCTTCCTAGTGACCAGCTCCGATTTGCTGGTGATGCTGGTGGTCCTTCTATGGACCTGCAGAGGGCGATGATCCTTCAGGATGTTCCCTCTGCTGAAGACTTTTGTGTGCAGCTCCATGAGATGGAATGGGTTGAAAGGGAAAGGTTCCCTCTTGAAGGTGAGGCAAGGAGGCTTGGGGAGAGGCTTGCTAAGGCTGGTCGACGGATAAATGCTGCTATGGTCACATCAAGGGAGAAAAAAATCGGCGGAGGTGCTGAAACTCCTGAGGTAGAAAGCAGGAAAAGCAAGGCACCATTAGCTGCTAGTGATGGTGGCAATGGAATAAAGATGTCTGTTGCGGGAACCTCCTCTGCCCCACCAAGACGAAGAAGGAGGAGGGATTACTCTGCCCTCCCACACCCAATGGAAACTAGGGCCTCCTCACGAGCTGTCAAACTGAATCTAAAGGTGAATAAGCGAGAGAGGCCTTATTTTTCTACTGAGCAGGTAAAAGCTATGGAGAAGCTGCGGTCCAGACTTGGCATGCAAGAAGATTTTGACTATGGATGGGACTCAATGGGCCAGGGTGATGAATCAGATTTTAGCTTTGCTGATGATGGCGACGGCTCTGGTGTTGGCATGGGGTTTCGTGATGCCGAGCTGGAGGATTTTGGCGGCGATGTTGACTGACATTCTCTGTGTGTGATTTTCTTTTGGACACTATGTCTTTTTTGGTCTTGCGCTTTGTTTCTTTTTTTCTTTCCTTTTGTGGCCCTCGGGCTGAGGTTGTAAGGGGTTTTGGGTGTGGATTGATTGATCCCTCCCCTCCCTTGTCTGCAGTGTCTGTATCCTTTGTTTATAAATTTTTGGGGGTTCCGAGAATAGCCTGGACCCGTGCCTTCTTTGCATAAAAACATTAAAAACACAAAAACACACAAAAAAAAACCTAAAACCACTAAGATGTCAAAAAAAACATTAAACCCCTAAACACATAAAAACTCAAAAAAATTGAAAACCCTAAAAAACTATACAAACCCTAAAACTCCAAAAAACCCTAAAATCCCTTAAAACCCCAAAAAACAAAAAAAAAACCCAAAAAATAATTAAAATTCAAAAATTTACTAAAATCTATAAAAACATAAAAATGAAAAAAACCTAAAAATCCCTAATAATACATTAAAAATATACATAAATTTAAACCCTTGAAAACCTAAAAATGTCAAACACCCTATAAAGCCCTAAAAACAAAAAAAATCCACAAATCCCAAAAATCTGTAAAAACCCTAGAACAATAAAGATCTTAAAAAAGACGTAAAAAATCGTAAAAACATAAAAAAATCCTAAAACCCTTCAAAACCATAAGAAATACTTAAAAATCTAAAAACACCTAAAACCCCCAATACCCTAGAAAAGGAAAGAAACTCGAAAATCCTGAAAGCTCTAAAAACCCAAAAACCATAACAATCCAAAAAACCCTAGTAACTCATAAAAACCCTAAAACCTACTAGGAAATCAAACAAATATTTTAACACATAAAACAAATTAGAAAAATTAAAAATCTTTAAAACCCTAAAAAATAAAAAAACTGAAAAACCCCCACGAAACAATAAAAAACTAAAAAACATTAGAAATCCCTAAAAACCCAAAAACCAATAAAAAATAAAAAATCCATTATATCTTTATAAATTTAATAAACCCAAAAAAAACCCAAAAAACCGAAAAGAAAACCTTAAAACCCTAGAAACACTTTAAACCCCTAAAAACCTAAAAATGATAAAAACTCAAAAAATGCTAAAAACCTGAAAAATCTAGAAAAACCGTAAAACCCCTAAAAACAATAAAAAAATATATAAATCCATTAAAACCATCAAAATTTAAGAAAAAAAAAACTCTTGAAACCCACATAATATTAAAAAAATCTAAAAAAACCATAAAACACTCAAAACTCAAAAACCCTAAAACCCCAAATCCCCCAAACCCCTCAAAACCCCTAAAAAACCTTGAGATCATAAAAATCCAAAAAAATCACCCAAAATACCAAAATTCATAAAAACCCATATAACTGATGTAAAAACCTAAGAAAATATTATAAATCTAAAAACACATAAAACCCCTAAAATTCTTAAAAACACTAAAATCACTAAAATCCTAAAAACTATAAAAACCATAAAGTTACCTAAAAAATTTAAAACCCCTTAATACCCTATAAAAACCCTAAAACCAACTAAAAAAATTAAACCCCTATAAAACCCCTAAAAATTATAAAAATATAAAAAACTTTAAAAATACTAAAAAATCCTAACCCCCTATAAAACCACTAAAAAATATAAAAATATAAAAATCCTTAAAAATACAAAAAACCCTGACTCCCCCCCCCCCAAAAAAAACCATAAAACTCTAAAATCCTTAAAAACTCAAAAACCCCTTAAAACCTATAAAAACCCAAATAAACCATAAATATCCTTAAAAATTAATAAAAACATTAAAAAAGTAAAAACCCAAAAACCCTAAGAATCCCATAAAAACCTAGAAACACTTAAAACCCCAAAAAATTAAAAAAAACTAAAACCCCTAAAACCCCCTAAAACCTCTAAATTCTATAAAACCCAAAAACACCTAAAAACATTTAAACCCATAAAAACCATAAAAATCAATAAAACTATATAAAAACACTAAAACCCATTTAAATCCTTAAAAATGTTAAAATACTATAAAAACCATTAAAACCATAAAAAACTAAAAAAATACCCTAACACCGAAAAAAGACTTAAGCACTAAAAATAATAAAAACCCTTAAAATACTTATAAAAACTAACAAAACATAAGAATCCTAAAAAGTCCTCAAATTCATAAAAACATAAAAACCCTTAAAACCCTGAAAAACACTAACAAACCCATAAAAATATAAAAAAACAAAAACACAAAAGACTCCTAAATACCTAAAAATGGAAAAAACCACCCAAAATATAATAAACCCATAAAACCCATTAAAATCAATAAAAACCTAATATCCCTTAAAAATATAAAAAGACCCTAAAATTGTGAACAACTCCACAAACTGTGAGTACACTAAAAAAACCAAAAAAACCTAAAAATATTAAAACCCCTAAAAATCAAAAAATGATAAAAACCCAAAAAACCCTAAAAATACCTGAAAACCCCAAAAACCCCTAAAAACCATATAGCACCCTAAAAACCATAAAACCCTAGAAACCCCTAAAAACCTTAAAAGTTGATAAAAACACTAAATACCCTCTAAACCCAAATAAAATGTTTATAAAACTAAAAATTATTAAAAGCCCTATAAACTCATAAAAAATCCTAGAAAACAAAATAAACTATATAACCCTAAAAAACCTCAAAACCTCAAAACACCTAAAATCAATTAAAATCTAAAACACCCTAAAAACCTAGAAAACCCCTAATAAAACCATAAAAACAACCTAAAACCCCTAAAAATATATCTAAACCCCTTAATCAACAATACAAAGCAACAACTTCATAAAACCACTAAACATCTTAAAACCCCTAAAACCCATAAAAACCTTAACAAATGGGTAAAAACCATAAAAACATTTTAAACCCATAATTTTTTAAAAAAACTCTAAAATCTGTAAAAATCCTAAAAACTCTAATAACCAAAAAAATCAAATTAAACCCTATAGACCCAAGAAGACTCTAAAACCCCAAAAAATCAATAAAGTCATGAAAAACCATGAAAATCCTAAAAATCCCTAAATTCCCTTAAAATGTAAAAAACCTTAAAACCCCCTAAAAACCCTTAAAACACTAAAAACACATAACCCCCCCCCCCCCCCTGAAAAAAAAACCTAGAAATGTTAAAACCCAAAAAAAACTAAAACCTTTAAAACCCTCAAAATCTCTAAAACCCTGAAAACAACAAAAATTCTAAATAATCCATAAAAATATATAAAAGCATAAAATACACATAAAACCTTGAAAACTAAATAAAAACCATAAAAACACATAAAATCCCTAAAAACATAAAATTCTAATAACCCTAAAATACCATCAAAATCCTAAGAACCCCTAAAACACATAAAAACCCTTAAAAGCCTTGAAATCCAATAAATACCATAAAAAACACTAAAAACTTTAAAAACCATTTGAACCCCAATTAAATTGAAGATCTCTAAAAACCAAAAAAACACAACAAAACTAAAAAAACCCTAAAAATGAATAAAAACCATAAAAAACCCTAAAACTATATAAAATCCTAAAATCTCTCAAAATACCTAAAAACCATAAAAATAAAAAATATACTAAAAATATCCAAGAAATTACTAAAGACATAAAATCCATAAAAACCAGGAAAATTCCTAATAAAACCATAAAACCCTAAAAACAAATTAAAAAAATAAAAAACCAAAAAACTAGTAAGCCTCGTAAATACCCTAAAACCATAAAACCAATAAAAAACCCTTGAATACAATAAAACCCTAAAATCTATAAAAACCAAAAAAACCATCTAAAAACTCAAAAAAAATTTAAACCCCCAAAATGTTAAAAACCCAAAAAACTGTAAAAATACTAAAAAACATAAAAAACATTAAAATCCTGAAAAAACAAAAACACTATAAAACCATAGAATCTATCAAAATCCTTAAAATACCAAAAACCATTAAAAACATAAAAAGTGTTAAAATCCCTAAAAAACAAAAAAACCTTCAAAACATATAAGAAAACCATAAAAACCTAAAAACACTTCAAAATTTTTAAAAACCAAAAAAAATCAAAAACCATGAAGACCCTTAAAAATCCCAAAATCTATAAACCCCTAAAAAAATAAAAAAACCCAAAAAAATGCATAAAAACCCCAAAAACCAAATAAAAGTAAAAATACCCTTTTAAACCCATAAAATTTTAAAAAATTCTAAAAACCCAAAATGTCTAGAAAAATCCCAAAAAACTCAAAAATACCCAAAAAACCCTAAAACCCTAAAAATCTATAAAACCCTAAAAATCATAAAAATCCAATGAAATGTATAAATACCCTAAATACCCTGAAAAACCAAAAGATAACCTAAAAATAATAAAAACAATTAAAACCCCAAAAATCCTAAAAATTATTAAAACCCTTGAAACCCTCAAAATTCCATGAAAACTATAAAAATATATAAATGGCCATTAAAATACATAAAAATCAAAAAAAATCAAAATATCTGAAAAAACCCGATAAAACTTTATAAACCTAAACAAACATAAAACACTAAAAAACCTAAAAAAACTAAAACCCCTAAAATTCCTAAATGATCCTAAAAGACACAAAAAAACATGAAAACACCTAAAACACATAAAACCCCTAAAATTCCATAAAAATCCTTAAAAAAAAATCTAAAAACCATTTATTCTACTGAAAATGTTTAAAAAACTCTAAAATCTATTAAAACACAATATAACGTAAGAAAACTCTAAAAACCCATAAAAACCAAAAAACCAAAAAACCTGTTTTTAAAAAAAATCCCTCAAAAGCCATAAAAATCTTAAAAATCCATATAAATTTAAAAAACCGCTAAAACACTTTAAAACCCCTAATAATACCATAAAAACCTTAAAACACTAAACACCACTAAAAACCTAAAAAAACACTCAAAACACTAAAATACCCTAAATCCCTAATTTCTATAAACCCCTAATAATCATAAAAACCATTAAAAACTTAAAAACACAACAAAATATAAAAAAATATGAACCCTTAAAAACATTAAAAACTCTATAAAATCTTAAAAACTAAAAAAACCATAAAACCCCAAAAAATCCATAAATCCCATAAAACCCCTAAAAACCATCAAAATCTCTAAGTACCCTAAAAACACATAAAAATCCTAAACACACTAAATATCCCTCAAAACACAACCCCATCCCCCTAAAAACCTTAAAAAACTAATAATACAATAAAAACCTATAAACACATAAGTCCCCTAAAAAACCTAAAAACCATAAAATGCTAAAAACCCTAAAACCCCAAAAAAACTAAAAAAACACATTAAATCCCTAAAACCCTAAAAGCCATAAAAATACTAAAAATAGTTAAAAATATAAAAACCCTAAAACCCTAAAAAATCATTAAAACCTTAAAATAATTAACACCCCAAAGAATGTTAAAAACCCCAAAAATCCCCTAAAAGACTATAAAACCCTCAAACACACTAAAAATAATAAAAACCCCTAATACCATTAATGAACACTAAATATCCAGAAAATTCCTAAAAACCACTAATAACCCCAAAACCATTTAAACCCCTAAAACATCAAATATTATAAAAACATTAAAAAACATAAAAATAAAAAAATCACCTATAAAAAACATAAAAACATAAAAACCCAAAAAATATAAAATCCATAAAAACCATCAAAATCACTAAAACCCCTAAATAACAAAAAATCTAAAAAATACCTAAAATCCCTAAGAACGTAAAAAATCCTAAAAACCATGAAAACCCCTAATATAATCTTAAAAACCTAGAAACACTTAAAACCCCTAGAGACCTAAAAAATTATAAATACCCTAAATACACAAAAAAACATAAAAACCCAAAAAATTCATTAAAACATTAAAAATTTTACTTACCCATAAATTTCCTGAAAACACAGTAAAAACTCTAAAAAGCCTTTAAACCCCTAAAAATGTTTAAAAAATCTTAAATATTCTAAAAACTCAAATAACCCTAAAAACAAAAAATTATAAAACCCTAAAAACTGTAAAAACACTCAAAATCCCTAAAATGAAAAAAAAATCCCAATATTTTATAAAAATCCCTAAAAGCATAAAACCCATAAAACCTTGCGAAATTATAAGCAGAGCTTAAGATCATAAAAAAGTGATAAAACCCAAAAACCCTAAAAATTCTAAAAACACTAAAAAAAACCGAAAACAAAAAATCCCACAAAATCCTTAAAAACCTAAAAACCATAAAAACCAAAATACACTAAAAGATCTAAAACCCCTTTAAAACCCTAAAAATATTAAAAAAATCTAAAAACCCGGAAAAACAATAAAAACTCAAAAAAAACCGCTAAAGACTCAAAAAACAATAAAAACACTAAAAAACCTAAATCAATTTAAACACCACAAAATACCTAAAACCATTAGACACCATGAAAATGTAAAAACCCATGAAACCCTTAAAAACACAAAGAAAACTTAAAAACCCAAAAAATAGCTAAAACCACTAAAAACATAAAAATGACAAAAACCCAAAGTACCCATAAAAACCAAAAATATATAAAAACCCTAAAACCTATTAAAAACGTAAAAAACCAAGAAAACCATAAAACCATTAAAAACCATGAAAACCCTTTAAACACTAAAATATTTCAAAAAAAAAATTTAAAACCCAAATTAACTAAAAAAAGTAAAAACACAAAAAAAACTGGAAAAAAACCTAGAAAACCCTAAAAACCCTAAAAACCCTAAAAACCCAAAAAACCCAAAAATATCCTAAAAACATAAAAATCCATAAAAATGTAAGTATAACTAAAACCCTAAAAAATTATAAGAAACACATAGAAACTTAAAAACACTTAAAACCCATAAAAAACTAAAAACATGAAGAAACCCAAAAAATCCCAAAAAACCCAAAAAACCATAAAACCCAAAAAACCCATATTAATCCTAAAAGATGAAAAAACCCTAAACCCACTAAGAACTCTAAAAACCTTCAAATCCATAAAAACATTGAAAACTATAAAAACCCAAAAAACTAAAAATAACAAAAACTCCATAAATAACCCAAACAACCCATAAAACCCTTTAAAACCCTAAAAATCCATAAAAACCCTAAATATCCATAAAAACCTAAAAATTCCCTAAAAATTCCTAAAAATAAAAAACCCTAAAAAACATTAAGAAAACCTTTATAACATAAAAACACTTAAAACTCATATAAAAATGAATACACTAAACACCCTAAAACCCTAGAAACCTTAAAAACCATAAAACCCCCTAAAAAATTTAAAATTCCAAAAAATCCATAAAAACCCTAAAACCACTAAAAAAATAAAAACCCTTTAAAACCCTATTAACTATAAAAAAACTATAAAACACACAAAAACCTTAAAATATTAAATAAAACCCAAAAATAATAAAAACTTGAAAAACCCCCCAAAACCCCTAAAAACCCTTGAAAATCGTAATAAAGCCCTATAAATTATAAAAACGTCAAAACCCATAAAAACCATAAAAACCGAAAAAAACCCTTAAATCTAAAAACACTAAAATCCCTAAAAACCTAAAATTTCTAAATACCATAAATATTGTATAAAACCTTCAATACCCAAAATACCCAAAATACCTTAAAACCCCAAAAACGTTAAAAACCATTTGAACCCCAATTAAATTTAAGAACTCTAAAAACCAAAAAAAACACTACAAAACTAAAAAAAACCCTAAAAACAAATAAAAACCATAAAAAACCCTAAAACTATATAAAATCCTAAAATATCTCAAAATACCTAAAAACCATAAAAATAAAAAATATACTAAAAATATCCAAGAAATTACTAAAGACATAAAATCCATAAAAACCAGGAAAATTCCTAATAAAACCATAAAACCCTAAAAACAAATTAAAAAAAATAAAAAACCTAAAAACTAGTAAGCCTCGTAAATACCCTAAAACCATAAAACCAATAAAAACCCTTGAATACAATAAAACCCTAAAATCCATAAAAACCAAAAAAAACCATCAAAAAACTCAAAAAAATTTAAACCCCCAAAATGTTAAAAAACCAAAAAACCGTAAAAATTCTAAAAAACATAAAAAACATTAAAATCCTCAAAAAACAAAAACACTATAAAACCATAGAATCTATCAAAATCCTTAAAATCCCAAAAACCATTAAAAACATAAAAAGTGTTAAAATCCCTAAAAATAAAAAAACCTTCAAAACATATAAGAAAACCATAAAAACCTAAAAACACTTCAAAATTTTAAAAAACCAAAAAACATCAAAAACCATGAAGACCCTTAAAAATCCTAAAATCTATAAACCCCTAAAAAAAATAAAAAACCCAAAAAATGCATAAAACCCCCAAAAACCAAATAAAAGTAAAAATACGCTTTTAAACCCATAAAATGTTAAAAAATTCTAAAAACCCAAAATATCTAGAAAAATCCCAAAAAAACTCAAAAAAACCCAAAAAACCCTAAAACCCTCAAAATCTATAAAACCCTAAAAATCATAAAAATCCAATAAAATGCCTAAATACCCTAAATACCTTGAAAAACCAAATGATAACCTAAAAATAATAAAAAAACTTAAAACCCCAAAAATCCTAAAAATTCTTAAAACCCTTGAAACTTTCAAAATTCCATGAAAACTATAAAAATATATAAATGGCCATTAAAATACATAAAAATCAAAAAAAAATTCAAAATATCTGAAAAAACCCGATAAAACGTTATAAACCTAAACAAACATAAAACACTAAAAAACCTAAAAAATACTAAAACCCCTAAAATTCCTAAATGATCCTAAAAGACGCAAAAAAAAACATGAAAACACCTAAAACACATAAAACCCCTAAAATTCCATAAAAATCCTAAAAAAATCTAAACACCATTTATTCTAATAAAAATGTTTAAAAAACTCTAAAATCTATTAAAACACAATATAACGTAAGAAAACTCTAAAAACCCATAAAAACCAAAAAACCAAAAAACCTATTTTTAAAAAAATCCCTCAAAATCCATAAAAAACTTAAAAATCCCTATAAATTTATAAAACCGCTAAAACACTTTAAAACCCCTAATAATACCATAAAAACCTTAAAACACTAAACACCTCTAAAAACCTAAAAAACACTCAAAACACTAAAATACCTTAAATCCCTAATTTCCATAAACCCCTAATAATCATAAAAACCATTAAAAACCTAAAAACACAACAAAATATAAAAAAATATGAACCCTTAAAAACATTAAAAACTCCATAAAATATGAAAAACTAAAAAAACCATAAAACCTCAAAAAATCCATAAATCCCATAAAACCCCTAAAAATCATCAAAATCTCTAAGTACCCTAAAAACACATAAAAATCCTAAACACACTAAATATCCCTCAAAACACAACCCCCACCCCCTATAAACCTTAAAAAAATAATAATACAATAAAAACCTAAAAACACATAAGTCCCCTAAAAAACCTAAAAATCATAAAATGCTAAAAACCCTAAAACCCCAAAAATACTAAAAAAACACATTAAATCCCTAAAACCCTAAAAGCCATAAAAATACTAAAAATAGTTAAAAATATAAAAACCCTAAAACCCTAAAAAATCATTAAAACCTTAAAATAATTAACACCCTAAAGAATGTTAAAAACCCCCAAAAACCCCTAAAAGACTATAAAACCCTCAAACACACTAAATACAATAAAAACCTCTAATACCATTAATGAACACTAAATATCCAGAAAATTCCTAAAAACCACTAATAATCCCAAAACCATTTAAACCCCTAAAACATCAAATATTATAAAAACATTAAATACCATAAAAATAAAAAAAATCACCTACGAAAAACATAAACCATAAAAACACAAAAAATTTAAAATCCATAAAAACCATTAAAATCACTAAAACCCCTAAATAACAAAAAATCTAAAAAATACCTAAAATCCCTAAGAACGTAAAAAATCCTAAAAACCATTAAAACCCGTAATATAATATTAAAAACCTAGAAACACTTAAAACCCATAGAGACCTAAAAAATTATAAATACCCTAAATACACAAAAAAACATAAAAACCCAAAAAATTCAATAAAACATTAAAAATTTTACTTACCCATAAATTTCCTGAAAACACACTAAAAACTCTAAAAATCCTTTATACCCCTAAAAATGTTAAAAAAATCTTAAATATTATAAAAACTAAAATAAAACAAAAAACAAAAATTCATAAAACCCTAAAAACTGTAAAAACACTCAAAATCCCTAAAATGAAAAAAAATCCCAATATTTTATAAAAATCCCTAAAAACATAAAACCCATAAAACCTTGAGAAATTATAAGCAGAGCTTAAGATCATAAAAAGTGATAAAACCCAAAAACCCTAAAAATGATAAAAACACTAAAAAACAAAACCGAAAACAAAAAATCCCACAAAATCCTTAAAAACCTAAAAACCATAAAAACCAAAATACACTAAAAGATCTAAAACCCCTTTAAAACCCTAAAAATATAAAAAAATCTAAAAACCCAGAAAAACAATAAAAACTCAAAAAAACCGCTAAAGACTCAAAAAACAATAAAAACACAAAAAACCCTAAATCAATTTAAACACCACAAAATCCCTAAAACCATTAGACACCATGAAAATTTAAAAACCCATGAAACCCTTAAAAACACAAAGAAAACATAAAAACCCAAAAAATAGCTAAAACCTCTAAAAACATAAAAATGATAAAAACCCAAAGTACCCATAAAAACCAAAAATATATAAAAACCCTAAAACCAATTAAAAACATAAAAAACCAATAAAACCATAAAACCATTAAAAACCATCAAAACCCTTTAAACACTAAAAAATTTCAAAAAAAAAAATTTTAAACCCAAGTTAACTAAAAAAAGTAAAAACACAAAAAAACTGAAAAAAAACCTAGAAACCCCTAAAAACCCTAAAAACCCTAAAAACCCAAAAATATCCTCAAAATCATAAAAATCCATAAAAATGTAAGTATAATTAAAACCTAAAAAATTCTAAGAGACACATAGAAACTTAAAAACACTTAAAACCCATAAAAAACCCTAAAAACATGAAGAAACCCAAAAAATCCCAAAAAACCCAAAAAACCATAAAACCCCAAAAAACTATATTAATCCTAAAAGATGAAAAAACCCTAAACCCACTAAAAACTCTAAAAACCTTTAAATCCATAAAAACATTGAAAACTATAAAAACCCAAAAAACTAAAAATAACAAAAACTCCATAAATAACCCAAACAAACCATAAAACCCCTTAAAACACTAAAAATCCATAAAAACCCTAAATATCAATAAAAACCTAAAAAAATCCCATAAAATTCCTAAAAATAAAAAAACCCTAAAAAAAACTAAGAAAACCTTTATAACATAAAAACACTTAAAACTCAAATAAAACTGAATACAATAAACACCATAAAACCCTAGAAACCTTAAAAACCATAAAACCCCCTAAAAAATTTAAAATTCCAAAAAATCCATAAAAACCCTAAAACCACTAAAAAAATAAAAACCCTTTAAAACCCTATTAACTATAAAAAAACTATAAAACACACAAAAACCTTAAAGTATTAAATAAAACCCAAAAATAATAAAAACTCAAAAAACCCCCAAAACCCCTAAAAACCCTTGAAAATCGTAATAAAGCCCTATAAATTTTAAAAACGTCAAAACCCATAAAAACTATAAAAACCCAAAAAACCCTTAAATGTAAAAACACTAAAATCCCTAAAAACCTAAAATTTCTAAATACCATAAATATTGTAGAAAACCTTCAATACCCAAAATACCCAAAATACCTTGAAACCCCAAAAACGTTAAAACTCCTTAAAAATCCATAAAACCCTATATAATTCAAAAAGAAGCTGTAAAAACCCAATAAAAACCTAAAAAATTAAAAGGTATAAAAAACCGTAAACCCCTAAAAAACAAAAAAAACCCCTAAAAACCCAAAATAACCATTAAAACCTAAAAATACATAAAACCCACAAAATCACTAAAAATCATAAAAACCAATAATAATCCAAAAAAATTCCTAAAAATCCATAAAAACGTAAAGAACATTGAAAACACTGAAACATTTTAAAAAACCATAAAACCATAAAAACACTTAAAACCCCTAAAACCACTAAAAATGATAAAATCCATAGAAGTCCCTAAAACCCTATAAAAACCCTAAAAATTATAAAACCCTAAAAAACCCAATTTCACATAAAACCCAAAGAAACCCACTAAGATCTCTAAAAAACCTCTCAACAACACAAAATGTTAAAAATTCTAAAAACCCATGAAACCCCTAAAAACCCTGAAAATCCTTAAAAACCTAAAAATAATAAATATACTTAAAAATACATAAAAAATCCTTAATATATAAAAATCATTAAAACCCCTTAAACCCCTAAGAACCCTAAAAAATGTAAAACTATTAAAACAACTAAAACCCCTACTAGACCCTAAAACCCCCTAAAACCTCTAAAAATCACAAAAGATAAAAAAACCCATTAAACACCTTAAAATGTTTAAAAACTCTAAAAACACATAAAACCTGTAAAAAATTAAAAAACCTCCTAAAACCCATAAACCAATAAAAACACTAAAAACCCTAAAACCCCTCAATATCCATAAAAATATGAAACGCACAAAATGCTTAAAAATCCTTAAAAATAAATAAACACATAAAAAACACCCAAAAACCCTGAAAAAATTGTAAGAAAACCATAAAAACCAAAAAACACCAAAACCCTGAAAAACCCTAAACATGATAAAAAACCCTAAAACCCCAAAAAAACTAAAAAATCTAATAACAATCCAAACAATCAAAATCCTTAAAACCCCTAAAAACCATAAAATTTATAAAAAAGACCTATAAATCCAAAGAAACATAAAAAACCATAAAAACTGTGAAACCCCCTAAGAAAAATTAAAAATCTAAAGACACATAAAAACCATAATAACCCTAAAGCCACTAAAACACAAAAACACTTTTAAAACCCTAAAAACTATAAAACCTCTCTAAAAACACTAAAAATTAAAAAAACCCAAAAAAATATAAAAACTAAAAGAAAGCCAAAAAATACCTCAAACATGAGAAACACTAAAAACACAAAAATCAGCTAAGATGAACATAAAAACCTAAAAATCTTGAACCCCAAATAACAAAACAAAAATACTAAAACCCCTAAAAACCCAAAACCCCTAAAATCCGTAAAAACATAAAACCCCAAAAAACCATAAAAAACCCAAAAATCCTATAAAAACCCTAAAACCCACTAAAAATTCTAAAAAACCTTTTAGCCCCTAAAATGTTAAAAAAATAAAAAACCATTAAAATACCTAAAACTCAAAAAACACAAAAGACCTGAAAAAATAATTAAACCACTAATAATAAAAAAACCCTAAGAACCTGAAAAATCCCTAAGATCCCTAAAAAATAAAAATCATAAAGAAGCACTAAAATACCTAAAAACATCAAAAACACTAAAAACCTTAAAAAGCCCAAATAAAACTTTAAATCCTAAAAACAATTAAAACCCATACAGAAATTGAAAATGATAAAATCTTTAAAAATAACAAAACACCTTATATCCCTGAAACTATAAAATGCCATAAAAATATTAAAAATCCTAAAAACCCATAAAAATACAAAAAACATCTAAAAACTCTATAAATCATTTAAACTGCTAGAAATGTCAAAAAATCTGAAAAAAAAAACACACAAAAATATCTTAAATACCAAAAAATGGAAAAAAAACCCTAACACCATAAAATTATTACAAAATACATAAAAATACATAAAAATGTAAAATTCCCTAAAAACGTTGAATAAACCGAAAAATACATTAAAACCCTAAAAAAATTAAAACCTCTATAAACATAAAAACCGAAAAAAACCCTTATAAAAACCAAAAATAATAAAATATCCCTAAAAGACATTAAAAATAATAAAAATAAATAAAACGTTTTAAAACACTAAAAACCTTTTAAATCATTAAAACATTTAGAAATTGTAAAAACCCTTTAAAACCCTGAAAACTAAAAGAAACCAATAAACCCACATAAACCCTAAATACCCTAAAACCCTCAAAATCCAGAAAAACTATAAAATTACTAAAAAACCATATGAAAACCATTAAAACCTAAAAAAATAAAACCCTTAAAAACAGTAAAAACACTAAAACTCATAAAAAAACCCTAGAATCCATAAAAAATCTAAAAACCTGTTAAAAACTCTAAAGAATAAAAACACCATTAAAAACACTAAAACCCATTAAACCACCTATGAGTGTTAAAAACTCTAAAAAACATTGAAAACCCTAAGAACACAAAAAATACCATAAAACCCCCAAAATTGTACAAAAGCTTGAAACCATAAATACCCTCAATATCTATAAAAACCTATAAAAATCATAAAAAAATCCCTAAACATTCTTAAAAATGTAAAAATACCAAAAACCAATTAAAAAAAATTAAGAAAACAATAAAAAATTAAAACCACATAAAACCCAAAAATACCAAAAATAACTCTTAAACCCATCAAAACCTCTAAACCCCAAAAAACCATAAAAACCCTTAAACCGTAAAAGGACCAAAAAACCCAAAAAATCACTAAAAAAATATAAAAACCTTTTAAACCATTAAAACGGATAAAAAATATAAAAAAACCAGAAAATCCTAAGTAACTCAAAAAACCCTAAACTGCTGAAATTCCATAAAACCCTAAAAGCCTTATAAAAATAAAACCCCTAAAAAGCTGTAAAAACAATAAAAACCATAAAAATCCTACAAAATCCCTAAAAATCACTAAAAATGTAAAAAACCCCAAGAAAATCTATAAAACCCTAAGAAAATCCTAAAAACAAAAAAACCCTTAAAACCCTAAAAAATTCTCAAACCCGTAAAAAACCACAATACCCTAAAACACAAAAAACCAAAAAATCTTTGAAATTATTTAAAACCATAAAGACCCATAAAACCCCTATAATACTATAAAAAACACTAATAATCCTTTGAACCAATAAAAGAATTTAAAACTATAAAAACATTATAAAAACCTTAAAAACTCAAAAAGCCCCTAATAAACCAAAAAAAACATAAAACCCTAACAACCCTAAAAACTCTAAATATCCCAAAAATCATAAAAATGATAAAAATATTAAAATACCTACACCACCCTAATAACATAAAAAACCTGAAAAACTCTACAAATACCATAATAACCAAGAAATGCTTAAAACCCATAAACCCCCTTAAAACCTTAAAACCCCGAAAACATATAAAATCCAAAAAAACAAAAAATATAAAAACACTTTAAACCCCTAAAAATGATAAAAATCTCTAAATAAATTTAAACCCCTAAAAACTAAAAAAGACACACACAAAATCCAAGAAACCAGAAAAACCCTAAAACCCCTAAAACCCCTCAAAATTCTTTAAAACAATAAAAATTCATAAAATCTAAAAGAGCTTTAAAAATTCGTAAAACATAAAAAAACTGAGAACCTTGAAAAACTTATAGAAAACCATAAAAACCTAAAACACTTAAATCCACAAAGAAAAATAAATACCACTAAAAACCCAAAAATCCCAAAAAACCCTCAAAATCGCTAAAAACTATAAAAACCTTAAAATCCTAAAAATCCATTAAATCCATAAATACGTAAAAAACATAAAAACCCTAAAAACGCTTTAAAATCGCAACATCCTATAAACACTAAAAAACCCTAAAAACCTAAAAAATGCTAAACCCCCTAAAAACACCAAAAATACCCTAAATCCTAAAAAACAAATGAAACTATAAAAACCCATAAAACCTAATAACCCTAAAAACCCATAAAAACCCAAATAAATCACTATGAAATCTTATAAAATTTTAAACCCCAAAATTTTTTAAAAAATATAAAAAACATAAAACCCTATAAAACACAAAAATAACCTACAAACACAAAAAACCATAAAACTAAATGCCCTAAAAACCATTATAATCCCTAAATCCCCTAAAAATATTAAAATCATAAAAAATACCTAAAATTCATAAAAACGTAAAAAACCATAAAACAAATGAAAAAAACCTGAAAACCCATTAGAAAAAATTAAAAACCTAACGAAACATAAAACCCCTAAAAACCAAACAGACAATAAAACCCTAAAAACCTAAAAACCCAAAAAACAATAAAACCTCAAAAAATACTAAAACACCCTAAAACCCCATAATAAAAATAAATACTCTAAAAACCTTTAATCCCCAAATATTATTTAAAAACTCTAAAAACCCTTAAAAGCCTTAAAATTTTAAAATAATTCTGAAAACCCCAAAAAACCATAAAAACCTGAAAACAGAAAAAACACCAAAACCACTCAAAAGGCATAAAAACCCTAAAAACACATAAAAACCTAAATAACCCCTAAAATACATATAAATGTAAAAACGACAAAAAACCCAAAAAACCTTAAGAAAATCTAAAAAACTAAAAACACGTAAAACCCATAAAAACCGAAAAATGATAAAAAAAAGTTAAAAACCCGAAAATCCATAAAAACCCCAAAAAACCATCAAAATCCCTAAAAACCTTGAAAACCATATAATCCTAAAAAAATTCTTAAAAATCCATTAAATTTTAAAAAACCATTAATAACCTGAAAACCTATAAGAATCCCTTTAAATCCTAAAAAAAATTAAAACCCTAAAAATGATAAAAACCAGAAAAGACTAGAAAAACCTAAAACCGACTAAAAACAATAAAACCCACTAATAACACTAAAACCCCTTTAAACCCCTATGAATGTTAAAAAACTATAAAAAAATAAATACCCTAAAAATCTCTAAAAAACACAAAAACCCCAAAAAACCATACAAACCATAAAACACTAAAAACCCATAAAACCCCAAAAATCATGGAAAACGCTAATTAGCAATAAAAATTATATAAAATCCCTAAAAATGTAAAAAAAACCAAAAAACATAAAAAATAATCAAAGATTAAGAACCTAAAAAGAATATAAATACCTTAAAGAACTGGAAAATGCAAAAAACCCTAAAAATCCCAGAACCCCTAAAAACAACGAAAACCATTAAACCCCTAAAAAACATAAAAGACCATAAAACCCAAAAAACTAGAAAACCCACTAAAAACATGGAAAACATTTAAAATAATAATAATCTTAGAAAACTAAAAGAAACCATAAAACCCTAAGAACTCCAAAAAAAAAGAATAAAAACCCTAAAAACAAAAAAAACCCTAAAAACCCTAAAAACTGATAAAATTGTAAAAAATTTATAAAAATCTATAAAAATGTAAAAAATATATATTATACATTAAAAACCCTTGAAAAACCAAAAAAATATAAAAACCATTAAACCCCATAAAAAACTAAAAACACAAAAGTCCTTATAAATCCCTAAAAATCTAAAAACCCATAAAAACCCTATAATACATAAAAATACCTAAAAACCCTAAAAAATACTAAAACATTTAAAACCCAATAAATTTCTAAAATATTAAAAAATATAATAACCATATAACCCAAGAAAACAAAAAAAACCTAAAACCCAAAAAAACATAAAAACTGAAAACACCAAAACCCTAAAAACACTCAAAATCCTTAAAACACCTAAAAACAGATAAAACCCTAAATAATTCTAAAAAACACAAATAAACCATAAGAAAACATTAAAAACATAAAAAAACATTAATCCCCTAAACACCTAAAAACTGATAAAAACCGAAAAAACCCCTTAAACTTTAAAAAACCCAAAACCCTAAAATTCCATAAAAACCCAAAAAACCCATAAAATCCTAAAAATGCTAAAAATCCTTAAAAACAAAAAAAAACCCTAAAACCCATAATAAAACAATAGAAACCTAAAACCCATAAAACTAATAAAAAATCATGAAAAAAATAAAAACCCCAAAAGTCCCTAAACCCCCTAAAAACCATAAAAACTCATAAATGTATAAAAACCCATAAAACCCATAAAAACATAAAGACCCACTAAAAACAATAAAATCAATTTAAAGACAAAGTAATTTTAAAAAAATATAAAAAACCAATAAAACCCTCAAAAACTAAAAAAATCCTAAAAACCCTAAAAGACTCATAAAATCCTTAAAAACCCAAGAAGACCCTAAAAGTTCTCAAAATCCCCAAAGCCCCAAGCACTAAAAAATCCTTAAACCCCTATAAGAAAATAAAAACTAAAAATTCCTAAAAACACAAAAAACCTTAAAAAAACCCAAAGGAAACTCTAAAAACATAAAAACACATAAAATTCCTAAAAACTGAATAAATGCCAAAAACCCAAAAAATCCAAAATACTATAAACCTGTTAAAAGTCAATAAAAACCCTAAAAACACTAAAAACTATAAAAACATTTTAAACTCCTAAAATGCTGAAAAAACTAAAAACCTAAAAACTATAAAAAAAATAAAAAACCCATAAACCCCTAAAAACCCAAAACACCTAAAATTCCTTAAAATCCCAAAAATCATAGAAAACAAATAATTCCCAAAAATCCCTAAAAATGTAAAAACCCAAAAAAAACCCCTGAAATTCTCTAAGAAAACCCAAAAATCCAAAAAACACTTAAAACCCCAAAAAACCTTAAAATTCATGAAACCCCTAAAATAACTATAGATCCTAAAAACCCGTAAAACAACTCAAAATCCATAAAACCCTAAAAACATAAAAATCATTAAAAAATACCTAAAAATCAATAAAAACATAAAAACCTTAAAAACCTGAATACTCATAAGAAAAACTTAAATCCCAATGAACACTAAAAACCCCTAAAAATTATAAAAATTTATAAGACTCATTAAAACCCCTAAAAGACCATAAAACCCATAAGAACCATAAAATCCCCTAAAACCCATTAAACCCCCTAAAAAATCATAAAAAATAAATATCCTAAACAACTCTAAAAACCATTTAACCCCTAGAACGTTTAAAAATATAAAAAAATTAAAAATCATAAATATCGCATAGAAAATCATAAAAACAAAAAAACATAAAACTCAAAAAACCCAGAAAAACCCTAAAATCCCTCAAAATTCCTAAAAACCTAAATACCCATAAAAATCCTAAAAATATTCCTAAAATCCATAAAAATGTAAGGAATCCTAAAAAACTTGAAAACCCCTAAGAAAATTTTGAAATCCAAAAAACTATTAAAAACTGTAAAAACCAAAAAATTGCTAAAAACCAAAAATCCCCTAAAACCCCTAAAAAAATAAAAACACCTAAAAACCTTAAAAAACAACAAAAAACCCAAAAAACTTGATAAGAAATATAAAAACCATTAAACCATTAAACAATTTAAAAACTCTAAGAAACTTTAAAAATGCTAAAAAACTAAAAAAACCTTCAAAACTCATAAAACCATAAAAACCCTAAAAAACACTAAATAACTAGAATACCCATAAAAATATAAAAACATCCATAAAATCCCAAAACATAAAAACCCCAATAACCATAAAAAACCCTAACAAAAATTTAAAAACCTAAATACATATAAAACACTAGAAAAAAAATAAAAAATGCTAAAAGGCTTAAAAATTCATTAAACCCCTAAAAATAATAAAAACTATAAAATCCCAAAAAACATTAAAATTCATAAAACCCCATAAAAACCCGACAAACACACTAAAAAATATAAAAATAATTTAAACCCCTAAAAACCATAAAACGCTCTAAAAACATTCAAACCCCTAAAATCTCAAAAAAAACTATAACTCCAAAAGAACCAAAAACCAAAAAAAACCTCAAAATTTCTAAAAACCATACACATTGATAAAAATAGCTTAAAAGCTCTTAAAAATAACTATAAATGTAAAAAAATCCTAAAACCCTGAAATTTATACGAAGTCCTTAAAAATATAAAATCACATAAAACCCCTAAAAACCCTAAAAACAATAAAAACCCTTAAACCCATAAAACCCTAATGACCATAACAACCCCTAAAAACCATTAAAAACCATAAATATTCATAAAATTCACTAAAAAATATAAAAACCATTTAAACACCAAAAAACATTTCAACACTCTAATAACCATAAACCCCCTAAAAACAAAAAAAAATCTATAAAACTCTTAAAAACCTATAAAAATCATAAAAATCCCTAAAAATCCCTAAAATGTAAAAAACCTAAAAACCATGAATACACCAATGAAAAACCTAAAACCTAAAAACTTCTTAAAGTCCCTAAAAAAGATAAAAATTATAAATATCTTAACAACCTTATAAAATTTATAAACCAAAAAACTTCTAAAAACATAAAACCCTTAAATCCCATAAAACCCCTAAAACACAATAAAAGCACAAAAAAATCCTTTGAACCCCTAAAAATGTTAAAACCCTATAAAAAGTTTAAAAACCAAAAATATCAAAAAGAAAACCCTAATACCCCAAAAAATCCATATAAGCCCTAAAATCCAAAGAAAACATTAAAACCCTAAAAATCTCTACAGCCCCTAAAAATACTAAAAAATGCCCAAAATCGATAAAAATTTAAGAAACCCTAAAAAATCCAAAAAACCCTAAAAAACCCTTAAAAAACTAAAAATAATTAAAACCATTAAAAACCTAAAATCTAAAAAACACTAAAGACCCTGAAAATCCTAAAAAATGTAAAAAACCCAAAAAAAACAACAAAACCTTTAAAAATATTAAAAACACATAAAAACCCAAAAACCAATAAATACTCAAAAACTAATTTAAACCCCTAGAAACGTTGAGAAAATATAAAAAATTTTAAAACCCTAAAGAACTAAAAATAAAAACTAAAAAACACAATAAACCACAAAACCCTTAGAAACCTCAAAATCCCTAAAAAACATAAAAACCATAAAAACTAAAAAAACTAAAAATCCATAAAAAATATAAACACATAAAAATCCTAAAAAAATAAGATAAAATTAAAAACCTAAAAACAAATAAAACCCCAAAATACCAAAAAATTCTAAAAAACCTAAAAACCATAAATCACTAAGAAATAAAAACCCCTAAAATCCCAAAAAATCCATAAAAGCACTAAAAGAACATTAAAACTCTAAAACCCATTTAAAACTGCAAAAATGTTAAAATAATCTAAAACCATAAAAACTATAAAAAAACAAACAAAAACCCAAAAACCGGATAAAAAAACAAAAAATACCTCAAAATCCCAAAAAAATGATGAAAACCAATAAAATTTTCAATAATCACTAAAAATCCATAAAAACATGAATTACTCTAAACACCTAAAAAATAAAAAGAAATACATAAAACCCTAAAACCCCCTAGAAACCATAAAACCTCCAAAAAACATTAAAAACCCTAAATAATTAAAAATATAAATTCCCTTTAAACCCTTAACAATGTAAAAAAAATAAAAAAGAAACCTTAAAAACCCTAAAAACTAAAAAACCCCAAAAAACTAAAAAACCCCAAAAAAGTGATAATAAAATTAAAATCCTAAAACACTAAAAAACCCCAAAAAATGAGAAAAAAATTAAAACCCAAAAACAATAAAAAAACCATAAAAACCCAAAACCCCATAAAAACCATAAAATTAATAGATACTCTAAAATCATTAATTTTGTAAAAAATCTAAATAAACATAAAAACACGTCATAAAACAATAAAAACCTATAATAATATAAAAAAATTAAAAACCTAAAAACACTATGAACCCACAAACCCTAATAACTATAAAAAACCATAAAAACCATAAAACCCCTAAAACCCATTAAAAACCTAAAAACCAATAGAAACCCTAAATACCAACTAAAACCTCTAAAACCACTTTAATCCCCTAAAAACTAAAGTAACTCTAAAAACCTTTATTATACCTAAACAATTCAAAAAAACACTAAAAACTCAAGAAACCCCTAAAAATCATAAAAACCCTAAATCCATAAAAACCAAAAAATTACTAAAAATTTCTAAACCCCTAAAAGAAATAAAAATCCAAAAAAATCCTTAAAAATCCTTAAAAATCACTAAAAATAAAAAAACTAGGATATATAATATAATACTAGTTAGGAAGTGTCCTAGGAACCTTGTTCAATGTTCATGTGTAAAGATCTCATATTTCCACAAGTAAAAAATGTTATAAGGGATATAAATACTTAAAATATGGAATAATTGGTAAAGTTGGTTAAGGTGGAACCCAAATATAACTTCTCTCTAAGAAATCTAGCTAGGATATTCCAAAAAGGATTACCAATACCTAGATAAGTCAAGAAATAATCAATAATTTAAAGGCTGTAAGTAAAACACACCATAATAACATTACCTTCATTAAAGATGTTCAAGTAGTACAATGGGGGGGTTATTTATTTCTAAAGAGTGATAAAAAAGTATAATACGTTGTTTCCGAAAGTCAAAAACCCTAAATGATTCTTTTGACAATTTTGGGACTGCCCATGACTTTTAGGGACATATAGAACTCCCTTTTGGAAAGTAAAGACAACTATCCCACTTTTGAAATTAAAGATTCTAAGGTGGATGGGGTTGAAATTCATTTCACACAATGGGATGGGTCATTAAAAGAATGTGTGGGCCTTAATTAATGTAAATATATTCTCATATGCTTCCCCTAATAAAGTTTATTTGGCCTCCTCGTGGAATTGCATGATTAAACCATTTAAGGCCTCTTTAACTATTTTGGGACGCTCCCTTATAATTAGGCCCCCAAAACCTCACAACGAATCTTGTTCAATCATTCACATTCTGCACTCCTCATCAAGTGTTCCTTCTACCCCCAATTCTCATGTTTTCCCTGATCCCCATCATCCCCTACCTCTTCAAAGTGATTCATCCTTGAATCTGAAAATTCAACGAAAAAATGACCAAAACTTTTAAATGTGACCCTAACATTTCCATACCTATTAGGTAACTCATTATTATAGGAATTATTATTGATCATCTCTAAGAATTGGAACAGTCCATATCCACATGGATGATTGTTTTATTTTTTTTCTCCAAGAACCTATCTTCTAGTAGGGGTTTCTATACCAAACTACCTCAATAAAATGTAGCTCATTTCAAACAATTCCTTTCTAAATCACCATATTCTTGTAATAAACACACATGCAAGAATATATAGATGGGTTAATATAGTAATTAGTAAAAAATTCTCCCTTTCATATAATCATTATAGTTTTACCCCCTCTAAATCTATTATTATCACTATTTTTACTGAAAATAAACTCACTTTTCCCTCAACACTCTTCTTTTCACTCTCATTTTCACTCATTTTTTTAAATATTTTCTTTCCCTCATTTCTTTTTATTTCCCTCATCACTTCTTTTTGACACATTATTTTTCTATTCTTTATTTTTTCTCTCTCTTATTCTTCTCCCTTTTTATAATCTCTCTCAATCCTCACATGGTCTTGATAAGCTTGTAATAGCCTCATGGTTGTATGTATAACTAACCCCTCATTGTACTCAAACGAATATCAGCTGTTGTATCAATAATGTATGACTCTCCAATCAAATTTTCAAGGCCATCACAACAAGATATGGCTCAAATCCATTAGAACAACATCAAATATCACATTGTCTTCATACTTCCCAATATAAAATGGAAATTATTCTTACATAGTCACCATAAAATCTCCATATTATCTAACAATTATAATCTATAATTCCAATGATTCTTGGTCATTTCGAAACCAAATTTATCAACCATCAAATGGATTGATACATTTTTGAAGCTACCCCCATCAGTGATTAAACTACATAACTTATCTTGGAATAAGAATCTAGTATGAAAAATGTTCTCATTTTTATCTTTATCATGTTCTCCTTTGGGTGGGTTACTCAAAGTACACCTTTATACTGACATTTATCCCATGTATGATGTTCTCTATTTACACATCTAAAAACTTCTGTAGTGGTGACATTTCATATTCTCTTAAGATATCACTAAGAACATCTACATCATAAAAAATAATCATGGTTTTCTTATTTGGTAATTTTAAGGGAAAATGTCCAAATTATATACATTTAAAACATTTTATATCACATGATTTAATAACAACAATACCCTCTATTTTACTATTGGATTTAAAAAAGAATGGTTATGGTTTGGTCACCTCCTTGGAATCCATTTTGTGTTCCCTTACATTTTCATATGTATTGGAATCTTTGAACATGAAAAAAGATTTAGAATCCTCACCATAAGTTGTAGGGAAATCCTTTTTTTCATTACTTTCCTCTCTGTTTAATATCTCTGTGAAGAAGATCTTCCACATCCAAATAGTGGTGCATGTCTACTATATTCCAAATCTCATGGATGAGGCCATTCAAAAACCTTGATAGGGTTTCCTCTCACTGCACATTAATATCGGCATGAATAATGATGATCTCTATTTCATTATAATACTAATCAACACTTATATCCCCTTATTTGAAATCCTAAACGTGGGGTAACAAGTCACAATGATTATTCCTAGAAATAAAACTCTTACACATTTCCAATTAAATCTCCTCACAAGTGTGGATGGTTCTTTCTCCACTTTTTCACCAACACTCTTATAGTTGGTCCCACAAAATACTATCTTATATGGTAAATTACATAGCCGCTAACTTCACTTTATTTTCCTCTAAATAGTTCTGACAACAAAAAATATGCCTTTCCTTTCATTTCCATTCCAAATATATTTTGGGATCATTATTACATTATAATGAAGGGATCATCAACTTTACTCCTCTAAGAACATTGGTTTTTCTCTATGTAGGTTTCATTATCAGAATTGTTGAATCATGAAAGTTAAATAACTCCTCTTCTTCATCAATGATGATCCTCCTTGGTGGTGCTCTATAATTTTTTGGTTATTTGAATTCATTCATCATTTCATTCAACCTTGGGAATCGTTCTTGTAACAACCTCATGAATGAATTAATTTTTATTAAATTGGTGTTACTCACCTATGATATTCAATAATCCTGCAAGAAAATTTGAGGAGAAAGGAATATGGACCTCTCAAACTCTCTCATGTGTTTACACTATAAACTAGTATGTTCGCTCATACTTTTCACAATTTTGGGTTCTTAACAAAATGTAACACTCTTTCCTTTAACAACTCATCTATCATCATATAGAATTATTAAAAAATTAAAATTAATCTAAAGTATCATTGGACAATAAAATCTTGAACAAGAATTATAATATAAAATTCAAAATGGATTTAAGAGAAAAATGTGGGAAGGGAAAGATAGAATATTAAGAAAAATGAAAATTGGACACAGGACTCAAGATGTTGATTTTTTAGATTTTAATTTATTTTTTGATTTTTATGATCATATTTGATCAAAAGAGATAATGACTATATGAATTTTTAAATCCACATTCCCAAACCAATGTTTCAAGAAGCATCAATAATGTACTGGGATACCTTTCCTCTACTCGTGCCTCGATATATAACATCTTCAAATACACTATAGTTCCAAAGAAGGGGGTGAGTATAAAACTCAGTAGGATTTACCCAATGAATTATCAAATCAATACACTAGAATTGAATATGTTATAACATATATATATAATATTTTAAAATACATTTAAAGTAATTTATATCCAATAAAAACAATTTTCCAAGGAAAATAATCAAACAAGCCTTAAAAACTTGTTTTTTCAAAGAATAAATAAACAACGGAAAAAATAATTTTTCAAGGAACATAAATAGTTATTTTAACCATATATCAATTTTTTATTTGATATAAAAAATTCCATGTACTCACACGTCCTCAACAAAAAAACACACACAACATATTGTTATCATTTTCAGTGGAACATCACATCCATACACTATCCCATTGATGGTGGTATGTCAAAAACATTATTCATCCCATTATACTCATCCAAACCATTATTCACAAATCACATAAACCCATTACAATATAATAATTTAAAAAAATCCTTTACTTTCATCAATCATCCATATTTTTAAAATTACCATTTTAATATAATAAATGATGGTTTTGCAAAAATTCATCCCATTCCCATGATTTCTAAAAACTATAATTTGAACTAGAATTCCATAAAATTACACCACAATTTTCTCAACAATTTAAAAAAATTAAATCAATTTTAAAACAATACTTCAAGTTATAATCAACATGATTCAATAGAGAATCCACCCACCTCTTAATCATAGGTGAAAATGAATAATAACAAAATAATATTAACAAATCTTCTTAAATATTCAAAATTCCATCTTAGATATTGTTCCATTAAATAAAAACAATAATATTAAATCACGATTGAAAATAAAAAATATGGATATATACCAAAAAAACTATATCCATGATTAAAAAAGTGGTGAGGATAATATATCTAAAGAAAATGATGAATAACGAGAAATTATTGATGAATCTGGGCCTCCATCACACTTGTATTCATCTAGGAATCGCTCTTGGATCGAAAAAAATTTATCTCAACTACCTTGTGAGGAAGAGGAATTAATGTTATAGACTATTTAGGAATGAAATGAGCGGTTTAAGAGGTAAATAAGATTAGATACCCACTTTTTTATCTAATTTTCCATGGTCTATGGTTAGGGAATATAGTTAAGAAAATCATGCACTAAGCATGAATGTGCCACTACCTCTAAAAACACCTGACACATTTAGCTCACATGGTGAGAAAAACCATTCACAAACCATGTTAAACCCCACTATAAAACATATCCTGATTTTTATTAGGTATCAACGTGGTTTGGATAAACATTACACCTAAATTTTCACCTCCCCAAAGTCCACTATTTCAGATTCATGGTTTTCTAGAGTTCCTTCATGGTTTATATGAAATGTGCTAAAACCATGCACCACCATAAAACCTCAAAAACATTAAAAATATCTTATGAACATTCTAAAACATACACCAATAATTTTATATACTTAAAATGCATAAATAATGGGTCATTTACTTAGATCATAGGGGTGTAACATTATCCTCACTATTTTATTTTCCATCTCTAGAAATTAGAAAACTAGAGTTTTCCCTGAAACGTTCTATCCTTTTCTCTATTATTTCATTTTCTCACTCTAATGTTTCCATTGAATCCAACCATGTTTGCATAAAACCCATAATAGACTGGTGATTTTCCAATAAAAGACCGTATCATTCCTATATAGAATCCAAACCAGCTCATGATCCACTGTATCATCTAGATCTATGTTAATCTGACCCCATAGAATCACAAAGATAGTGTTATGTCGATAATTATTCATTTGAGATACATATAACACATTATGTACTGAATTGAAACATTTTTGGAAATGAAAACCGATATTCCACCTCAAACACCCATTCAAGTATCTAAAAAGGGCCCATGTATTGAGGAGATAAAATTCCATGATTCCCAAAATGATGATGCCCAAGCCTTGGATAGATTCTCAAGAATACATGATCACTCACCTCAAATGACAATGACCATTGATGGCGATTCACATATGATTTCTAATGACTTTATGTCATCTTCATACTCTTTCTAATTAACTAATTACTATCCATTTTTTCTTTCATAAGGCTTGGTCCAACCAGTGAACACCCACCTATTTCCTCCTAATAATGTGGAGAACGATATGGACACACATACAATGATTCAAAAATATCCATATATATTGAGTCCTAGAAACTGTTTCTGTATGAGAACTCTACTAACGGTATGTTCTCCTCCCTTGAACCACCAAAATCTACTACACAAGACCTAATCATTACTTCCAATTTTTCAGTCTTCCCTTTGAATTATCCATCATTTTTAGGATGATACGTCATGCTCATAGTTAATTGAATCCCAAGGGCATGTTGTAAATATTTTAAAAAACAAGGCGCAATGTTAGGGTCTTTTTTATATTATATTGAGAATAGAACACCATTACACTTTAAAAATTATATGATATAGATTTTTGACATGTCCTCCACCATATTTTATTCATTGATAGGGATTAAATAGACCGAATTTGTGAGCTGATACACTATCACCCATATAACATCGTGTTTCCAAACCTTCCTTGGTAGACATAATACAAAATAGATAGCTATCTTCTCTCATTTCCACATGGGAATTAGTAAACACTATAGTATACCTGATGGTTGTTGGTTCTCTTCTTGAACCTACTGATAAGTGATCCATCTCAAAATAAACTCATCCACCTTTATTTTCAAGCCAATCTTCCAAAATTGAGCATTCAATTCCCTATACATATTTCGTATTCCATGATGGACAACCCATCTCGAATGGTGATAACATGAATGATTTGTTCCTTAAAAGAAAAATGTATGAACATACAATATATAAACCACAACACTAATATCTTTCATTCTTCCATCCATCAATCATCTCCCCACTATTGCGTTTTGACCTCATAGTAGCACATTTATAATCATATGTCTGTGCCTCTTTAAAATTATCCACCAAATCAGGAAAAAAATAACGCAGAACAAAAATAACAACAAAACCTTGATCTTCATAATCTAAATGAATGTTCAAAATAAACAACATTAGCTTCTATTGATCTGAATTTTCATTCACCAATGTACTATATGAATTTATGATTGATTCATTTACAATAGAGTTCCCTTTACCCGGTGTATACAATTAGTCAAATCCAAATATTTAAAGATACATCATCCATATTATTTGTCTCAAATTCAAATATTTTTGTGATAAAATGTGTTTGAAGCTCTTATGATCCAAAAAACAATGAATTTATCAACAAAAACATAATTATTCCAGGTATTAAAATCATGGAAAAAAACAAATAATCCCAAATAATGTGTTTGGTGGTTAGTCTCATGAAATCATAACTACCAAGATCCATAAGAAAAAAATATCTCTCTACATGAGAACACACCCCAACCATGATCTCAAAGCATCCCAATACACCACAAAGCCTTGTCCTTATTATGAAAATATTAATATTGGTACTGATGTAAGGAGAAAATGAATCTACTAAAAATATTTTTTATATTGATCATTCCATTGGAATGAAACATTTTTCCTTCTCAATGATGTAATTAGTGAATCTATTTATGAAACTTTATGAAAAAAGCATCATTAATAACGTACTAAGAAAAGGAAACTCTGTATCTCAAAAATATTCTTTTGTTTTTGTGAAGATATCAAAACCTCTATATTTTTAGGAACCATAGAAACACCTTTTTTAGAGGTATCATGGCCAAGGAAACATACCTCTTATATCCAAAAAGAAGACATAGAAGGTTTGAAATATTGAAGATGATCCCATAAGATACCCAACATTATCACCAAGTGTTTCTCATTCTAAACAATTTTCATTAAATAAACTAGTATTTCACCCACAAAAACCATAAAAAATAATCTAGATACCTTTGAAATAATTGATTCATCAATTCCATAAAGTCAATTGGTTCATTATTAAGACTGAATGTCATAAAAACATACTAATAATGGACATATCTACTTCTAAAATATGTCTTTGGAATATCCTCCTTCCCAACCCATAGTTAGTGATATCCAGGATGCAACATAATTTTAGATAACAAATAGGATCCCCTAAATTGATCAAAAAATCCTTAATATGTGGAAGAGTATACCGATTATTTATCATAACTAATTAATATTACAATAATTCACACAAATTTTTAAGGATTCCATTAGAATTTCTCACAAAAAGAACTTGTGTTTCACAAATATGCGTATTAGGCCAAATAAAACCTTTACTTTAAAAATCATCCTACTATACTTTAAATTCCCTTAATTCTATTGGTTCCACTCAGTAATATAGAAGTGAGATTGGAATAGCCCCTTATAAGAGATCATTCATAATTTCAATTTCTCTTGTGGGTGGAAACCCTGAGAAATTATTAGGAAAACATTATAAAACTGGTCCATAATTAATGGAAAAACACTATTTTTAATCTAATCCAAAGATAAAAAGGTCAAGGAAACCAACTGGTATAAGAAATTTCCAACATCCAGTGACAAAAATACATCTACACTTTCCTTTACATTATTATTTCCTCTAAAGAGACAATCGATGCAATCTTCAATTGTAAAACTAATTAATTACGTATAATAGTCATTGTGATATTTCAACATGGTCAACCAATCCATACCTACGATTAATTCATAGACACCCATCTCAATAAAAAATAAGTCCCAAATAAATTCATCCACATTGATAGTTATATAAAATTATTTTCACAAAAAAATATCAACATTACAATTTGATTTTGAAGTTTCAATATAGATGGAATCATCTCAAAATGAAAAAAAAAGAAAATAGAAATAGGAACAATAAATGAATGAAACACAACTATATCAAAAAAAGATTTTATAAGGGTATAATTCAAAATAATCATACCACTCATCATCAAAGGTCTCAATTTATCATCCATAATCACTTTCTCATCTCCATACAATTGCTTACTTGATGCACTTTTCTCTTTGTTACCATGATGAGATTTCATTGGTTGTGGATTCACGGTATTCAAATAATCTCCATGGATTTCATAGGTATTTTGATGAGATATATTCTACTTCACTCATTTCAACAATGCATACAATGCCTGAGAAGCATGAAATGTGTTGTTAACACACAACCTCAGAGAGCATGACAATAATGCTCTAGATGTACTATCTTATTGAAACATTGACATGCTCAAGGTGATGTTATATAATATCACATTATGTGATCAGGAAAACCACATTGAAAATAGTATAGTGTGCCTCTTGGTTTATGCAGAAGATTCACTGATCCCACTGTCTGATTCTGATTCATACCACCACCTTGGAAATATGTATCCCTCTTTTGATTATTCCAAAAATTAGAGTTACCACCAATTCCCATAAGTATTAACATCATTCCTCTTACCATATTTCATGAGACATCCCTTTATTCCACTATTTCTATATTAACCAAATTTGTATAATCTGATATAAAAATAATTGATATGATTGAGCAAATTTATAGCCTTAACTATAATTAAAAAACACATTCTTTAAAGAAATCACTTATAGAAACTTCATGTGAAAAGAGAACTAAATTCATAAATATATCTTCATACTCTATCATTGTTAGGTTCTCTTTCTTCAAACTAATGAAGTCTATTATTATTTGAATCCAGAATATATGATTATATAATTTTTTTAAAGAATTTGTCCAAATCTTCCCATGTCATTCCTTGGTCCAATTTAGCCTGAAATTCCAAATCCCACCACTGGCATTCAAGATCTTACATTATGCACTTTTACAACTTTATCTTCATCTCAAATAGTGTTCTAACAGAATTGAAGATTCAATTCATCATATTTATCCATAGTTATTCTTTTTATGATTTTGAATCACCTTGAAATATGGGTAGATATTTCTTTTGGATCTGAACTGAATGATCCACTTTCCCATGTTCATTTTTTTGTTCCATATTTTCACAACCTGAAATTCCCAAGAAATACTCTTTACCAAATTTTGGTTTACATGTGGCTCAGGTGCAAAAAAATTCTTAGCAGCCTCTTCTGGTTGGTTTCTATGATGCATATTCAGTTCTATTCACTATAACCAAAATAAATATCCATTTAGACTCACTATCTTGAAAATGAGGGAATAAAATTTTAAAATTTACCAAATCACACATATCACAAAACATATTTCCAAAATTAAAAAATTTCTACTGTCAACCCATTTATGAAAATTCCACTGTGCTTTTGAAAATCAAACCATTTACAATTATGTTAAAAATCAAAAAAAAAATCACCAAATCATAACTCATTAATCAAAATGAATAATGTACTCTTATTGGGATGTTCTTTCAATCAATTCAAGTAATGTTCTTCTCATTGGATAAACCCATAACGATGAGGTAATTACTCATATAATTATCTCAAAACACTCATGTAACCAACTCCCTAGTAACATAAGTTTCAATATAAAGAGGTTAGCTTGGACTTTTTAGAATTTACATATCATGTTTCTTAAATCCTATCTTATTTATACCATAAGATCTATACCCATAAGATTTTAAGTTAAGGACGTAAAAATCTGATACCATGGTAACATCCCACCCCACCTCATTGGCGTGAGAACTGATGGGGGACACTATACCTTAGTTGACATTTCCAAGACACCAAAGGCTTGCCATAAATTCCAAGTTACTCATAAATAATTCAGGTATGATTTGAAATTTTAATATAAAATGACCAAACCGATGATATCCATAACAAAAAAACATCTTAATGATGCATGCATACCAAAATACGAGCCAATACTAGACTAAACGAAAAAGGAAATATTAGTGTACAAGAATAATCAATGGAGAATAAATAATATAACCAAGTGATAAAAAAACAAAAAGACACCAATGAAAAAAACAACAACTCCCAATTAACTCCAAGTTCCAAATCTAGATGCCTAACCTAAGGTATCAAGAAGCATCACTAAAGAACTTGGATACATTACCTGTACATGTGTCTCGGTATATAACATCTACAAATGCACAATAGTGACCATGAAAGGGGTGAGTATAAAACTCTATATGAATTCCCCATGAATTCCCAACTCATTTCACTGTGATTGAACTTGTTATCATATTTATATAAAATACTTTGAAATCAATTTAAAGCAGTTTATATCCAACCATAAATACTTTTCATGGAATGCAATCAATCCTTCAAAACCATTATTTTTTCAAGGAATAAAATAACAACTAACACAATAATTTTTAACGGAACACGAACAATGTTTTTAACCATTTATCATTTTTTTATTTGGAATAAATATTTCCGTTTTCACACACATCCTTAACATAGACACACATACAAGATTGGTGTTACAATTACTGGTGTAACTTCGCATCCATACTCTCACCATTTGATGGTTTTACTTCACGACCATTATCCATTTTATTAAAATAATTCCCAACTATTATTCCCAAATAATATCAACAAATTTCAATAAAATAATATCAAAAAATACCTTAATGGTATCAATAATCCATAATTTTAAAATCACGATTTTAAAATTATAAATTTGGTTTTCCAAAAATCCATCCAATTTCCATGATTTCAAAAACCATAATTCAAATAAAAATTTTAAAAAATTACACAATTGATTCCAAAAAAAATTAAATAAATTAAATAAATTTTAAATTAGACGTTATGTTCTAATTATTAATAGTCATGATAGAAGAAACCTACCAGTCAAACATACTTGAAAATGAAGAATGACCCAACTAATTTAACAATACATCTTAAATATTAAAGATTCCAACATAAATATCATTCCCTTCAATCAAAACCATCATATCCCATAAATGTTAACATAATAAAACAAAGATCTGTCCTCAACATACTAGATCCGTGATTCCAAAATTGGTAAGGAGAAGAGATCTATGAAAAATGATGACGAATGAGAACTTACTGATGAATCTGGGTCACCAACGCTCTTGGATTCACCTAGGAAATTATCCCATATGGAAATAAATTATATCCACCACATTCGGAGGAATTAGAATTTGTGTTAGAGGAGTAATGAGGGGTTCTGGAGGTAAATCAGATTAAATAAATAATTTTCAGTTCTAATTTTCCATGGTTCATGGTTAGGGTTGCCACGAACCAACCATACCCGGGCTCGAGCCACAACTACCCCAAGCCCGCCTCCATAGGCTAGGGGCTGGCGACAAGCGCCAAAGGCTAAACAACTTGGTGAGGCCTTTGACTGAGTACCTATACACACACACACAAGCAGCACACTCAATGAAAAAGTGCAGAGTAAAATAAAAGGCAAGTAATGAAAAGGGAAATTGCTATAAATAAACCACAAAAGTGCATCGACCTCTAACCAGTACAAGAAATTTCTGAGGTAAACTGAAAATAAATGGGGCAAAACACATGCCCAAACAGAGAAGTGCCACAACCTGGAAACAGGTGAACAAAATAAAAACAGCTGGAAGGGTCCCCCACCTGGAACCTGACTCCGATTAACACACGTGGTTCAAGCTCCCGAACTCCTAAGCTCCACTGAAGTCACGACCAACCTGTCCATCGTCTGCAAAGGCACACCTAGTGTGGGAAAATCCCAAGCAGGGGTGAGTATAAGAATACACAGTAGGATACCCCGAAGGCTCGAGGTAGAAAAAAGGATATACTGAAGGGTGAGAAGTAGATCGAACAGGGGAAAAGTAAAGGAGTACAACTGAAAGTGCATTAAAGAGTATAGTAAAGAGTCCAGATCAAACCAACAAGAGAAAGGAAGTAGACTCGTCCAAAAACCAGGAGTGGGAAACGGTGAGAAGATTAACTTCTCATCGAGTCTTCACTACCTATAACAGGAGAGTAGACTCATCCAACCACGAGAAGCTAGACATAGAAAGCACGTGGCATACCCCACACATCTTCACATCCCTTAGAAAGAGAGCATCCAAAACCAAATGAGTGGGTACTGGAACAAGGTATACATATACATATGCTCAATCAAGAATCCCAAACAAGATCGTAAGGGAATATCTATCCCGTAGCTCAGCCTAAGAAAGTGAGTAGCCAATAGTCCTAGAAGTAAACACCATCGATGCCCAGCATCCATCACGTCTTCCCCGAACTGCAAGTCAAGGGCTCAAATCCCCGCACCTCAAAACTATCCGCTTTGGGTGGCACTGACTTGCCCTCATGGTTTTAGGTCACATCACAAGGACGTGTCTCGGTGGGGAAAGCACCCCTCATACTTGAGAGTTCTAGGGGAACGTCAAGCCACACCTCGTCAATACCCTACAGTCGAGAGGTCTCCTCAAAGTCGACAGGTGACCCCCTTCCCAACCCCACTGGAGGGTAATCCATGGAATTCGATGGTTTCCCACAAGAGGGAGACCCGGTAAGAGTTGACGGGTGCCACACTGCCCAGTCTTGTAAAAGGGAAACCACTGGAGGCGAACCGGCTAAAGTCGTCGACGAGTCCTAGTGCCCAGTCTCGTAAAAGGGTACTCCACTGGAGGGAGGCTCAGAACCGTCATCAGGTACCACTTCCTAGCCCTACTAGAGGTAAACCCGGCATCGGGGTCCACTTCCCAGCCCCGCTGGAGGTAAGCCCGGCATCGGGGACCACTGCCCAGCCCCACTAGAGGTAAAACCGGAACCGCTCTGGCCATCCCGGGTGGATGGTACTGCTCGGTGAACACTGAGGTACTGGCCATCCCTACTGGATGGTAACCCACTGGCCATCCCTACTGGATGGTACTGCTCTGGCCATCCCTGCTGGATAGTACCCCACTGGCCAGCCCTTCTCGAAACAACCTTTTGGGTAGAGGATCGGTGCCAGCATAAATTATTGGTCACACCGAATCCACAAGAACTCTACTAGGGAACATGAAGCACCTCTACCGGCCAAACCATCGAGAATAGAACCGGGGGAAAACCAATCAACCCCGCTGGTTGAAACCATCGTGAACAAGACTAGGGGGAAACTCAACCCTATTGGTCAATAAACGAGAATAAAACTAGGGGAAGACTCAACCCTGATGGTCAATAGTTGAGAACCGAGGAACCCTCTACGTCGCGAGAGGTCAAAAGTACATAAAGAATAACACGACACATGCATGGGTCCCACACGACATGTGGCCCCAAGTCAACCCCAATCGAGCGCACAAATGTTCTTAGGTACAAACAACCACATGTACCTCCAAGCGTTCTCGTATACTCCTAGAGTATACCACATTCCGGCCCAAAGGCTATCATGCACATGACACCCAACGTCAACGTGAAGGCATAACGTAACAACTCCAACTTGCCACCACATCGGCCCAGGCATAGCCAACTACATCTCTTTAAACACCAACTTCACTCTCCCAGAAGTGAACGCGATCACACACCAATGGTTCCCTACAAACACCGTAGGAAGAAACACCACTAGTACACCATTCATATTTCCATATTTAATAAGATTGTGTAAGAGGCTCCGCTCGCCTAAACAGATTACACCATTGTAATCCTCGCGGAAAAACATGCAAGGTCGAATAATTACTCACCTCCAACGGTTATCCGACGGAAAATTCGCCAACACTGCTTTACGCTTGAACGACATCTCGTGATCCTGAGCCTCAACCACAAAAACAGTCGGGCGTATCGCACCATTATGATCCCCTTGGGAAAACACGTCAAAAGGGCTACTCACTTGAGTGCAACAGATATCCAGAGAAAAAGATGCATTCTGGTGCACCGCACACGAGCGGTGATTCGTGCGACCCGTATCCCAGTCGCAACACACAATGAACGGATCGCACCGTTGCGATCCTCTCAAAAAGGTACACAAGTTGGACTATTCACTTGTCCAAAACGGACACCCGGTGATAAAGTTGGAAATCACCGCCAACTCCCAAAACGGACCTCACCGGGCATGCACCACCATGTAGAATTAAATCGGGTGGATTACGCCAATGCAATGCCCTCGGAAAAACACCCAAAATCAGCTACTCGAATGCCCTGAATGGACGTCTGGTGAAAAAGTTACAAAGCGATGCACGCAGCTCAAAAGACTGGACGTGGGTCCCACGCCTCAACTCCGGCTTCAATGCCCGAAACCACACTAGAAAACTCTAGCTCAACGCCAGGGTCGCAATGCCACTGACGGCGCTCAAAAACGGACATCGGGTGTGTCCTCGCCGCCCAAAACTAAACCCCCGGAAAAACGCCAATTCACTTAATGTATGTGTCGCACCACTGAGCCCCTTGTCTCGGGAATTAAAAATTCCCAAGACCATCTCAAAAAGTCTGTCTCGACATCTGGAGTACACTGCCACTGACGGCATGCAAAATAGACTTATGTTTTGCATATAGGAGTGTTTTAGATTTTAAACGGACCGAAACTGGTGGGCCAGGCCGGTTCGGGCGGCCCACACCTTCCCTGGACTGGCAGTCCGCAGTTCACTGTGCGGACCGCCCCAAACTACCCGGATTGGCTCGGCCGGTCTGGCTCCTCCAACACGGACCCGCATGGCGCGTGTCCTGTCTGCCAACCGGGGTCACAAGACCCCGGTCCTCTTCGTCGTCGTGCCCCGACGACGACCCGCTGACCCAGCGCCTCCGCAACCCACGCTCGACCGCCTGCGCCTCCGCCAACCTCGCCCGCTCGCCCTTGCGCTAACGCCCTCAGCAGCCCCCCTCAACCACGGGCCGTCGTCGCCCCCAGCTCGCCCGCGCTCCCACAGCCCACTCGCCGTCCCCAGCCGGTGCCCCTGCTCGTCGAGCCTCCGATGCCCACGGCTGCCTCTGCTGAATGGAGCCCGCTCTGCCACGCTTGGCCTCACCGCCTGGAGCTGATACCTCACGCTATTGCAGAACCGCCAGAACCCTCAAAACCGGCCGAAAAACTCCAAACCACAGGAAAACCCGCAAACTTTGGCGGGCAATTGCGGAGGCCTCGGGACTCCAAATTCGAAACCGAAATGTGCATTGGAAAGGCCAGAATATGTGCTACGCAATTATGGGCTTTGATTGAAGATATAAAAATAATTAAACACATGTTTATGGGTTCAATGTTGGTGCATAAATTAAAAACGCAAAACGCACGATCTTACCTCTTGGGCATTGCCTGGAGCTTCGTCGTCGACCCGCCAGAGCTGTCGCGCCTCCCAGAGCTATCGCGCCTCGCCAGAGAGGTGGAGGAGAGGAGGAGTTTCTCATTGAGAGATCATACCAAGGAAGTGGAGAGGAGAGGATGAAGGGGTAGATATGGGTTAAATAAGGGAAATTAATTAATCCTTTAATTAATTAAAACTCAAAAAAAATTAAGTCCACGTCCGAAACCCCAAATGTAGTGAAAATTAGGTCGCGACTATAGTAAACACCACCTCCCGAGAAAAACGGCGGTCTCAGAATTTTGATATGAGGCCCCATTCAAAAGTTATTTAACTCAACGCCCGAGGCCGCCAAATTATGAAAACGCCCCTGGGGCCATTTTTCACAGACGGCCCGCGCCCGCGAAACATATACCCCTCCTAGGGTAAATGGCATGTTCTAGACTCAACAGTGCCCTCAGTTTCCCAATCTAAGACCCTGTTTAAGAGACACTTGATTTAAGCCGTTAAACGAATAAATTAATTATTTAATTTATCCGTTTCACGTTCCGATAGTGAGCAAGAGGTCCAAACATCCCGCGCCAACATGTTTTATGTTGTTCCTAGGGTAAAAACCCCATTTCGTACCCATTCGTAGACTCATACTTCTGATCCGGATCATCTTTTAAGAGTTGTCCTATTTATTTTGCATTCTCAGTGTGAACGCTCTGAAAATTTAATTCCGGCCACACCGGGTCTCAGAATAGCACGCTGTCTGAAGGCACTACTCTGGATTAACATTTAGAATATTCTGAAACCTTTTATAGTAAAAACCAGGTTCTTACATCATTCCCTCCTTTAAGCTTTTCATCCCCGAAAAGCAAAACCAGGGAACAACATAGGGTACTAAGCTCACACCTGGCTCTCCCGTACCCAGAAGAACTCTTTCACAGTCCCGCGTCACCACACACAGACCAAAGGATTTGATCTATTCACGCAAAGTCCGCCCTTTCCAATGACGTGCATAAGAGCACGCACACATCTCCTTAGGTGAGTCACGCGGGAGACGTTGTGCACCCACTCCTGACTTTGGGGTTATGGCAAGGCGGTAGGGAACCTCGCCATCCCCGACTGAACCTCTATGTCGCATGACGTGACTGGAATCATCACCCACACCTAGAACAAGTCTCGGTGATTCCCTCATTCAGAATATCCATATGGTGAAACACCCAAGGATATCTGGTCACGAAAGGTTTCACAGTCGATGTCTTACATCCCAGACTCTCTTACACGCTCGTAGAGTAAAGGAGTTGACACCATCGACTAAAGAAAAATGTCCCACACCTTTTACCTTACCAACACAGGATTACACCGATGCCCCGCGCCACCCTGGTGACAACTCAAACATGGAGTATGGAGAAAAGCGTTTCACAGATAGAGTCAAACCATTCTACTGTAAAAAAGTAGAAGAGCTGCAGAGCGTACCTCTTATCACATCATGCTCTGCAGGATCGTATAAATCCAAAGCTCATGGCTGTACGCAGTCCCAACTGTCAGCTACCGGAGCCTGACATGGATTGCCTAGTGGTGATGGGAAGACTTCGTAAGGTCGTCCTCCACTTCCAGCTCTTCCCGATCCTCTATTAGCACCACCTCTCTAGGTACTACTCCGATCATGGTGCTGCCTCCGTCGTGGTGGTTCACCAGCTACCTGCTTGAAGCTCTTCGCATGCCTGGTCAGGCAGTCTCATGCCAGGTGACCTATCCCATCGCAAGCATAGAACCGAATCTATTCGGGCTGCCCTGGTGACCTCCGGTGCCCCTATGGTGTACAACCATGCCCCCCCCCCCCCAAGTCTAGTTGGTAGAACTCCACTGGCGTCGAGGTTCTGACTGCCGACGCCCGCTAGCTGCGACCGACGTCTCGGCTCCAACGTGCATGCTGGCACCACCAACTCTAGAACGTGACAGGAAGCTCTTTGTCACCGGCACCTGCTCTAGCACCTCCGCATATGTGGAAATGCCCAAGGGTACTATAATAGCATGAATCTCTCACCTTAGACCCTGCTCAGACTTCCTCACTCGGATGTTGTCATTGTGGACCAATTCCGGGTAAAAGTGTGCACGGTCTGTGAAACTAGTCGCGTACTCTGCCACCGTCATCCCTCCCTGCTGAAACTGCAGGAGATCCTGAATCCAAACGGAGCATAAGAAGGAGGAGGAAAACTCATCACGAAACAACAACTGAATGTCGCCCCACGAAATAGAAGACTCGTCAAGAAACTGAGTCACCAGACTCCGCCAATGCCAAGCTGCTCCACGGAAAAGCTTGGCGGCCAAATCCACCATAAGATATGTCGGTGTCTGCACAAGCCTAAAAAGGAAAACCACTGTCTCCAGCCAAACCCCTACTGCCTGAGGGTCTAGCTCACTACTGAACCTCAGCGGTCTCTAACTCTGGAAATCACGAAGTGCGCTCAACCTGCGATCAAGCTCAGTCTACTCTGCTGAAGCTGTCTGCTATTCAACAGGTGGGGGTGCTGCTAACGGCCCACCCAGAGAAAGGGACTCGCATTGTGGGTCCTGAACTGAGGCCTCATAGCATACAGGGTCATCATCATGAACCAAAGCTAGTATCCTGGCTGGCTGTATTTGCAGAGACATCCTGAATATTATCAAGGAGTGCCGTGATCAGATGAGAATATATGTATATCACAACAACAACAACGATGGGGATCTGACTCAAGAAGGACAGTCAAGACTCAATCCTATTTGATGCACAACCAATTTTCCCTGCAACAAGTGTCTCAGCATGCCGAGTCGATAAACAGATTATCAGGGTCCTAGTGAATGGATACATCGGTCACCGCACCATCACTGGACCCCCTGGCCTGAGATCCGCTCTCAAGACACGATAACACTGTTGCCCTAAATCCCAACCAATTCATTTTTAGGGATGTCTGAACAACATCCCAAGGAATTAACCACCTCTGATACCACTTTTTCACGACCAGAACCTAACCAGGCTCGAGACGCAACTACCCCAAGCCCGCCTCTATAGGCCAGGGGCTGGCGACAAGCGCTGAAGACTAAACAACTCGGGGAGGCATTTGCATGAGTACCTATACACACACACACACACAACACACTCAATGAAAAAGTACAGAGTAAAAGAAAAGACAAGTAAATAAAAGGGAAATAGCTATAAATAAACCACAAAAGTGCATCGACCTCTAAACAGTACAAGCAAGTGCTGAGGTAAACTGAAAATAAAAGGGAAAAAACACGTGCCCAACCAGAAAATTGTCACAACCCGGTAACAGGTGAACAAAAGAAAAACAGCTGGAAGGGTCCCCCACCTGGATCCCGACTCCGACCACCATAGGTGGTCCAAGCTCCTGAACTCCTAAGCTCCGCTGAATTCATGACCAACTTGTACGTCGTCTGCAAGGGAATACCAAGTGCGGGCAAAGCCCAAGCTGGGGTGAGTATAAGAATACTCAGTAGGATATCCCGAAGGCTTGAGGGAGCATCAAAGGAGTTACCAAAGGCTGAGAAGTAGATAGAACAGGGTAAAAATAGAGGAGTACAACTGAAAGTGCAGTTAATAGTATAGTAAAGAGTCCATCTCAACCCAATAAGAGAAAGCAAGTAGGCTCGTCCAAACACAAGGAGCTGGAAACGGTGAGAAGATGAACTTCTCGTCGAGTCTTCGCTATCTATAGCAGGAGAGTAGACTCGTCCAACCATGATAAGCTAGACACAGAAAGCACGGGACATACCCCACGCGTCTTCACCTCCCTTGGAAGGAGAGCATCCAAAACCCAAGGAGTGGGTACTGGAACAAGGTATACATATACATATACTCAACCAAGAAGCCCGAACAAGATCGTAAGGGGATCTCCATCCAGTAGCTCAGCCTAAGAATGTGAGTAGCCAATAGTCCCAGAAGTAAACACCATCGATGCCCAGAATCCCACATGTCTGCCCCAAACTTCAAGTCAAGGGCTCAAATCACAGCACCTCGAAACTATCTGATTTGGGCGGCACTGACTCTCCCACATAGTTTTAGGTCGCGTCGCAAGGACGCGTCTCGGTGTGGAAAGTGCCCCTTGTACTTGAGAGCTCTAGGGGAACTTCAAGCCACACCTGGTCACTGCCCCATAGTCGATAGGTCTCCTCAAATTCGACAGATGACCCCCTGCCCATCCCTGCTGAATGGTAATCCCAGGATTTCGATGGGTTCCCACTGGAGGGAGACCCGACAAGAGTCGACGGGTGCCACACTGCCTAGTCCTGTAAAATGGTAACCACTAAAGGGTGACCTAGCAAAATTTGTCGACGAGTCCCAATGCCCAGTCTCGTAAAAGGGTACTCCACTAGAGGGAGGCTCAGAACCATCATCAGGGACCACTTCCTAGCCGTTTTGGAGGTAAACACGGCATCAAGGACTACATCCCAGCCCCGCTAGAGGTAATCCCGACATCGGGGACCACTACCCAGCCTCGCTAGAGGTAAACCCGAAACCGCTCTGGCCATCCCAGCTGGATGGTACTACTCAGTGAACACAGTTGTACTGGACATCCCTACTGGATGGTAACCCACTGGCCATCCCTGATGGATGGTACTGCTCTGGCCATCCCAGCTAGATGGTACCCCACTGGCCAACCCTGCTCGAAACAACCTACTGGGTAGAGGATCAGTGCCCGCGTAAAGTGTTGGTCACACCGAATCCACAAGAACTTTACTAGGGGACACGAAGCACCTCTTCCGGCCAAACCATCAAGAATAGAACCGGGGGAAACAACTCAACCCTGCTGGTCAAAACCATCGTGAACAAGAACAGGGGGAAACTCAACCATGGTTGTGAAAAAAAGAGAATAGAACAGGGGAAGACTCAACCCTACTGGTCAATAGTTGAGAACCGAGTAACCCTCTACGTCACGAGAGGTCAAAAGTACATAAAAAATAACACGACACATGCATAGAGCCCACATGACGTGTGGCCCCAAGTCAACCCTAACCGAGTGCACAAACATTCTCAGGTACAAACAACCACATGTACCTCCAACCGTTCTCGTATACTCCCAAAGTATACCATGTTCCAGCCCAAAGGTTATCGTGCACACGGCACCCAACATCAACATGTAGGCGTAACGTAACAACTCCAACTTTCCACCTCATTGGCCCATGCACGTCCAACTACATCTCTTTAAACACCAACTTCACTCTCCAAAGAGTGAACACGATCACACGCCACGGGTTCCCTACAAACTCCACAAGAAGAATAACCACCGGTACACCTTTCATATTTCCACATTTAATAAGGTCACGTAAGAGGCTCCGCTCTCCTGAACAGATTACACCATTGTAATCCCCGCAAAAAAAACATGCAAGGTCGACTACTTACTCACCTCCAATGGTTATCTAAGGGAAAAGCCTCCAACAGCGCTTTATGCCCAAACGGTGTCCCATTATCCCGAGCCTCGACCCTGAAAACAGTCGGGCGCATCACACCATTGTGATCCCCTCGGGAAAACATGTCAAAAGGACTGATCACTTGAGTGCAACAGATATCCAAAGAAAAAGATGCATTATGGCGCACCGCACATGAGCGGTTCTTCGTGGGACCCGCATCCCGGTCTCGAAACACAAGGAATGGATCACACCGTTGCAATCCTCTCAAAAAAGTACACAAGATGGACTATTCACTTTTCCAAAACGGACACCCAGTGATAAAGCTGGAAATCACCGCCAACTCCCAAAACGGCCCTCACGGGCCCCACACCACTATGTGGAATTAAAGCGAGTGGATTGCGCCAATGCAATGCCTTCGGAAAAACACCCAAAATAGTCTACTTGCACGCCTCGAACAGACGTCCGATGAAAAAATTACAAAGCGCTGCACGCAGCTCGAAAGAAGGGCCATGAGGCCCATGCCTCAAATCCGGCTTCAACACCCGAAACCACAATGGAAAACTCCGTCTCAATGCCAGGGTCGCAACGCCCCTGACGGCGCTCAAAACGGACATCAGGTGTGTCCTCACCGCCCAAAACTAAACCCCTAGAAAAATTCCAATTCACTTAAAGTACGTGTCACGCCACCGAGCCCCTCGTCTCGGGAATTAAAAATTCCCAAGACCATCTCAAAAATTATGTCTCGACATCTGGAGTACACTACCGCTGACGGCATGCAAAACAGATTTATGGTTTTCAAATAGTAGTGTTTTAGATTTTAAACGGACCGAAACGGGTGGGCCAGGCCGGTTCGGCCGGCCCAAAACTTCCCTGGACCGGCGGTCCGCGGTTCAATGCGTGGACTGCCCCGAACTGCATGGACCAGCATAGCCGTTCCGGATCCTCCAACACGGACCTGCATGGCGTCAGTCCTGTTTGCCAACCAGGGTCACAAGACCCCGATCCTCCTCATCGTCACGCCCCAGCAACGACCCGCGGATGCAGCGCCTCTACAGCCCGCGCTCGACTGTCGGCGCCTCCGCCGGCCTCGCCCACTCGCCCTCGCACTGATGCCCTCAGTGGCCCCTCGACCGCGAGCCACCATCGCCCCTAACTCGCCCGCGCTCCCACAGCCCACTCGCCGTCACCAGCCAGTGCCCCTGCTCACTGAGCCTCCGAAGCCCGCGGCTGCCTCCGCTGAAGGGAGGTCCCTCTGTCTTGCTCAGCCTCACCACCTGGAGCCGATGCCTCACGCTGCTGCCGAACTGTCGGAACCCTCAAAACCAGCTGGAAAACTCCAAACCACCGGAAAACCATCAAACTTCGGTGGGCTATTGCGGAGGCCTCGGGACTCCAAATTTGAAACCAAAATGTTCGTTGGAAAGGCCAAAATATGTTCTATGCAATTATGGGCTTTGATTGAAGATCAAAAAACAATTCAACACATGTTTATGGGTTCCAAGTTGGTTCGGAAATTAAAAATGAAAAACGCACGATCCTACCTCTTGGGCGTTGCCCGGAGCTTCGTCATCAATCCGCCGGAGCTGTCGTGCCTCACCGAAGCTATCGCGCCTCACCAAAGAGGTGGAAGAGAGGAAGAGTTCCTCCTTGAGAGCTCCTTCTAGGGAAGTGGAGAGGGGAGGAAGAAGGGGGGGAGATGGGTTAAATAAGGGAAATTAATTAATCCCTTAATTAATTAAAACTCTTCCCAAATTAAATCTGCATCTGAAACCCCAAACGCAGTGAAAATTAGGTCGCGCCTAGGGTAAACACCACCTCCCTAGCACAACGGATGTCTCCTAATTTTAATCTGAGGCCTCGTTCAAAAGTTATTTAACTCAACCCCCAAGGCCGCCAAATTACAAAAACACCCCTGAGTCCATTTTTCACAAACAGCCTGCGCCCTCAAAAACTACACCCCTCCTATGGTAAACAGAACGTTCCAGACTCAACGGTTCCATCGGTTTCCCAATCTGAGCCACCGTTTAAGAGACACTTGAGTTAAGCCGTTAAATGAATAAATTAATTATTTAATTTATTTGTTTCACATACCGATAGAGAACAAGAGGTCCAAACATCCCACGCCGACATGTTTTATGTTGTTCCTAGGGTAAACACCCCATTCCGGACCCATCCGTACACTCAGACTTCTGATCCAGATCACTGTTTAGGAGTTATCCTATTTATTTCGTGTTCTCAGTGTGAATGCATGGAAAATTTAATTCTAGCCACACCGGGGCTCAGAATCGCACACTGTGTCACATACGAGACATATATTAATGGTATTTTTCATTTAATTTACATCCTTGCTTTGTTTTGGGGGTTTCCCAAGGTTTTAGGGAGGAATAGATGAGTATTCATGAATTGGGCCAAACCGTGAGCCCAATTCCAGATTAAAAAATAAATTTTGTATCTTTTATAACCTTTTCATTTTTCAACATTTTTCATCCATTAAAATTCCTACTTGACCTCCCCTAACCTATTAACACCACTAAGGAAATTTGGAGCTTTTAGAAATCCATAACCAGAGTTTATTTGGGTTTTTATCTAAGGGGTTGGGCCTGCCCGAAAGCCCAATTCCTGTTTTAAAAAGAAATGTTGATTATGTTATAACTTATTCAATTGTTGGTATTTTTCAGTGATTCAAAGTCTCGCCCAAGACCAATTAAACCAACCGAACGTCTGAACTCTCTCCCCCCTATTTGGATATCTGGTTAATCACGATTTGGTGTCGAACATCATAGGCTTTCTCAAATCTCCCGGACTTGAAGAGGTAAAGTCTTTCCTTCATAACTCTCTCAATTTTTACTCTTTTTTCCCCATTAAAATTCTTAAATGATCTCCTTGTCCTTTTTAGATCCTCCATTGAAGGTTTGAATATTTTTAAAATCAGATACTGGTATTGTTGGGGGAAATTTCTACAAGATATTTTAAGTAAGTTGTTCTTCTTCTTTCTTCTTTCAATTTATTTAGGGTTACATCCAATGTACTTAGATTTTTTTCCCTTATAATTGAGATTCCTAATGTCCAGAAAGTAGGGTTTAAAAATTAGGGTTTTATCTTGTGTTTCATGGTCTGAAATTCAAGTTTTAGGTCTAGTTTACCTTGCATGAGGTGCGGCGATGGTGCGTTTGAGTTTTTGCACAAAGGATTCAAGGGTTTCCTTGGTTTTGGTAGGTGATTCCATTGTGTATGAAATCTTTCTGAATTGGATACTATTTTTATGGAATTTTCATGTTTATTTAATTTTATTATTTCTGAAAAAATAGTTTTAGTGGTGTTTGTAATTAAATTGAATCCTAAATGCCAATTTCATCTGAAATTGGGGGTTTCGTCATAGAAATGTTTTATTAGTTTAATTGGGGATACCCTATAAGTAATTAGTTGATTTTATTGAACTATAATAGGTATAAAAATAACGTTTTCAATGATTATACCTTGTGTTTGTTGCTACAGAATCTGGTTTTAATGGTGTCTGTAAACCATATGAAATTCTAAGAGTTGTGTTGTGTAAAAATGGAAATTTTGAAATGATGTCGTTTCTTGAACCATATGGGGCTGACCTAAAAATGATTTTTTGTTTTCACTGAAATTTAGTAGGCTGCCCTTTCTGTTTTGGAATCTTAAAAATGTGCACATAGTATGAATGTGAGGTTTATAAGGAGTTTTGTTTCTGAAACACTATGGGATTTTGAGGAATTGTTTTATGAAAAATCTAAGTGTTTTGTTGCGTGTTTTAAGTGGTATAAAATGTTATAGCTACTGTATTGGTTGTGCATGACCAGTAATGGTGTTTTATATGAAAATTAATTTATGTTGCATGCTAAAATTGATTGAGCACAAAAGTGGAAGCCCGAGTACCTAGGTGGGGCGGATTTGTACTAGTACGACTAGTGGATCAGATGGATTTTGTCCATGTTCTACTCATCATTTGGACAATGACAACTCTAACTAAACTATGTGGATGATTATTGGGGACCAATAGGTTATGGTTATATTCCCTACTAGTGGCTCATGCACGAGAATGGATTTTTCTATGGTTACTCTACACCGAGGTACGAGGTACATAGGGCCCGAGACAACCTAGTGCTTTGGGGTGTTCCCGATTTTGATGCTCATTGGATTTGTGGTATTCACCCTTGTTGTGGGGTGTTTTAAAAGTACATTATAATAGATAACATGTCTATTTAATGTGTTAACATCCTAAATTTCTTGGATTGAAAACTATTTTCATTTGAAAGTTTCATTTCTTTGAATTTTAATATTGTTTCACCTTGTGTATTAAAATTGATTATTTTGTTCACATTGTATTGCATGCTATTTGGAATCATTTGGTGGTATCCTATTGGTCTTAGTCTCACACCCTACTTACACCCCTTGGGTGTAAGTAGACCTGCTTATGCTTGACTCAGGTAATTGGAAGGCTAAGGGTGATGGCGGTTCAGGGTGTTAGTCCCCATCGTTGGGGCGGAGTTGTGGAGAAGGCTTGCGGGTGATGACCCCCTTGTCATGTGGAGTCCATGGGGATGTCTTTATGTTGTCATTATTTGTTTTTAGACCACTTGTAGTGTCTTTAAACATATGTATTCAGTTCTGGTTTTTGTGTAAATGTCATTTGGTTTACAATTTTAAGATTCAGTTTATTTATTGTTTTTAATGTTTTATGCCTTAATATTCGGGTAAATCATTCCCAAACAAAAATAAATGATACCGGGCACTTGTGCCAGCCCGTGGGTATAGGTAACGCCCTTCGGATCATCTCACGGGCTGGGTTTGGTTCCAGTTTTGGCGGCGACCAGATTCGGTTCGTGACAAAATGGTATCAAAGGAGGTTCACTCCTTGGGTCATGTTATTTGAGGAAGAGTCGAGATAGTTTGGAGCTAGGATTGTCAGGACTTGACATTTCAGTCATGGGTAGTGTGCCTAGCCAGCACACCTCATGATGGGATTCAAGTCACTAGGGGAAGTATGGATTTATCTGAGTCCTTTGGTTTTCTTGGTTTAATGATGACTATGGGAAATGAAAAAAGAGTTGGGAGAATAATCTCAGTGAGCACGCAGGGCCTGGCAAGCCATGGGGAGCTGTGGATATTTCCCTAGAATAATCTCTGTGACAGCGAAGTGATTCCAATATGGCTGCCAACCATATGTCCAAGTCACCCACTGAAACTAGTTTCCTCTCACATTGTCTTGTGTCTCTTTGTTTTGGAATCTTGGAAACTTGGTTTTTTTAAGCAAAAAAAATGACTTCACTTTAAGGAGTGTAAATTTTTGTGGTGTTATTTTCTAGTAAAGTGAAAATGGTTTTTTTATGTCTATAAATGAAATTTCAGAATTATTTCAAAAGGTTAAATTATGTGTTTACACCTCTTTTGAAAGTATGAACTATGTTAATTGGGGTTTTGAAAATATGTTTCTAGTGGAATTTTTTTTGAACCGTGGAAACGTGTTTTGGATTGAATTAAGTGTTCTAGAATTTTTTTTTGTGGGGATTGAAGATGGATTTTGGGATTGGTGAATACTGAACATTTGAAAAAACAATTATGAACTTTTAGAACCTTTTCTTGAAATGAGAAGAGTTTAGTTCTTAATTAAAAGGGGATTTATGAAATGGTGTTTTTCATGAAATTAGAAGTGTTTTGAAATGGGTTGAAATGTTTTGAAACAATTGTGAAGGGAATGAATATGTGCTTTTATTGAATTATGCATTCTTTTCTAAATTGTTTTGTGATACGAAAAAGTGGGTTTTGATATTATGGTTAGTGTTTTTGAGAAAGGAAAATTGTGGTTAAAAGTATGATTTTAATAAGAGGAAAGGTTTGATTTTTGGTATTTGGTATTCTCAAGGGTGACCACATGCATAGGTTTATTCGATAATATGGATGGATATGAGGTGGGTTCCTAGTGTGGCATGTAAACATGCATGTGTGAGGCTCATGAGATACCATCGTTAAATGCGCAACCGACCAACACTATTTTTTTAAATAATGTTTTTTAAGGAATGTGTTGTGTTTTGATAATGTATGGTTGGGAGGAATGGATTATGTGTTTTCAGGATTATTATTGTGGGATGTTTCGAGTTCAATAGCCCCTCTTGTTTGAATGATGTTTTGGGTTTTTTTTTCATTGATAATTTGGAATGAAGTGTTGGTCAGTGTTCTATTTTGAGGAAAATTTTGGGAGGCCAATGTGGTGGCTCCCATCATGTGTTCAGTTCAGGTTTGTGGTCTGTTGTGACCAAATGACCATATTGGTTGGGTCCTTGGGTTTTCATGTAGGATAGATTACGCCCCCATAAAGTTTTAATGTATGATTCATGTTTGGCCTATGGTGATTCACCGTTGGATGATCCTCCAGTTGATCAACATAAAGACTTTATTCTTGAGGTTTGGAGATTGAGTTTACCCCTCTTCTTTTTCAATTATGTGGATCCCCCTATAGTGGGAGAGTGTTTGTGGGAGGTTGAAATAGACCTTAGTTTCTTATGTTTCTTAAGTTGTCAAAGGTCAATGAAGTTTAGGGTTTTCAATGTAGAATGATGTCTTAAAGGTCCTCTGGGTCATTCGTTAGTCCCATTGAAGCAAGAGTTCATGTTAGGCCACCAGTGTGTAAGATCTGGCCAAGAGTAGATATTATGGACACTTGATGGAATCATTTCTTGTTTGAGACTCAGTACAAGGTCCCTCTACTTATGTTTTATTTTTTCCACAATGGTCATGTTCGGTGACGCCATTCGATGTCATGTGTTCATTTGACTATAAGGGTGAAGATTGTGAAATCTTATGAGAGTAACTATTTTGTTGGATGTGTGTCTCCATATAGGAAATTATAAATCCTATGTTCTAGAGGAATGTGTTTCTATATGTCCTTTCATTCCATTGTTTAGCATCTGAATAAAAAAAGGGGCGATGTGTGTGCATCCTCTAAGTTCTTGTTTTGGTAAAATTATGGGTTGGGGAAAAATGGGTTTGAAGTGTGTCATGTCCCAATGAGACCATCTGATATTACATTATAATTGTTTTTGGCACTGGAAGAAGATGTTTAGTTAAGGGGTTTCCAAATCCTAACTGTGAGGCCGAAGATGCTTCAATCCATTGAGCTCCAACCATAGGCCCCGGAGAGAATCTGGCGCGTAGTTATGGGAAATCCTAGAGTCAATCACACTTTTGGTCAAGGTCATATCCTCAATATGAAAGATAGAAATAGTTTAAACCTTTGGCATCATCGTCTTGTTCCAATTTCTCACATTTGGTGGAAAGAGGTGTGAGTACCTTCTTCCCATGTCATACCCTGAGTTGATTTTTTCCCCTTTGGGTTCCCTTGTGTTTTTGGGGAAAAGATTAAAATTTGGGTTAACCAGGTTGAAGTTCCTAGTTTGTGCGTGGTTAGTAGTAACCGTGTGCCAACCCAGGGGACCGTGTGATAAGAGATAGTAGCTACCGCATGGTCTCCACAATTCCATGATCATTGGCCATGGAAATTGTGTGAAGTTTCCTCTTTGGACAAAATAATCTGCAAAGTTAACTCACGGTTTCCCAAACCGTGTGAACCAACCGTGCGACCATGCCAGCTATTTAAAATTCTATTGTTTTTTTGTTTTTATCCCATAATAGTTAGTTAATATGGTAGGGTTCTGTTTTTGGTATACCCACAATGGGTCTAATTTATGTTTCATTGGATGAATCCTGATATTAATCTACCCCTAATGCTGGGAAGTCCATTCGAGGCCCCCTGTTAGTGTCTTGATTTTGTTGTAAGGAAAGTTGTGTTCATTATTATGGTGGGGAGACCCATCATGGGTATCATGTATGTTCTCTTTGGAATGGAATAATGTTAGTTTGACCCTTATGATGTGGAGACCATTTGTTTCTTCCCCAATTGTTATCCTTATTCGGTCTTAGAAATTATGTTTTTCCAGGTGGTGGGATATCCAGATTGGGTCACCCCGTACTAGTGACTCAGTTTTCTCCTTGGTGTATTCTAGGTACTTGGTAATATCGTTCAAGTCTATCTATCCACAAATTTGTTACTTGGGTAAATTTGGGGTTAGAGAACACCCAATGGTTTTGTTTACGTAATGTTGTGGTAGCGTTATTCGAGTTCGTTGTTCGTTTCAAGTGGATTTCTTGAGCGTTGTATTGTAGTGTTTGTGGTGTTTTGTTTTGGGATGTGTTTTGAATGTGTTTCATAATTTTAAGTATGTGGGGTAATTTTTTGTTGGTGGGAGTATTTTCTTCATTTTTTTGATCAACTGGAGATGTTCGTCCTTTTTGAAGCGGGTGAAAATGTGGCAAGGAAGTCTGTCTTGGTCTATCGTTTGGGCTTTGCTTTTTCATCTGGTGTTGTTGGGGCATTCCGGGGGCGGAATGCTTTATGGTGGGGATAAATGTCACATAAGAGACATATTTTAAAGGTATTTTTCATTAAATTTACATATTTTCTTTGTTTTGGGGGTTTCCATAGGTTTTAGGGAGAAATAGATGAGTATTCATGAATTGGGCCAAACCGTGAGCCCAATTCCAGATTAAAAAATAAAATTTGTATCTTTTATAAAATTTTCATTTTTCAACATTTCTCATACATTAAAATTCCTAATTTTCCTCCCATAACCTATGAACACCACAAAGATAATTTGGATCTTTTAGAAATCCATAACCAGGGTTTATTTGGGTTTTTATCTAAGGGGTTGGGCCTGCCTGAAAGCCCAATTCATTTTTTAAAAATAAATTTTGATTATGTTATAACTTATTCAATTTTTGGGATTTTTCGGTGATTCAAAGTCTCACCCAATACCAATTAACCCATACGTGCGTCTGAATACTCTCCCCCCTATTTGGATCACTGGTTAATCGTGATTCGGTGACTAACATCATAGGCTTCCTCAAATCTCCCTGATTTGAAGAGGTAAAGCCTTTCCTTCATAACTCTCTCAATTTTTACTCCTTTTCCCAATTCAAATTCCTAAATGATCTCCTTGTCCTTGTTCGAACCTCCCTTGAAGGTTTGATTATTTTTAAAATCAGCTACTGGTATTGTTGGGGGAAATTTCCACAAGATATTTTAAGTAAGTTGTTCTCCTTCTTTCTTCTTTCAATTTGTTTAGGGTTACATCCAAAGTACTTAGGGTTTTTTCTCTTATAATTGAGGTTCCTAATGTCCAGAACGTAGGGTTTAAAAATTAGGGTTTTATATTGTGTTTCATGTTCTGAAATTATGGTTTTAGGTCTGGTTTACCTTCCTTGAGGTGCGACGGTGGTGCGTTTGAGTTTTCGCCCAAAGGATTCAAGGGTTTCCTTGGTTTTGGTAAGAGATTCCATTGTTTATGAAATCTTTGTGAATTGGCTACTATTTTTATGGTATTTTCATGCTTATTTATTTTATTATTTCTGAAAAAATAGTTTTAGTGGAGTTTGTATTTAAAATGAATCCTAAATGCCAATTTCATGTGAAATTAGAGGTTTCTTCATAGAAATGTTTTATTAGTTTAATTAGGGATACCCTATAAGTAATTAGTTGATTTTATTGAACTATAATAGGGAAAAAATACTGTTTTTAATGATTATCCCTTATGTTTGTTGTTGCAAAAGCTGGTTTTAATGCTGTTTGTGAACCACATGAAATTCTAAGAGTTGTGTTGTGTAAAAATAGAAATTTTTCAATGATGTCGTTTCTTGAACCATATGGGGATGCCCTAAAAATGATTTTGAGTTTTCACTGAAATGTAGTAGGCTGACCTTTCTGTTTTGGTAACTTAAAAATGTGCACATAGTATGCAAGTGAGGTTTATAAGGAGTTTTGTGTCTGAAACACTGTGGAATTTTGAGGAATTGTTTTATGAAAAATCTAAGTGTATTGTTGCGTGTTTTAAGTGGAATAAAATTTGATAGCTACTGTATTGGTTGTGCATGACCAGTAATGGTATTTTATATGAAAATTGATTTATTTTTCATGCTAAAATTGATTGAGCACAAAAATGGATGCCCAGGTACCTAGGTGGGGCGGATTTGTACTAGTACGGCTAGTGGATCGGATCGGTTTTGTCCCTGTTCCACTTAGCATTTGGATAACAAAAAATCTAACTAAACTATGTGGATGATGATTGGGGACCAATAGGTTATGGGTATGTTCCCAACTAGTGGATCATGCATGAGAACAGATTTTTCTATGGTTACTCTACACCGAGGTACGAGGTACATAGGGCCCAAGACAACATAGTGCTTTGGGGTGTTCCCGATTTTGATGCTCACTGGATTTGTGGTATTTACCCTTGTTGTGGGGTGTTTTGGCAGTACTTTACAGTAGCTCACATGTCTATTTAATGTGTTAACATCCTGAAATTCTTGGATTGAAAACTTTTTTCAGATGAAAGTTGCATTTCATTGAATTTTAACATGGTTTCACCATGTGTATTAAAATTGCCTGTTTTGTTCACATTGTATTGCATGCTCTTTGGAATCATCTGATGGTATCCTATTGTGATTAGGCTCACACCCTACTTAGACCCCTTGGGTGTAAGTAGACATGCTTATGCTTGAGTCAGGTAAAGGGAAGGCTAAGGGTGATGGCAGTTTAGGGTGTTAGTCCCCATCGTTGGGGCGAAGTTGCGGAGAAGGCTTGTGGGTGATGACCCCCTTGTCATGTGAAGTCCATGGGGATGTCTTTATGTTGTCATTATTTATTTTTAGACCACTTTTAGTGTCTTTAAACATATGTATTCAGTTCTGGTTTTTGTGTAAACATCATTTGGTTTACATTTTTTAGATTCAGTTTATTGATTGTTTTTAATGTTTTATGCCTTCATATTCGGGTAAATCGTTCCCAAACAAAAATAAATGATACCCGGGCACTTGTGCCAGCCCATGGGGATAGGGAAAGCCCATCAGGTCATGTCACGGGCTGGGTTTGGAGCCAGTTTTGGCGGCGACCAGATTCGGTTCGTGACACACCATCTGAAGGCGCTGCTCTGTATTAACATGAAGAATATTCCAAAGTCTTTTATAGCAAAAACTGGGTTCTTACAAGGGTACACAATTAGGGAAGCCGTTCACAAATCATTTGTGATACAATGCCTCTAAACACACCTCACATGGATGGTTCACAAGGTTATACAAACCATGTTCCAATCATTCAATACCCCAATATCCAGCATGGGATAGTTTCTATTGGGAATTTTCATAGATTTCCAAAACTGTGTTCCTAACTGTGCACCTCCACATTCTCTACTCTTTCTGTTTCATAGTTTCCTGGATGTGTTTCATGGTTTCTACTAACAGTTCTCAAATTTTGAACCTATAGAAATTCCTAAAAACTAAAAAAACTCTAAAAAACCAAAACACTATAAATACTCTAAAAAAATAACAAAAACATAAAAAACCTAAAAGCTCTCAAAACCCAAAAAAACTAATTCCCATAAAACCCCTAAAAGTTCATAAAAATATCTAAAAATGGAAAAAATACTAAAAAACCATTAGAAAACATTAAAAACTAAAAACACTTAAAATCCCTAGAAATCATAAAAATGCTAAAAATACTAAAAACCCCTAAAAACAATAAAAAACCCCAAGGAACCTTAAAACACTTAAAACCCCTAAAACCTAACAGCCTATAAAAACACTAAAATCCCAAAATATAAATTAAAAACTCTTGAATCCGTTAAAAACATCAACACTCTAAAAAACCATAAAAACAACAAAAAACTAATAGAATCTTAAAAACTAAAAAACACCTAAAACCCCAACAAACCCTATAAGCCTCAAAATACATAAAAACAATAAAAATCATAAAAATAAAGAAAATTCCTAAAAATACCTAAAACTGTTAAAAACACTAAAACCCCTAAAATTCCTAATAAAACCATAACATATTAAAAACACTTAATCCTCTAAAAACATATAAATTTTGAAAACCCTAACAACCCTAACAAACCCTAATAAACATAAAAACACTTAAAACATTAATAACCCTAAAAACCATAAGAACCAAAAATAATAATATAAAAACTATATAAACACTTTAAACCACTAAACAAGTTAAAAAACACTAGAAAAACATAAAAACCCAAAAATTAAATAAAACCCTAAAAATTTATAAAAACTATAAAACCCTTAAAACCCATTAAATACCTCAAAATCCCTAAAAACCCTAAACCCCTAAAAATTCTAAAAAACCAAAAAAATCCAAAAGAATACCTAAAAATATAAAAACCCTAAAATAATGAAAACCCCTAATAAAACCTTGAAAATCTAAAGACACCTAAAAACCCCTTAAAACCCTAAAAAATATTAAAAAACCTAAAAACCATAAAAACTGTAAAACCATAAAACCCCGAAAATCCTTAAAAACACTAAAACCTAATAAAAACTCCTAAAAACCATTAAAAACTCAAAAAAAACTTTAAACATTAAAAAAATATAAAAAAAACTTAAAACCCCAAAAAACCATAAAAACCCAAAAAACCATAAAAACCCAAAAAACCCTAAATGATAAAAAAACCCTTAAAATCCCCAAAAAACCTAAAAACACATTAAAATATTAAAAAACCAAAAAAATAACTAAAAACATAAAATTAGTAAAACCCCAAAAAAACCTAAGCGAGCATTAAAACCTAAAAAATCTTTAACTCTCAAAAAATAGTAAAATGATAAAAATTCTAAATAACCCCTAAAACCCTAAAAACCCTAAAACCATTAAAAATCCCTAAAAACACTAAAATCACCAAGAAACCATAAAAATAAAAAAACCCAAAAAATATCTGAAAACAGAAAAACCCCTAAAAATTTTAAAAATCCTTAAGAAACCCTTAAAAACCTAAAAACAACTAAACCCCTAAAAACATAAGAACCTAAAAACCCTAAAGACCCTAATATCCATAAAACCCCATAATAACCTTAAATACCCATAAATATCATAAAACCCCTAAAAACCCATAAAACCCTAAAACCCACATAAAACTCTAAAAACCCTTTAAACCCTTAAAAATGTAATAAAACTCTACAAAAACATAAAAATCCTAAAAAATTCAAAAACCCCTAAAAACCCTATAAACACTAAAAATCTATAAAACCCCTCCAAATCCCTAAAAACCCATAAAAATGCAAAAAATACCTCAAAATATATAAATACATAAAAATCCCTAAAGCCCTGAAAATCTCTTAAGAAAACCAAAAAAACCTAAAAACACATAAAACCCATATAAACCTAAAAAATATTAAAAACCCTAAAGACCATAAAACCCCTAAAACATTCAAAACCATAAAGACCCAAAAAACCCCAAAAAATACAAAAACCCTTTAAACACATAAAAATGATAAAAACTCTGAAAACATTAAATCCCTAAAAAGTGAAAAAACACTAAAAACAAAAAAAAAACCATAAATCCCTAAAAACCCTGAAAGAACCCTAAACCCCTAAAAACTCTAAGAACCCTAAAACTGAAAAAAATCTAAAAATACCCATAAAATTCATAAAAATATATAAAACCATCAAACACCTGAAAATCCTTAATAAAATATTAAAACCTAAAAATTCATAAAACCTCTAAAACCTAAAAAACAATAAAAACACTATAAACCCTAAAAAATCCCAAAACCTAGAAAATCTCTAAAACCCATAAAAACCAAAAAAAATATCCTAAAAAAAACTAAAATCATAGAACTCCCAAAAAATCGTGAAACACCATATGAAAACCCTAAAAACATAAGAAAACATAAAACCTCTAAAACCTTAAAAAACACTACAAAACTCAAAAATCACTAAAAATACTAAAAATACTATAACCCATAAAATCCATAAAAACACAAATCCCTAAAGCCATAAAAAATATAAAACTATTAAAAATAGTAATAATAAACCTTTAAACCCCTAAAAAGGTTAAAAAATTTAAAATCACTAAAAAAAATAATAAGACCCCTAAAAACAAAAAAAAACCAAAACCCTAAAAACACTAAATATAAAAAAAATCTCTAGAACCCTAAAAACCCTAAAATCCTAACAAATACCTAAATTACCTAAAAAAATAAAAACAATTAACCCTAAAACCAATAAGAAATTCATAAAATCATAAAACACTAAAAAACCCTAATACTGAAAAAATATAAAATCCCCCAAAAACAAAAAAAAAACACTAAAAACATTTACACCAATCAAAATCTCTAAAATCCATAAAACCCATAAAATTCCGAAAAAAATCTCTAAAAATACACAATAACGTAAAATCCACTAAAAACCAAGAAAAGCCCTAATAAAATCCTATAAACCTAAAACACATAAAGCCCTTAAAAACAAGAAAAATTCCAAAACCCACAAAAGTCACTAAAACCACAAAAAACGTTTATAAACCCTAAAAACAATTAAAAACCTTAAAAACTACTAAAACTATTAAAACTATTTAAACCCATTAAATCATTAAAAACTATAAAAAACCATAAACCCATAAAAATTTAAAAAACCCCTTAAAAACATAAAAACCCATAAAAATCATAAATACCCTAAAACCCCTCGAAATCCCTAAACACCCTAAAAATCCATAAAAACCATAAAAAATACATAAAACTCCCCAAAAATGTAAAAACCCAACAAACCCTAAAAACCCCCAAGAAAAAATAAAAATCATAAAGAAACTTAAAAGACCTAAAAACTTAAAAATAATAAAAACCATAAATACCTTAAACAATATTAAAAACCATAAAAATACCTAAAACATTAAAACCCCATTAAACCACTGAAAAACTGAAAACTATAAAAACACTTTAAAAACCTAAAAACATTAAAATAATCTAAAAAAATTAAAAACCTAAATACTAAAAAAATGATAAAAACCATAAAAACTCTAAAAACCCTCAACACCCATAAAACCCTAAAACACCATAAATATTCTAAAAAGGCCTAAAAATCCCTAAAAACATTAAAATCCCTTAAAACCCTAAAAACCAAAAGAAACCTTACAAACTTATAAAAAATTTAAAAAACCCAAAAACCAAGTAAATACAAAAAACCCTAAAAAACCTGAAAACCTTAAAAAACCATAACAACTCCCAAAACCCTAAAATCCCTAAAAATACTAAAAATACCTTAAAAACCTAAAAATATTTAAACCCCCCAAAACCCAAAAAACAATAAGAAACCCATAAAAAACCTAAAAACATATAATTCCCCTAAACCACCGAAAAACCAAAAAAAAATCTAAAAACCCTTAAACCATAAAAACCATAAAAACTATAAAAACAATTAAAATCCCTAAAACCTAAAAAATAGTAAAACCCAAAAAACCCCTAAAACACACTACAAACTATAAAAACCCATGAAACCAAAAAAACATTAAATAAAACATTTCAAAACCTTTAAACCCATAAATTATTGAAAAAAAATTGCTAAAAACCCGAAATAGCCAAAAAAAAACATAAAACCCTAAAAAACATAAAAACACTAAAAATTTCTTAAACCCCCAAAAAACAATAAAATTTTAAAAAATCCATAAAAATCATAAAAAATATAAAAACCTCAAAAAACATTGAAATTCCTATGAAAAACCTAAAAACATAAAAATATTTAAAACCACTAATAAACCAAAAGAATGTTAAAAACCCTAAAAAATCCTAAAACCCCTTGAAACCCTAAAAATCCCTAAAAATCCTAAAAACCCAATAAAATACTAAACATTTCATCAAAATCTAGATGAATGAAGAAACCCCAAAAAATCATGAAAATTTTTCTAAATCCTTAAAATCTTAAAAAACCTAAAATCCCTAAAAACCTAAAAACACTAAAAAATCGTAAACCATAAAAACCACAAAATTCTCTAAAAACCATAAAAACACCTAAAAACCTTGAAAATCATAAAAAACCATTTCAAACACTAAAAATCCTTTAATACCCTAAAAATGATAAAAAATATAAAACACATAAAACCCCAAAAATCACAAAATGGGAAAACCCCCCAAAAAACAACAAAATGCTAAAAATCATAAAAACTCAAAACCCCCTCAAAAATCCTAAAAAGACTAAAAATCCAAAAAAATCCTAGATTTCCAAAAAGAAATTAATAAAAAAGAAAACCCATAAAAACCCTAATAAAAAAATAAAAACCTAAAATTACTTAAACCCCCTAAAAACCTAAAGAAAAATAAAAAGCCCTAATCACCCCCAAACCCTCAAAATCCCAAAAAACCCCTAAAAACCATCAAGATCCTAAAAAATCTCTAAAAATATCCAAAAACACAGTAGAACATAAATTTTTTAAAAAAATATTAAGAAATATATAAAATCCTAAAAGCACTTAAAACCCATAAAATGCCTAGAAAACTAAAAAGCATAAAATTCATAAAACCCCCTAAAACCCTCATAAATATAAAACTGCTAAAAACATTAAAATCCCTAAAATTTAGAAAATCCTAAGAAATCACTAAAACTCTATATACCCTTTAAACCACAAATAAAATTAAAACTATAAACCTATTTAAAACCCCACAAAAACTCAAAAGACAATAAAAACCCGAAAACCCATACAAATGCTGAAAACCCCAAAATATTAAAAAACCTTAAAAAATATAATAATCCTAAAAAATTCCTAAACATGCCAAAAAACATAAAAAGCATAAAAACCTAGAAAAACCCTAAGAAATTTTAAAAACATAAAACACTTAAAACCCCTAAAAAATAAATAACGCTAAAACCCCTAAAAATTTAAAAAACATAAAAAATACCAAATTCATAAAACCCCCCGTTAAAATCATAAACAACCAAAAAAATCCTTAAAATATAAAAAACTGAAAAAACACCCAGAAAACCCTAGGAAAATCGCAAAAACCTAAAAAAATCCATAAATTCTAAAAAAATAATAAAAACGATAAAAACAATGATAAAACATAGAAATAAATTTAAACCCCTAAAAACAATAAAATAAACTAATACCCTTAAACCCCCAAAAATCTCAAAAAAACCATAAAACCCCTTAAAAACACTAAAAACCATTAAAATCCTAAAAACCCCTAAAAACTATAAAAATCCTTAAAATACCCTAAGAACCCCTAAAAACATAAAAAAAAACTAAAAAACATAAAGAACCATAAAACCCACAAAAACCTTAAAACCCTCTAAAAACACAAAAAACCCTTAAAACATCTAATAAAATAAAAAACCCAAAAAAACATAAACACCATAAAAACTGTAAACACCCTAAAACCCCTCAAAATCCCTAAAACCGAAAAAAACCATAAAAATATTAAAGATGCATAAAAATACCTAAAAACCTAAAACCCAAAAAAACCTTTAAAAACCCATAATAAAACCATAAAGACTTAAAAACACTTAAAACCTTGAAAAACCATAAAAATGTTAAAAATCATAAAAAAGAAAAAAACCCTAAAAATCAGAAAACCACATAAACCCATAAAAAACATAAAAACTCATAAAAACCCAAAAATTATCTAAATACCCTAAAACCAGTTTAAAGCTATAAAATATTCAAAAACATTAAAAAACATTGAAACCCATACAAACTCAAAAAACCCTAAAAACATATAAAAAATATAAAAACCCAAAAAACCATTGAAATCCTCAAAATCCCTAAAACCTAAAAAAAATAAAAATCCTAATAAATTTATAAAAATCTCTAAAAAACATAAAAAAACTACAACCCATGAAAGTCACTAAGAAAACTTTAGAAACACAAAAACACAAAAAATCCCAAAAACCTAAAATATAATAAAAACCCAAAAAAACATTAAAAACACAAAAAAACCATAAAAAACCTAAAAATATCTAAATAACCTAAAAACAATAAAATACCATAAAAATCATAAAAATACCCAAAAATTCCCTAAAAATGTAAAAAAACCATAAAACCTAGAAAATTACTATGAAAATCTTGACAACATAAAAACACTAAAAAACCTTAAAAAACCTTAAAAAACCTAAAAATGATAAAAAGTTAAGAAAACTATAATTATAAAAAACCATAAATGATAGACAACCCCTAAAGCCCATAAAAACCCTCTAAACCCACTAAAAACTCTAAAACCCTTTAAAAACCTAAAAAATATTAAAACCCTAAAAACTAAAAAAACCCCTAAAAACCAAAAGCACCATAAAACCCTAAAAACCATAAACCCCTCAAACAACTTTAAAACTCTAAATACCCATTAAATCCTAAAGAATCCCTAAATATTCTAAAAAATGATAAAAACAGTAAAAAAACTAAAAAACCCCCAAGAATACATTAAAACATAAAAAAGCATAAAAATAGAATAACCTTAAAAAAATCTAAAATCCAAAAAAACACAAAAACCTATAAAAACACTAAAACTATCAAAATTTTGAAAAACCTGTACAAATCCATAAAAATACTAAAAACTCTAAAAATGTAAAAACCTTGAAAAATCCTTAGAAATACATAAAAACCAAAAAACACTTAAATCCTTTAAAAACTGAAAAACTCTAAAAACACTGAAACCCCCCAAAAAAACCCTAAAACCCCTAAAAAAGCATAAATCACCATAACCGTAATAAACCCTCAAAACCAATAAAAACCATATAATACTACTAAAACTCAAAAAACCTTTAAACCCCCAAAAAATTTGAACAACTATTAAAAAATCTAAAACCACTAAAAAACTAAAAGATACCCCAAAACACAAAAAAATACCCTAAGAACCACTAAAACCCCTCAAAACCTAAAAGTCCTAAATAAAAATATAATCTTAAAAAATTCCGAAAAATCCCTAAAAAAAAAAGATAAAATTAAACCCCTGAGAACCCTAATGAAACCATTAAAATATAATAAAATATTAAACTGCTAAAAAATAAAAAACTATAAAAAATCATGAAAACCCTAAAACCCCCAAAATCACTAAAACCCCTAAAAATGCATAAAAACCCTAAAAACTATAAAAATCATAAAAAATTCCTAAAACCCATGAAATCCTTAAAATCCATAAAAACTCAGAAAAACCCTATGAAAGCCTTAAAACCCATAAAACACATAAAACCCCTAAAACCCATAATACCAATAAAACCCTAATACCCTAAAAACCTAAAAACCCCTAAAAACATTAAAATATCCTAAAATCCCATAAAAACCTGAAAATATTTAGTAAAAACAATAAAATCCCTTCAAACCCATGAAAAAATTAAAACCCCAACCATAAAACCCGAAAAAACTCAAAAATACTCAACCCCACAATCCAAAAAATAATAAAAACCTAAAAACTCTAAAACTCCTAAAAAACCCTAAAAACCCTAAAATAACATAAAAACATAAAAATACCTAAAATCCCTAAAATCATAAAATCCCCCTAACCCTAAAAAACCTCTCAAACACTAAAAACCCTTAAATCTTAAAAATCCATAAATATGATAAAAAACTATAAATATAGTAAACAAGACTTAAAAATATTGGAAAAAATAAAAACCCATAAGATCCCCGAAAAGCCCTAAGAAAACCTTAAAAACCTAAAAACAAAAAAAACCCTAAAAACCGTAAAAATGCTATAAACATTAAAAAAACCCTAAAATCCCTAAAATAATAAAATCCCTAAAACTGATAAAAAATTTAAAAACACATAAATACCTTAGAACCCTTCTAAAAACAATAAAACCATTTAGACCACTATCAATTTTATAAAACAATGAAAAACATCAAAAACCCTAAAAATTATAAAAAATCCCTCAAATACCATAAAAATATAAATACACTAAAACCCTCCAAAACAGTAAAAACCCTACTAAACTAAAAAAATCCTAATAATACATAAAATTCCTAATATTAAAAAACATTAAAAACCTAAGAAACCCTAAGAAAACCATAAAACTTAAAAACACTTAAAACCCCTAAAAACCTAAAAAAAGAAAAAAACCTAAAAAAATACTAAACACCCTAAATAACCACAAAAAACACTTAAAACCCTGTAAATCGTTAAAAACATTAAAAATTCCATAACTGTATTAAACCATTAAAAATGTAAAAAAACTCTAAAAAACCCTGAAACCTTCATAACCCTTAAAACCTTTAAAATGCCTAAAAATCCAAAATAATCCATTGAAATCCAAAAAAATACCTTCAAATGTCAAAAACCCGAAAAGCCATGAATGTTCTTTATAAAACCTTAAAACCCTAAAACAATTTAAAATCCCCAAAAAATATAAAAAATTCTAAAAACAAAAAAACCATCAAAATCCCGAAACCCCCAAAAAACCATAAAAATTTTAAATATCCCTAAAAATATCTAAAAACATTAAAAACTATAAAAAAAATAGAAGAACCTAAAAAAATATAAGACCCTAAAAACATGCACCCCCTAAAAAAATAAAAAATCCTAAATAACCTAAACACCCTAAAAATATTAAAAACACTCAAAATCACAAAAAAAATCCAAAAGATCCATGAAAATCCTAAATAACATTAAAAATTCAATAAATGTAGAAATCCTAAAACCATGAAAACTCCTAATCAAATATTTTAATCTTAAAAAACACAAAATCTCTAAAAACCTAAAAAAATCTAAAAACCCTAATACCCTAAAATCCATAAAATTCATAAATCCCAAAAAAACAATAAAAACTCTAAAACCCCATAAAACACAATAATAAATCTACAAACCTTTTAAACCACTTATGTAATAAAAAATCTAAATAACCATAAAAACCAAAAAAACTAAAAAAACCCTAAAACAAAAAAAACCTTAAAACCCATAAAATACTAAAAATCAATAAAAACACTAAAATCCATAAAAACCACAATAATCCAAACCCCCATAAATCTTTATAAAGATGTAAAACCCCAAACGAACCCTTAAAAAAAATTAATAAAGCCGTAAAAACCTAAAAACCCATAAAATCCTTAAAAACATAACAATTCGAAAAAACCGAAAAAGCCTTAAATCCGTAAAACCACCAAAAAACCATAACATCCTTAAAAAACATCAAAATAAACAAAAACCCAAAAAAACCCTAAAAATCGTAAAATACCCTAATAAATCCTAAAAAACATAAATATAATTAAAACCCCTAGATAACCTAAAAATTTCTAAAACCCCTAAAAACCGTAAAAACAATAAAAAATGATTACAACCTATAAAAACCCATAAACCGCTAAAAAGTATAAAAATCAATTAAACCCAAGATATCACTAAAAATATACAAAGAATATTTAAAACAAAAAAAAAACTAAAAAAGACACTATAAATAAAAAACATTAAAAACCCAAAAAATCATAAAAAAGAAAAAAAAAACTCATAAATATACTAAAAAATAAGTAAAACCCCTAAAAATGTAGAAAATCCTTAAACCCCAAATAACCCTAAAAAACCTCAAAAACCTAAAAACCATTAAAATTCAAAAAAACCTAAAAATACTAAAAATCCTAAAAACCCTAAAAACCATAACAATAAATGAATATATAACCCTCAAAACCAATAGAAACCCTAAAATGTGTAAAATATTTAAAAATATCTATAAATCTCTAAAACATAAAAAACCATAATAATAATTAAAAATTCATAAAACACCTTAAAAAATAAGAAAAATTTATACCCTTAAAAATATCAAAACACTAAAATACCTAAAAAACCATAAAAACCCTAAAACCAAAAAACCCAAAAAACCTTAAAAAACATAATAACCCCTATAATTAAAAAACAAAATAAAAACTATAAATCCCTTTCAACCTTTTAAAATTATAGTAAACTCTAAAAATCCATGAAAACCCAAAAAAATTATCAAAAAATAGTAAAATCCAAAAAATCCAAAAAAATCCAAAAAAAAACCAAAAAACAAACCCTAAACACAAAAAACCCAAAAAACCATAAAAATCTTAAAATGGTGTTAAAAATTCAAAAAAGTAACATTTTCTATGAACCCTTAAACATAAATAAATAATTAAAAACCAAACAAGCATAAAAACCCTAAAAATCATAAAAATCATATAAAAAACCTGAATATAAATATAAGTGTAAAAAATATAAAAAACATAAAAATCATAAAAACAATTAAAACCCATAGATACCAAAAAATGATAAAACTCTAAAAAACACTAAAACCCCTAAAAATCCATAAAAACTCTAGAAATCATGAAAATACTAAAAAACCCTAAAAATCCAAAAAAATGTAACAAACCATAAAATCAATGAAAACCCATAATAAAACCATTAAAACCTATAGAAAACTAAAACCTCTAAAAATCTAATAATGTTAAAAAACACAAAGAACCATTAAAACCCTATAAAGAATTTAAAACTTCCAAAACCACTTAAAAAACCTAAAAAACCATAAAAACGCTAAAAATAATAAAAAATATAAAAAACTTTTAGCCCCCTAAAAACATTATAAAACTATAAAAATGTTAAAAGGCCTAAAAAATTCAAAAACCACCCCAATTCCCAAAAAAAACATTAAAACCCAAAAACCATAAAAAACTATAAAAACCCTAAAACCCATAAAAATTATAAAAAATCATTACAAATCCCTAAAAGAATAAAAAAACAATAAAACCCTTAAAAACCCCTACAAAAATTAAAAACTAAAAAAATTTAAGAACCATAAAAACATAAAAATTCTAAATAACCTAAAAAATCCTAAAAACCATAACATCCCTCAAAATACCTAAAAACCCTAAAAAACCATAGATATCCTAAAAAATCCCTAAAATTCCAGAAAATTGAAAAAACCCTCAAAGCCCCCCAAAACCTTAATAAAACATCAAAAACCTTAAAACACATAAAACCCCTAAAACTTAAAAATGATTAAAATCCTAAAACATGAAAAACCATAACAACCATAAAATACCTAAAAAATATATAAACCCCTAGTACCCATAAATAAAAGTAAAATAACCTATAGAAAATTTTAAAACCCTTTAAACCCATAAAAACATCTAAAACTCTAAAAAAACCTAAGACCCTCAAAAACCCTAAAACCCCCCACAAACCATGACTGGCGTGGAGGTGATGGCTGCTGTGGAGGCAGGTGTTTTTGGTGCTGGTGGTTTGCTATTGTTGGCTGTGAGTCTCTTTTCTGGGAAGTTGTCGGGTGATGGAAGGTGTAATGCAAGTCTTTGGTTACTGTTTTGCTGGGAAGTGCGGAAGGGATGTGGCTCTATGACTACGCTTGTTGGTTGCTGGTTGTTGTTTGGCTGGGTGGTGATGGATGCTGGTTTTTTTGAGTTTGGATGCTAGTCATTAGTTAGCTCTGAGCTGCTGGATGTTGGTTGATGCTGGATGATGGTGGTGGCTGCTTGGTTGTGTGTGTTTTTTTTTCATTTTTTTCGTTTTTTTTATTTTCATTTTTTGCGTGAGTTGTAAGGGGTTTTCGGGTTTGGGTCATTTGACCCCTCCCCTCCCTTTTATGATGTGTCTCTTTTTTCCTTGCTAATAAATTTGGGGGGGCCAGGAATAGCCTGACCCTCACATCTTCCATTCCCTAAAAACCCTAAAAACTCCTAAAAACACTAAAACCCCCTAATAACATAAAAAGACACAAAAATCCATGAAAACCCCCATAAAAACATAGAAATCCTAAAAATACCTAAATCCAACTTAAAATCTAAAAAACCATAAAATCTCTGAAAACCCCTAATCACCCTAAAAACCCTAACAACACAGAAAATCCTAAAAATACCAAAAAAACAAAAAAAAACATTAAAAACCCTGACAAAATCCATAAAACCATAAAACGCCTAAAAACCTAAAAATGCTAAAAACGTTAAAAGGCCCTAAAATCCCCCAGAAACCATAAAACCCCTAAAACCTTTAAAACTCTAAAAACCCATAAAACCCCAACAAACTGCTAAAAACTCTATAACTGGTTTAAACCACTAAAAATGTTAAAAAACATTAAAAACCCATAAAACCCAAAAAATCAAAAAAACCATTAAAACACAAAAAACCATAAAACCCTTAAAGGCTTAAAAAGCCGTAAGAACACTCAAAAAGTCTAAAAACCCTAAAAACCATAAAAACCCTAAATAACCCCTAAAACTGAACAAAATGTACTAAACCCAAAAACCCTAAGAAAATCTTAAAAGCCTAAAAATACTTAAAACCCATAAGAAACTAAAAAATCATTAAAGACCCAAAAAACCCAAAATACTAGAAAAAATCAAAAAATCCTCAAAATCCATTAAAACGTTAAAAAGTAATTAAAATCCTAAAAAAGATCTATAAATCCCATAAAAGTTAAGAAACACTAAAAACCCTACATAATGCTTAAAAATGTAAAAAAAATTAAAACCCCTAAAAATCAAAAAACGCACTAAAAACCCAAACAAACACTAAAACCCATAAAAACCATAAAACCCACTAAACCACAAAAACTATAAAACCCATAAAAGCCCAATAAAACACTAAATATTCTAAAAATCCCATAATTCCCAAAAATGTTACAAAACTCTAAAAAAAATTTACAACATGAAGAAAATAAAAAAACAGGAAAACCCCAAAAACAATAAAAACCCTCCAAACCATAAAAACATGGAAAATCCATAAATATCATAAAAACACACTAAATATCCCTTAAAATGTAAAATACCCTTTAAAACTCTATTACCCCTAACAAAACCCGAAAAACCTAAAAATAATTAAAAACCCTCAAAAACCGAAAAAATACTACCAACCTTAAAAACCCTAAACAGCTAAAAGCACAAAAAACAGTCAAAATTCTTTAAAACCCAAAATAACAGTAACAATACAAAAAGACCTAATTATCCCTAAAAATGAAAAATATCCTAAAATCTCTAAAAAACATGAAGAAACCCTTAAAAATCGAAAAAAAACCTAAAACCCCTAAAAACATAAAAACACTAAAAACCATAAAAACACAAAAAACCTTAAAACCCCTAAAAACAATAATAACCCTAAAACCATAAAAAAACTAAAAGAACTCAAAAATCTAAAAAAACTTTAAACCCATAAAAATGATAATAAAATTTAAATCCCCTAAAAACTAAAAAATAAAAAGAAAATGGTAAAACCCAAAAAATATAAAACCCAAAAAACCCTAAAAAATACTAAAAATAATAAAAAACCAAAATAACCATAAAATCATAAAAAACATTGAAAATAACAAAATATGTAAAAACTAGAAAACCCTAAAAAACAAAAAGAAAACCTTAAAAACCTAAAAATTCATAAAACCCAAAAAAAGCTATAAAAATGGTAAATCACTATAGCACCTTAAAACCATAAAAAATAATGAAAACACTAAAAACCCTTAAAAACCATAAAATACTTAAAAGCCCAAAAATCAATAAAAACATAACAAAAAATATAACCCTAAAAATCCTAGGAAAACCTAAATAACCTAGAAAAACCAAAAACCCCTAAAAACCGAAAAAACTAAAAACCATAAAATACCCTAAGAACCAAAAAATCTTAAACCCACAAAATCCTTAAAAACTAAAAAAACAATAAAAACTCTTAAAACAACTAAAAATAAATAAAAATTTAAAAACCTGGAAAACCCTAAAAAACCATAAAAACTAAAAACACATGAAACACCTAAAAACCTAAAAATGCATAAAAACCCTAAAACAAAAAAACACTAAAAAAATTAAACAACCCTCCAAATCCATAAAAACTATAAAACAACTAAAAAGAATAAAAAACATTATACCCATAAAAATATTAAAAACTCTAAAAACCCATTCAATCCCAAAAAACTCAAAAAACCCATAAAACCCCCAAAACCCAAAAAAACTTGTAAAAATCCAAAACCCCAAAAAAAACCCCTCAAAATCCCTAAAAACCCTAAAATTGCATAAAAATACTAAAAAATAAATAAAAATTCATAAAAACTAAAAACCATAAAAACCCTAAAAAACCCAACGTAAACCATAAAAACTTCAAAACACAATAAAACCTAAAAAACAACAAAAGGCACTATAACCCTAAAAAAATCTTGAATCACTAAAAATCAATATAACCCTAAAACCCATAAAAATCCTAAAAATTATGTAAAAATCATGAAAATCATAAAAACCGTTAAAACATAGAAAAAACCAAAGAAAAAATTCAAATCATAAAACCCTCAGTATCCCTAAAAACCATAAAAATCATACAAAATCCAAAAAAAGACATAAAAATCTCTATAAACATAAAAAACCTAAAAACCATTTAAAACCCTAAGAAATGAATTAATATCCTAAAAACACAAAAAAACTACAAAATCTTACAAAAATAAAAACAATAAAACCCCAAAATCCTAAAAATCCAAAAACCCTAAAAACCATAAAAATCATTAAAAACCCAAAAACATCACTACAATTTTTAAAAACCCTAAAAATCATGAAAACCCTAGGAAATCATTAAAAACCTAAAAACACTTAAAACCCCTAAATATTTTAATAACCCCTAGAAGACCTGAAAACCCTAAAAATCATAAAAAACCCAAATAATAAAAAAATCTAAATTCCTAAAAAACCATAAAACAACTAAGTACTCTACAACCCCTTTAAACAACTAAAAATGATAAAAACTCTAAAAACCCTAAATCCTGAAAAAACCATAACAACCCTAAAACCCATAAAATCTGTAAAAACTATAAAAACCTTAAAAATCCCTAAAAATCCTAAAAAACAATAAATAACCTAAAAAACCCCTAAAATCCATAAAAAGGTAAAAAATCAATTAAACTATAAACCCTAAGAAAAACCTAAAAAAAGAATAAACTTAAAACATCTAAAACCCTAAAAAACAAAAAAACACTAAAAATCCAAAAATCCCTCAAAATCCTTAAAAATCCAAAAAACCATAAAAAAACATAAAAAGGCTTAAAAATCCCTAAAAACATAAAAACCCCTAAAAATCCTAGAACACCCTAAGAAAAAAAATCTTAAAAAACTAAAAACCCCTTAATACATAAAAATCATAACAACCCTAAATATCCTAAAAACCATAAAACTCATAAAACCATAAAAACCTGAGAACCCATAAAAACAAAAAACCCCACTAAAAATATATAAAAATTTTAAACCCTAAAAAAATAAAAAAATATATAAAAACTGTTTTAAAACCTAAAAGACTAAAAAAAATAATACCCAAAAAACAAAAATACACTAAAAACCCTAAAATCCCCATAATTCAATAAATACCCTAAAACCCATAAAAATCCTAAAAAATCCCATAAACCCTAAAAACATAAAAAACACAAAAAAACTCCTAAAAAACTTAATAAAAACATAAAAACCAGAAAACACTTAATACAACTAAAAACCTAAAAAATGAAAAAATTATAAAAGACCCCAAAAGTCATAAAACCCCTCAAGATCCCTAAAACCCATAAAATTCTAAAAATATATAAAAAATTAAAAATGTAAAGATCATTTAAAACCATAAAAACCCTAAGAAACCATTGAAAACAAAAAAAAAACTATTAAAACCCCCAAAAAACCTAAAAAATGAAAAAACCCTTAAAGGAATAAAATATACTAAAACCAAAAAACCCTAATAACCATAAAAATCCTTAAAAACCCATAAAAACCAGAAAAACAACTGAAAACTCTAAAAAAACATTAAACCCCTAAAAATGTTAGAAAACTCTATAAAACATAAAATCCCAAGACAAATAAAAAACCGTAAGACATCAAAAAATCACGAAAACCCCAGATCCCTTAAAAGAACTCCAAAAATCCTCAAAATCGCTAAAAACCTTAAAACCCATAAATATTGATAAAATCATGAAAATCCCTAAAAATGTAAAAAACATAAAATGGTGAAAACCAAAAAAATCATAAAAATTAAAAAAAACTTAAAACCCCTAAAAACATAAAAATTGATAAAAACCACAAAAAACCCTAAAAGCCATAAAACACCAAAAAGCATTAAAAACCCTAAAACCCAAAAAAAACCACAGACCCTCTAAAATTCTAAAAACCATTTAAACCCAAAGTTTTTATTAAAAACTCTAGAAACCTTAAACAACCTTGAAAACTAAAAAAATCCTAAAACCCAAAAAACCAAAAAAAAACCCTAAAAGGATGAAAAATTATAATAAACCATAAAATCCCAAAAAACCCTAAAAATCATAAAAATACCGAAAAAGCCCTAAAAATATCAAAAAATGTAAAAATTCAGAAAAAATGTTGAAAAAAACTAAGAAAGCATTAAAATCCTATAAAAACATAAAAACCATAAAAAAAATAAAAAATGTTAGAAACCCTATAAACCCTGAATAACCCTAAAAACATTCTGTATCCTTAAAATATCTAAAAACCATAAAAAAATAAAAACCCCTAAAATCCCTAAAAATGATAAATAACCTAAAAACTTTGAAAAATTCTAATGAAACCAATAAAATACTAAAAAAAATTAAAATCCCTTAAAAACCTAAAAAATGCTAAAAACTGTAAAATGCCCAAAAAAACCAAAATAAACCACTTAAAACGATAAAAAACCCTAAAAACGTAAAAACCCTATTGTCCAAAAACCCTATATAACCTCTAAGAACTTTAAAATCTATTTACACCCCTAAAAATGATGAAAAACTCTAAGAATATTAAACCCAAAAAATCTCAAGAAAAACACTAAAAACCCAAAAAAAAGTTAGTACCCTAAAAACCCCTAAAACCCCTCAAAATACTGAAAAACTATGAAACCAATAATATTTTTTTGAAATACCTAAGAATCCCTAAAAACATAAAAAACCATAAAACCCTGAAAACCCTAATAATACATTAAAAACCTAAAAACACTTAAAATCCCTAAAAACATAAAAATACTAAAAGCCCTAAAAAATATATAAACTGTAAAAAAACCCCACTGAAAACATTAAAAACATTCAAATTCTATAAAATGAAAAAAAAAACAATTAAAACACTAATAACCTATTAAACCACTAAAAGTGTTAAAAACTCTAAAAAACATTAAATACCCTAAAAAACTAAAAAATCATTGAAGAACCATGAAATAATTAAAAAACCATATAATCCCCAAATACCATAAAACCCACCAAATCCATAAATAACCTAAAAGTAATAAAAATCCAAAAAATCACTAAAAATACATAAAAATATAAAAAACACTAAAAACCCTAAAAACACAAATAAAAACCTTAAAACCTAAAAACACTTAGAATACCTAAGAAACCTAAAACGCGATAAAAAAAATAAAAAACATTAATGCACCCTAAACCTCGTAAAGACCATAAAACCTAGAGAAACCATAAAACCTATAAAAACCCATTAAAAACCAAAAAAACCACTGAACACTAAAAACTATTTAAACCCCAAGAAATGTTAAAAAATATAAAAAACCTTAAAACACTTAAAAACCTAAAAAACTCTCAAAATCACTAAAAACCTTAAATACCCAAAAAAGTACTAAAAATTAACTGAAATATATTAAAATACTAAAAAATCCTGAAACCCTAAAAACCACTAAGAAAATATTAAAAAACTAAAAACACCTAAAAACCCTAAAAACTTACAAAATGAAAAAAACACCAAAGAAACTCAAAACCCTTGAAAACCCCTAAAACCCTAAAAATACCTAAAAACCCATAAAAATCCAAAAAACACAAAAAAACAAAAAAAATTAAAAACTCTAAACACCATAAAAAATCCTAAGAAAACCATAAAAACCTAAAAACACTTAAAACCCATAAAAAACAAAAAAAAAATCTAAAAACCCTAAAATACAATAAAAACACCTGAAACCCAAAAAACCTTGAAAAATAGAAAAATAATAAAAAACCCATGAAAACACAAAAAACCCACAAAAAATCATAATACATTTTAAACGCTAAAAGTGTTAAAAAAAACATTTAAATACAAAAAACTCAAAAAAAAAGTCAGAAAAACCCAAAAAAAACCCCATATAAACCCTAAAATTCATAAAACCCTAAAATACCTCAAAATCCAAAAAACCCCAAAAACGATAAAAATCCTTAAAAAATACCAAAATCCCTAAAATCATAAAAACCAAAAAAACAGGAAAACCCTTAAGAAAACTTTAAAAACCAAAAATAACCTAAAACCACTAAAAACCTAAAAAATAATAAAACTTGTACAAAACACTAAAAACTCTAAATATATGAAATTCCATAAAAACTCTAAAGACATTATAAATTGTAAAAACCTAAAAAATAAATTAGAATCCCACTAAAAACTCTAAAAACCCTTTAAACTAATAAATAGGTTAAAAATATTTTATAAACCAGAAAACCAATAAAAACGCTAAAAACTCAAAAAACCCTAGAAACCCAAAAAACCATAAAATATCTAAAAACTCTAAAACAACTAAAAACCATAAACTCTAAAAAAATTCCTAAAAATATCTAAAAATGTAAAAAACACTAATAAATTAAAACAACTCAAGAAAAATTAAAAACCTAATAACAATTAAGCCCCCAAAAACCTAAAAATACTAAAATTCCTAAAACCCTAAAACCCTAAGAAATCCTAAAACCATAAAAATACATATAAATAATAAAAACACATAAAACTCCTAAATAAGAATAAAAATCCATAAAAACCTAAAAACCCCTAAAAACAAATAAAATAAAGCGGAAATTTTAAAAATATAATAAAAATTAAAACCCATAAAAACCAAAAATGAAAAAAAAACACTAAAAACCCCTAACCCCCCCCCCCCCCCAAACCCCTAAAAACCATAAAACCCCATAAAAAGTAAAACCAATAAATAATCAAACACCTTATAAACCCGTAAAACATTAAAACCCCAAAAAACAATAAAACAGTAAACTCTTAAAACCCTTAAAATCTCTCAAAATCCATAAAACAATAAAAACCCATGAAAACCCTAAAAAGTCCCTAAAAATTACTAAAACAAAAAAACCCAAAAATCCCTAAAAATTCTTAAATGATCCTTAAAAACATAAAAACAATTAAAACAACAAAAAACATAAAAACTTATATAACCCTAAAAAACCTAAAAATAATTAAAACCCCCCAAAATAATAAAACCCCTAAAAATCATAAAAAATACATAAAACCCTAATAAAACACTAAAAATATTGAAAAGAAAAAAATATTAAGGATGGTGGCCTCATCTTCTCTACTGATCCCAAGTGATAATGGCTCCCATTCCCTTCAAGGTTTAAAATGATGATAGTCTAGGCATCTCTCCCCCTGTAGGGGAGGGGCCTCCTCTGATTCTCACTAAGGACCACTCTTTCACCCCTTTCCTGTCCCCTGATTTGATACCCTCTTTCCCACAGATAGATATTTTCCTAAAGGTGTTGGAGCTTTAGGAAGGTTGGTCCTAGCTCCCGCTTTCAATCTAGGTGTTAAATGAAGCATCAACGCTTCATCGTCTACCTTTTGTTTTGAGATTTTTGATGTTGCGGCCCCCAGTGGACACCTTTGACTTGTCTGTTTTCGATCATTGGGATCGTCAAGACCATGCAATGTTGGGTCTCGTTGTTGGTGATTATATGATTATTTTCTTTATATCTAAGGGGATCATATTTGTACTTGGTCTGCGACACCCCAAAGCCACAATTCCACACACTTATCCCTCTTCAGGTGTAGTTTTTCCTTCATATGAAGCGTGACTCCCTGATGTTTGTGACTTGGATTTGATTTCTAAAACTACCCCTCCCTTTTCAAAATAATTATATAATTTAAATGGTAGAGAATCTGGTGGGGAGTTTTCTATGTGTGGATAGCTAGACATAGTCCCTCAGTAATCATGTTCCTCCGAGGGATTTTATTGTCGTTGATTCTTCTAAGGATCCAAACAATTGTTCTATGGATTTATGTGGGGGAGAAATTCATTGGGAGTAATCAATGGTTTTGAATCATGGGATAACTTATATTTTTCTTTCTATAAATTTTGGAATAGTGATCATTCTTGCAGTTTTGGTGCCTATGATCAGAGTGGAATGAGTCTGGTTTAGGTAGGGTCTGGTGAGAGAAGCATGAAATTGGTGGAGGTGCAGGAGGCCTTGAGAGTACCCAAAATACTGCCCAACCAACCAATGTTTATGGTGGGTTTTATGCATCTAAAAACAGATTTGAATGTTGGTGTGACATAGAGGTAGTAGTTGTGGCTTCTGGTGTCATGAGTATGAAATTGGATGGGAATTGTTGTGGAATGGGATGGGATGGCACTGATATGGTGCACACAGATGAAGCTAAGACTCTGAATTGTAGTAGTGAACATGTAGAAAGTGGCGAGTTGAAGGGGGGGGGGAAGAAAAATGGGAAGTTGTATGAGTAGGGAGACAAGACTGGGAATGGGAAATAAGAGGCACCCATTATGCAATCCCTGGAAGGACTTGCATTGGCCTGGAGGAAGGGCAGTGGGAAAGCCAGCAATAGCCTGTTGACATATACGAATGATGTAGATCTGAGTAATAGGTTCGAGAAGTTGGTCTTGTCTAATCCAGTTGATGATGGTGTTGTGTAGGGGGGAGTGCCTGGGTAGGGGGTAGTGGCTGGGTAGGAGGCGATAGCTGGAGTTGGGCGGGAGATGATTATGGTTAGGCAGGAGATAATATTGGAGGGGAAGTAGACCCTTGGTCTCAATGAGTGATGCCCTGGTCTGAGCATTGATGAAACCTTGGCATTGTACACTGGGAGTGGTGAAATGAGGAGGGATGAGATGGGGGTTGTGCCAGTGTCCCATGGTGAAGATGTTAGTGCTGATCACATGGAGGACTTGGCTGGACATCTTTTACCATTGTTAAGAACTGGTGAAGGAGGGTTGGCCCTGGAATTGCAGAAGGCCATGTTGGTTTATGGAGTCACATATGTGGAATACCACTCTATGGTATTCCATGACATGGTGGTGGTGGAATGGCCATGGTTCTCCCTTGAGGATGAGGCAAAAAGATTAGGAGAGATTTTTGCAGGGATCACCGTAGAATAAATGCCAATAGGGACTAGTTCAGATGGTAAAGAGAAAAGCATCAAATGGGGGGTGGAGCATCCTATGGAAAAGATAGAAGGGGTGGTGACAAAGGGGCATTAAGTGTGTCCACTGAAGGCGTCCTATATGAGAAGGCGGCTCATGCGGATGGTTTAACCTCTTCAACCCAAAAAGGAGGTAGAGGAGGGTTTATTCCTCTCTCTAGGCCCATGGTGACCTAGGCCACCTGAAGGGAGGCTAAGTAGATATTCAAAGCAAACAAGCGAGAGTAGCCTCCGTGAAATTCATAGAAGGAGGGGCTTAAAGAGAAGTACTTGGCTCTTCTCAGACTACAGGAGTTCATTGAGTCTTGATGGGATTCTATGGACACAGGGGTGGACTCAAACTTTTGATTTGCTGACATAGCTGCTAGACTTAGTGCAAATGATTACCCTTATAGTACCATCCGGGTTTATGAATTTGGTGGTGATATTGAATGACTTTTTCCCATTGTGTGTTTTTTGGATTTTTTGGGGGTTTTGTTTTTTGGGTTTTTGTTGGGGATTTTGGGTGTGGGCCATATGGTCTTACTCCACCCTTTATCTGTGTCTCCTGTTTTCTCTTTATACATTTTAGGGGGACCAGGAATAGCCTGGCCCTGCACCTTCCTTTCCCAAAAATGTTATAAACTATAAAAACCTAAAAAAGCATAAAAACTAAAAAAAACCCTAAAACCAAAAAAAATCTTAGATATCTGAAAACACAAAAAAAAAACATAAAATCTCTCAAATTCCCTAAAAACCCTAAATCCATAAATATCGTAAAAATGACCTAAAAATGCCTAAAAATGTAAAAAAACTTAAAAAACCTAATAAAACATTAAAAGCCTAAAAACACATAAAACCAATAAAAATATAGAAATGATACAAACCACAAAGAACCCAAAAAACCCAAAAACATCCATATAACTCTCAAAATACCTAAAAACCTAGAAAATCATAAAAATGATAAAAATCCATTCAAATCCCTAAAAATGTAAAAAACTCTAAAAATACTATGAAAATCCTAAAAAACTAAAAACACTTAAAACTCCAAAAAAACATAAAAATTCAAAAAACCCAAAGAAACCCAAGAACCCCATAAAAACACTTAAAACCATAAAAACACTAAAATGCATAGATTAAACTAAAATCCACAAAAACCTAAAATTAACTTAAAACAATAAAATCCTTTTAAACCAAAAAAAATATAAAAAAAATCAAATATCCCTTAAAACCCTAAAAATCTCAGAAAACCCTAACAATCCAAAAAAAAGAAACCCTAAAAATCCCTAAACACAATAAAAACCTGAAAATCATAAAAATCCCAAATAATTCCTAAAATTTTAATAAACCCAAAATACCTTGAATACCCTGAAGAAAACTGTAAAAACATAAAAATATTAAAATCCCCTAAAAACTTTAAAAACTATAAAAAACATAAAACCCTAAAAAACTATAAAATAATAAAGCCCCTAAAATGATTAAACCCTTAAAATTCATAAAAACATAAAACTTTTAAAGACCCTTTAAACGCATAAATATATTAAGAAACTCTAAAAGACCTTAAATTGATAAAAAAAACTCAAGAAGCACAAAAAAACTATAAAAACAATAAATCCCCTCAAAAAATCTTGAAACCTTAAAAACCATAAAAATCATAAAAATCCCAAAACATCCAAAAAATGTAAAAAACCGAAAACCCATAAAAACCTATGAAAATATTAAAAAACTTAAATACTTAAAACCACCAAAAACATAAAAATACTAAAACCCCAAAAATACCAAAAAGTACCCTAAAACCCCTCAAAATCCCTAAAATCCACAAAAACAAATAAAAATACATAAAAATCCAAAAAACATAAAAACCCCTAAAAACCCAGAAAACCCCTAAGAAAACCAAAAAAACCTAATAAAATTTAAAACCACTAAAAACTTCATAACCACTAAAAACCCAAAAGACAATAAACACCAAAAAAATCATCAAAACCTCCAAATCCATAAAAACCAAAAAACAATAAAATTCTTAAAAATAAATAAAAAACCCTAAAAATGTAGAAAACCAAAAAACCTAGAAAAACCATAAAAAACCACAAAACTCTAAAAACATAAAAAAAAATTAAAAACCTAAAAATCCCTAAAAACCCTAAACCCCATAAAACATTTAAAATCCCAAATACCTTAAAACCTTAAAAACTCAAAACCCCATTTAAACCCCTAAAAACATTAAAAAAACTCTAAAATTATAAATAATTCTACAAACAGATAAACCCTAAAACCCCAAAAAATCACAATAACCCAAATAACAAAAAAAACCAAAAAAACACCTAGAAACATCAAAATACCAAAAATCCCAAAAAAAGATTAATATTCTAAAAAATACCTAAAAATCCATAAAAACGTAACAAATTAAAACATTGAAGAAACCAAAAAAATATTAAAAAACATTAAACCCCTAAAAACCTAAAAAATACTAAAATCCCAATAAACCAAAATACACCTCAAAATGATAAATTCCCTAAAATCATAAATAACACTAATACCCTAAAAACCCATAAAACTCATAAAACCTTAAAATAACTAAAATATATAAACACTCTTTAAAACCATAAATATGTTAAAAAAACTAAAAAATTTAAAAAAAAAACAACTTTGAAAACAAAAAAAACTATAAAAATCATAAAACCCTTAAAACCCCTAAAAACCTTCAAAAACCCTAAAAACCATAAAAATACATAAAAATGACTAAAAATGTAAAAACCCTAAGAACCTTGAAAACCATAAGAAAGCCTCAAAAACTAAAAATGTTTGAAACCCATAATAACCTAAAACTGCTAAAACCACTAAAATACACTAAAAACCCCAAAACCCCTCAAAATCCATAAAAACAATAAAAATAATAAAAATCCTAAAAATCCCTAAAACTAATAAAAATGTAAAAATCCAAAAAGGCCATTAAAACCCCTAAGAGAACCTTAAAAACCTAAAAAACATAAAACCCATAAAATCTAAGGATTTTTAAACACCCTACAACCCATAAAACCTCCTTAAACCATAAAAAACCAAAAAATCCATAAAAACCCTAAAAGACCACTAAAAAATCTAAAACCCCTATAAACCGCTAAAACCATAAAAAACTAAAAACCATAAAACCATAAAAACCTAAAAACCCCAAAAAAAACTTAAAAGACCAATAGAAACCCCAAAAAATTCCGAAAAAACCATAAAAAATAAAAAACCCTGAAACTCTGAAAACCCTTAAGAAAACCGTAAAAATAAAGAAACACTTAAAACCCAAAATAAACCAAAGAAACACTAAAAACCCTAAAACCATAAATACATAAAAAAATTAAGAAACCCTAGAAACCCTAAAAAACAATAATTTTTTTTAAAATCCCTTAAATCCCTAAAAACATAAGAACACCCAAAAAACCTAGAAACCACTTGGATAAAATTAAAATCATAAAAACACATAAAATGTATAAAAACCTAAAAACCTATAAAACCATGAAAACCATAAAACCCCTAAAAACCTTCAAAAAACCCAAAAAAATACATAAAAACTCTATATAACCACTATAAACTCTAAAAACACTTTAAACCCCTATAAACTAAAATAAACTCTAAAAAATCTTTAAAATCATTAAAAAACAAAAACACCAAAAAATCATAAATCCCTAAAAATCTCAAAAACCCGAAAACCCCCAGTAACCATGAAAATCCTAAAAAGTCCCTAAAAATGTAAAAATCCATAAAAACCATAAAAATTGTTATGGAACCTCCAAAAATCTAGAAACTATTAAAACCACTAATAATATAAAAAACATTATAAACCCTAAAACACTTAGAATCCTATAAATCCATAAATACATTTAAAATCCATAAAATCCTAAAATACCATAAAAATCCTCAAAAGGCCTTAAAAATACCTAAAATCGTAAAAACCCAAAAAAACTAAAATCATTAAGAAAACCATAAAAAACAATTAAAACCCCTAAAAATAAAAAAAACGTTAAATGACCTTAAAAAAACTAAAAACCCTAAAAACCATAAAACCCCTAAAATACCACTAAAAAAACTAGAAAACTTTAATCCACTAAATTTTTTAAAAACTAGTAAAAAACTAAAACCCCTAGAATACTAAAAAAAACCCAAAAAACCCAAAAAACTATAAAATACCTAAAACCATAAAATCCCACAAATTCCGTAAAATCCGAAAAACCCATAAAATTATTAAAAATCCCTAAAAATACCTAAAAATATTAAAAGCACTTAAACCCATTAGAAATAGTGATAAAACCTTAAAAAACTAAGAATAGTTAAAACCCCTAAAAACTAAAAAAACCCTAAAAACCAGAAAAACCAAAGAAACCAAAAAAACCTAAATAAACTTAATACCCGATAGAACGACTTAAAACTATAAAAAACATTTTATACTCATAATAACATTATAAAACTCAAAAAATCCTATAAAACACTAAAAAATAAAACAAACATAAAAACCTAAAAAAACTCATAAAAACCTGTAATACCAATAAATCCCAAAGAAATCCCTAAAACCCATCAAAAATTAAAAATCATAAAAAAACCCCAAAAACTCATACAAAAATAAAAATACTGATACCCCTATGAAACCATTAAAAACCTAAAAACATTTAAAACCCCCAAAAAAACAAAAAAAATATCCTAAAAATCCTAAAAACCCCTAAAAACAACTAAAACCTTTAAAATCCCTAAAAACACTAAAACTATAAAATTAATAAAAATTTACAAAAAAATCCATCGAAACATAAAAAAACCCAAAAAACCCCTAAAAAACCTTATAATACCATAAAAACCAAAAAACATTAAACCCTTAAAAACCTCAAAACCACTAAAAACTGTAAAAGAAACCGAAAACCCAAAAACCCCTTAAAACCCTAAAAACACATAAAAACAATAAAACCACTAAAGTACATAAAACCCCTAAAACCACTAAAATGTCTAAAAACCCTTTAAACAACTAAAAAAATTAAAAAAAAACCTTAAAAAACATTAAAACAAAACAAATCCTACAACCATTAAAACCAAAAATACCTAAAAATCCACAAATCATTAAAACTCCATAAAAACTGTAATAATCAATAAAATACGAAAATATAACTAAAATCCCCATATTTATAAAAATCTATTAAATCCCTGAAAAACCATAAGAAAATCAAAAAAAATATTAAAACCCTTTAAACCCCTAAAAACCCAACAAAGCTAAAACCCCATAAAACCATAAAAAACATAAAACCCTGAAAACCCATTAAAAACCCATTAAAACCCTAAAACTACACAAAACATTAAAAACCCAATAAACCCATAAAAACATTAAAAAATCATAATAAAAAACTAAATAGCTAAAAAACCCTAAAGCGGAAAAAAAACATTAAAAACCCCAAAACCCATAAAACCTCAAAAACCATCAAAAACATTAAAAGTCCTAAAAATCCTAAAAAATACCTAAAAATACCTAAAAATAAAAAACCCTAAAAACTCATAAAACCCTAAAAAAACCTTAAAAACCCGATACAACTAAAAACTTGTAAAAAACTAAAAAATGCTAAATTAATAAAAACCCTAAAAACTTTACAAACCCCATAAAACCATAAAAATTCCTAAAAAACCTAAAATACATAAAAAATCCTATAGAATCCTTATCACCCTAAAACCCTCTAAGAAATCCATAAAAATATAAAAACACTTAAATCCCTTAAAAAATCTAAAAAATGTTAAAAGCCCAAAAGACCCTAAAAACACTAAAAACCACAAAAAACCAAAAAACCCCCAAAACCGTTAAAACCCTAAAATCCATAAATAAAATAAAATGAACTGGAACACTAAAACCCCATTAAACCCCTAAAAATGTTCAAATCTATAAAAACCCATACAAAACATAAAAAAATAAAAAAACCATAAAAAACCAGAAAACCGCTAAAAACTCCCAAGATCTATATAAACCCTAAAACTATAAAATAATAAAAAATCCCCAAAAAGGTAATAAAACCCCTATAAACCTGAAAAACAGTTAAGAACCTTTAAACGAAAAAACACATAAAACCCTAAAAAACCTACAAATTCTAAAAACCCTAAAACACCTAAAAACCCTAAAATCTACAAATAATAAACACCCCTAAAACACTAAATGACCCAAAAAACACAAAAAAATAAAAATAAGGCCCACAAAAAACTCTAGAATCAATTTTAAAACAATTTTTTAAAAACTCTAAAAAATTTTAAACCTATAAAAACACAAAAAAACCCTTTAAAAAATAACATAAACTCTAAAATCCAAAAAACCATAAAATCCTAAAAATCCCTAAAATCCCTAAAAACTATAAATATCAAAAAAAACCTTAAAATCCATAGTCATAAAAATTCATAAAAACATTGAAAACCCCTAATAAAACATTAAAAATATAAAATGACATAATCCCTAAAAAATTAAAAGATGTTAAAAATTATAAAAAAATCCTAAAACCCCTAAAAACACTCTAAATCCCTAAAAACCATAAAACCCCATAAAATCATATAAATTCCCTACAATTCACTAAAAAAATAAATCCCATAAAAACCATAAAAAACCTTTAGAATACCATAAAAAAAACTAAAACCCCTAAAACCTAAGAAATTCTCAAAACCCTAAAAAAATAAAACCCCCTAAAACCGTAGAAACATGAAAAACCGAAAAAACCCTTAAAATCCAAAAAACCTATAACCCCTAAAAACCCTAAAAGCATGAAAAATCCCTAAAAACACCATAAAAACATAAAAATCATAAAAAAAGATATAGAAATCTATAAAAATGATAAAAACCTAAAAAATGTGACATATCCTATGAAAATAATTACGAAAATAAAAATAATTAAAACCCATGAAAAATTTAAAATATTCTAAAAACCCTAAAATCCCTAAAACCCATAATACCCTCCAAATTCATAAAAACCCAAAATTTCCATAAAAATCATAAAAAACCCTATATTATAAAAAATATAAAAAACCCTAAAAACATGAAAAAAACTAAGAAAACATTAAAAACCCAGAAGCACTTAAACCCCCAAAAAACCTAAAAAACACTAGAAACCCTAGAAGCCATAAATTACCATAAACATCTGAAATCCAAACCCCCCTAAAACCTTAGATACCTTAAAACCCCATAAAACTCTAAAAACCCACTTAAGACTCGAAAAACCCTTTAAAACCCTAAAGACATTAAAAACAATAATAATCCAAAAAACACTTAAAACAACTAATAAAACTAAAAAATTGTAAAAACCATAAAAAAAATATTAAAAACAATAATACCACAAAACCTTAAAAAATATTAAAAACCCCATAAAACTCTAGATCCACTAAAAACTCTAAAAAACACTTTAAAACCCTAAAGACATTACCAATGATAAAAAACATAAATCTCTATGAAAACCTTAAAACCTATCAAACCCAAAAAACCATAAATTCCATAAGAACCCCTAAAAACCATAAAATCCCAAAAAACCATATAATCATAAAAAGTCCTTAAAAATACATAAAATGTAAAATACACAAAAAAATCCCCAAAAACCCTATAAAAACATAAAAAATATAAAAACTCTTAAAACCCTTAAAACCCCCAAAAAATCTAAAAACCCATATTAACCATAAAACCCCCCAAAACCCCTCAAAATCCCTAAAATTCAAAAAAACCATAAAAGACCTTAAAAACAATAAATATCCCTAAAAACATAAAAATCCATAAAAGCCTGAAAATAACCTATGAAAACCTTAAAAACCTAAAAAAACCATAAACCCATAAAAACACTAAAAATCTAGAAGATCCTAAAAACCCCTAAAAACCCCTAAAAACCATAAAACCTTTAAAACCATAAAGACCCAAAATAAAAAACACATAAAACTTCTAAAACGCTAAAATCCCTTTAAACCCTTAAAACATTAAAAATTTTAAAACCTATAATCAACATAAAAAAATTCTAAGAAGCCCATAATAACCAAAAAACCTATAAAATCCATAAAAACCATGAAAACCCTAAAAATATATAAATACCCTAAAAATCAAGAAAATCCAAAAAATCATTAAAATTCCTTAAAAACAAAAAAACCCTAAAAATAATGAAAACCCTTATAAAAACCATAAAATCCAAAAAAACATAAAAATCATAAAAAAAATCTAAAATCACTAAAAACCCTAAAACCCCTAAAATTATAAAACCACTAATTACCTTAAAACACCTTAAAACCCACAAACCCCTAAAACAACTAAAAACATAGAAAACCCTTTGAACCCTTAAAAATGTTAAAAAAATAAAAAAACCATTAAAACCCAAAAACTACCCCCCCCCAAATAAAGATAAAAACGCTTAAAACCTAATACCCTAAAAATTTATAAAATCCAAAAATCCCAAAAATCTAAAATTACCTAAAAACCTGAAAAAAAAAATCTATGAAAACATTAAAAAACATAAAAGCACTTTAATCCCATAAAAATCTAAAAATGCCAAGAAAACCTAAAAAACACTAAAATCATTAAAATGACACAAAATACCTAAATTCACTAGAATATAAAAATCATAAAAAATTCATAGAATATTTAAAAATCTAAAAAACCCAAAAAAAATGAATATACAAATTAAAAACATAAAAACATAAAAACACTTAAAATCCCCCAAAACCCAAAAAACGCAAAAACCCCAAAAACCCGTAATGACACTAAAACCCATAAAAACCCTAAAACCATTAAAAACTATTAAAACCATTTAAACCCATAAATATTTTAAAATACCTTAAAAATCCATAAAACCAAAAAAAACTAAAAAATTCCAAAAAACCCAAAAAAACTATAAAATCTATAAAACAACTTAAAGCCCCTAAAACACCTAAAAACCCTCAAAAAACCTAAAAACCATACAAAACCATAACAATTATAAAAATATCAATAATACCTAAAAACATAAAAAACCCAAAAACCCTTAAAACCTTAAAAACCAAACAAAACCATAACAATTTTAAAAAGCCCAAAAAAATACCTAAAAACATAAAAAACCCAAAAACCATTAAAAACCCTAAGAAAATCTTATAAACATAAAAACACTTAAAATGCAGAAAAACCCTAAAAAGTTTAAAAACCCAAAAACCATAAAAACCCTAAAACCATTCAAAAACCATAAAAACCCAAAAAACCGTAAAAATATCTAATAAATCCCTAAAAACATAAAATACACTAAACACCTTGAGAAATCCTCATAAAACATTAAAATCCTAAAAGAATATAACCCCCCCCCCCCCAATGATTAAAATCTTAAATGATTGAAAAATCTTAGAAATCCCAAAAATTCATAAAAACCCCTAAAAACATTAAAAACCCATAAAACCATAAATTCCCAGAAACCAAGAAATCTCTAAAAACCATTAAAACCCAAGAAAATGTTAAAAAATATCTAAAAACTTTTATCACCTTAAAAATATGAAAAACAAAAATAAAACCCAAAAGCCCCAAGAAATAAAAAAAACACTAAACCCCCCAAAAAACTTGAAACCCCTATAAATCCCAAAAAACCATAAAAACCATAAAAATCAAAAAAAAAACCCTAAAAACATAAAGAATTAAAAAATCCATGAAAAAGCCATAGAAAACCGTAAATACCAAAAAACACTTAAAACCACTAAATAACCTAAGAAACTATAAAACCCCTAAATATCAAAAAACACATAAAAACCTTAAAAACCGCATAAAACCCTCCAATATCACAAATAAACTCTAGAAACCTTTTAAAGACCAAAAAATTTAAATACTATGGAATACCATAAAAACTATACAAAAATTCAAAACCCCCTAAATACCCTAGAAAAAAATAAAACCCCAAAAAACTCAAAAACCCATAAAACCTAAAAACCCCTTAAACTCTAAAAAACCATAAAAACCCATAAAACAAATATCGATCTAAAAATCAATAAAATCATAAAAAACCTAAAAACACCAAAAAACCTTAATAAATCCTTAAAATCCTAAAAACATTTAGACCCCCTAAAAACAAAAAATGCTCAAAACTATAGAAACCGCTAAATACCCTAAAAATACTAAAACCCATCTAAATCCTAAAAAACCCTAAAACCCATAAAAAAATTTAATGTGGCCTGGAACATATAAAAACTATATTTAACATGAAAATGGTAAGAAAACCTTAAAATCCTAAAAACACTAAATAAACCTAAAAATCATGAAAGTCACAAAAAAAACCCAAAAAACTGTAAAAACCTTAATAACCATAGAAACCATAAAACACCATAAATACCATAAAGTAAACCTAAATGCCCATAAAACATTAAAATTCACTGAAAACTCTGAAAACCCTTTAAACCCATAAAAACGTAAAAATTCTAAAAAACTATAAACCACAAAAATTCAAAACAACCAAAAAAACCCAAAAAAATCATAAAACTCTAAAAAACCCTAAAAACACTCTAAATCCCTAAAAACCAAAAAGAAATTAAAAATCCTAAAAAATCACTAAAAATCCAAAAAAAACATTAAAAACCCTTAAAGACCCTAAAATCCTATAAAAACAGTAAAACCCAAAAAACACTTAAAACACCTAAAACCCTTAAAACCACAAAAAACATAAGAAATGCTAAAAATTCAAAAACACCCTAAAACCCCTAAAAAACCTAAACTTCATCAAAATATATAAAAACTAGTAAAATCCAAAAAAACCCAAAAAAATGCTAAAATTTAAAATAACAAAAAATTTCTGATAAAAAAAAAATAAAATCATAAAAACTAAAAACTATTAGAACCCCTAAAAACTGAAAAAGGATTGAAAAACCCTAAATGGCCCTAAAAACCATAAATGTCCCTTGATATAAAAAAACCCCTAAATTCCCTAAAAAACCTAGGAACCCGTAAATACCCTACAAACCCACTGAAACTCTAAAAACCCTTAAAACCCTAAAAAACCAAAAACACCCTAAAAACTCTAAAAAACTAGGAATGGTCTCAAAAATCCAAAAAAACATAAACACCCATAACATAACTAAAAAAACATGAAAGTTTCTAAAAAATAAAATACCCTAAAAACCTTGATAAAACTAATGATAAACTAAAATAACTAGAAACACATAAAACCCTAAAAAACTAAAAAGCAATAAAAACCCTAAAAAATTCAAAAACCCCTAAAATCCCAAAAAACCATAAGACCCATGAAACTATAAAAAACCACTAAAAACTCTTAAAACCCTTTAAACCCCTAAATACATAAAAAAATATCTAAACACCATAATAACCAAAAATACTTTAAAAAACTATAAAAAAATCTTAAAAACACTACAAAAACCCTAAAACCATAAAAACCCTAAGAACCCTAATAACTATAAAGACCTAAAATTCAATAAATATCCCTAAAAACAATAAAATTTAAAAATCCCACAAAATATCTATGAAGACTTTAAAACCCAACAAAAACTTAAAATACCTAAAAACCTAAAATGCTAAAACCCTAACAAACAATAAAAACCCTCAAAATCCCCAAAACCCCTCAAAATCCCTAAAATCCCTAAAAACCAAAAATATTCTACAAAAATCACTAACAATCCCAAAACACATAAAAAATATAAAAACAATGAAAACCCATAATAAAACCTTAAAATTTTGACAACACTTAAAACCCCCAAAACCCAAATAATTTAAAAACCCCCAAAACCCAAAAATTTTAAAAACCCTAAAAAACACTACAAACACATTGAAAACCTAAAAACCCTAGAAACCTTTAAAATCCCTTGAAACCCAAAAAATTGACTAAAAACTCTAAAATCTCTTTAAACCCCTTAAAAATGTTAATACACTATAAAAACCATAAATACTATAAAAACTCAAAAAACCCTAAAAATCAAATGATTTTACTAAATCCCTGAAAAACCTAAATACCCTTAAAATCCCTAAACACCGTAAAACCCATAAAAATATTAAAAGGACTAAAAATTTATAAGAAACTAAAAAACCCTAAAACCCAAAAAACCTCTATGAAAAATTTAAAAACATATAAAAACATAAAACCCCTAAAAACCTAAAAATGACTAAAAATACCTAAAAACCCAAAACCCCAAAAAACCCCTAAAAACCTACCAAATCCTTAAAACCCATAAAAACCCATAAAATTCCTAAAAAAATAACTAAAATCCTTGAAAACATAAAATCGACTGAAATCCTAAAAAACTTAAGAAAACCTTAAGAAAATAAAAACACTAAAAAACACTAAAAATACTAGAAACCCTAAAAGACCGTAAAATCCATAAAAACATAAAACCCCATACAACACTTAAAAACTTTAAAACCCTAAAAACCCACTATAAAAAGTAAAAAACCTTAAATACTCTGAAAAGGTTAAAAATATTAGAAACCATGAAAACCCAAAAAATTAAAAACCCTTAAAACCTAAAAAAACAAAGAAAAACCCCAAAACCCATTAAAGTCCCTAAAAAATTCTGGCCTTTTCTTTTTGGGTTTTACATTTCTTACTCAGTCTAATTTCCATGCAATGGTTTTTATTTGCTTCATTATTTATATGGGACTTTTTCCTAAGGATCAGTTGTTTGGGCTTCGCGAGGTTTCTTAGGACCATTTTCCTTTATTTTGTTGTTGTGTGTCTTTGGTCCATTTAGTTTCACCCATTGTGTGAATGAATTTTACTATAATTTGTTTAATTTTTTATATAATATGTTCAATTTATCTTGCAAAAAAACACTAAAAACACACAAAAAAAACCATGAACACCATAGAACCCATAAAAATAACCCATATCCCTAAAACGGTATAAACCCACAATATTCGTACAAAAATTCCAAAAAATACCTAAAATCATAAGAACCCTAAAAACCATCAAAACCTCAAAGAAAACCATAAAAACATGAAAACACAAAAACCCCTAAAAATCTAAAAATATGCTAGATACCCTTAAGAACCTTAAATTCCAAAAAAACCATAAAAAACATAAAAAACATAAAAACCGTAAAAACCGAAAAAATATTAAAATACACTAAAACTATAAAATATCATTAAATATGTAAAATTTTAAAAATTTTAAAAAAACCCTTAAAACCCCTTAAAAGCATAAAAAACCCTATAACCCAAAATAAAATCATTAAATATTTAAAAACCCTCAAAATCTCTAAAAACATAAAAAAACCCACAAAATATCTAAAACACAGAAAACCCATAAATATCATACAGTATCCCTACAAATCTATTAAAAAAATAAAAAACCATAAAATTTTTTAAAACCCTAAGAAAACCAAAAAAAGATAAATATTATTAAACCCCCCCCCCCAAATTAAAAAATGATGAAAAACTTATAATACCCTAAACCCCCTAAAACCACTCAAAACCCAAAAAACCAAAAAAAATCATTAAAAAATAAAGATTCCTTTAAAACACCTAAAAACATAAAAACCCAAAAAAAACCCCATGAAAACATTCAAAACAAAAAAAAATCAAAACCCCAAAAAACATAAAAATGCTAAAGACCCTAAAATATCCTAAAACCCCCTAAAACCCGTAAAAACCATAAGTTTCATAAACACATTAAAACCCCTAAACCCCCATAAATACCCCCAAACTACTAAAAACTTTAAATACCCTTTAAACCCATAAGAATATAAAAAATATCTATAAATATTAAAACCCATTAAAAACTAAAAAACCATAAAAACCTATAAAACCCCATAAAAATCCTAAAAACAATAAATTCCCTATAAATACCTAAAAAATAAAAAAAATAACAATCCAAAAAAATCCGTAAAAGTTAATACAAATGTAACAAACCCCAAAACCCCTGAAAACCCCTTAGAAATCCATTAAACCCCTAAAATAGTTAAAACTACTAAAAAACCTAAATACCATTATAAATCATAAATCCCATAAAAACTATAAAAACCATAAAAACCCTTAAAACACGTAAAAATTCTAAAACCCCATAAAGCCACAAAAACCACTAAAACTCCAAACACCCTTTAAATTCATAGAAACATTAAAAAACTCTAAAAAACATTAACACCACTAAAATCTAAAAAAATCATAAAATCCATAAAAACCATAAAACCCGTAAAAACCGTAAAACCCACAAAATCTTTAAAAACTCTAAAACCATTAAAATCCTAAAAATCAACTAAAATACCCAAAAAATGAAAAAACATTAAAAACTCTAAGAGAAAATGAAGAGCCTAAAAACATTTTAGACCCCTAAAAAACTAAAAAACACTAAAACCCTAATAAACTCTAAAAACTTTAAAAACCATAAAACTACTAAAAACCATAAAAATGATAAAAACCCAAAAACCCACCTAAAACCCTAACAAAAATTCTATAAACCCATTAAACTCCTAAATACATTTAAAAAATATATAAAATTCTAAAAACTCAAAAAAACCATAAATATGAAAAAGACCACAAAATCCTAAAAACCCTAAAAATACTGAAACCCCTCAAATTCTCTAAAAACCCTAAAAAAATAATTTTTTTTAAAAACCCCTAAAATCCTTTAAAATTTTAAAACCCCAAAAAAGCATGATTAAAGCAAGTGGGGACCTTCATGTACCATCTCATCTGCTCTATGCTGATGATATCATTCTATTAGGGGAGGTAAACCGTAGAACACTTATTTCAACAAAGAAGCTCTTCTGGCATTATGAGGAGGTTACAGGGCAATCTATTAGCTGGGGGAAATCATTCATCATATTTGGAAAAGGAATCTCCAATCCTAGGCAGATACGATATGCACATATTATGGGTGTGAAGAGAAGTTCGTTACCATTTACATACCTCGGGGTTTCTCTCTTTTGGGGAAAGCCAAGATGTTCTCATTTTGAATCGATTACAGCAAGAGCCATCAACCAACTTGCCCGGTGGAAAGGAAAATCTCTGTCACAAGCAGAAAGGGTTTGTCTAATCAATTAGGTTTTAATACCCATGCTAGTTCATACCTTCTCGATTTACAGGTGGCCGGTCAGTGTACATAAGAAAATGTAATAGAAAAACAGGAACTTCATGTGGACGGGATGTATCAATGAAAGGAAGCTTGTCACAGTGGCCTGGAAAAAGTGTACTGAACCAATTGATATGGGTGGCCATGGTATCAAAGACTTGAGGAAGTTCAATGATTCAATACTGGGTAACTTTGTCTGGAATATTATCAATTCAAGAAATGAAGGTCTGGATTTCCTAAATGATAGGTTTGTCTATAGGCTGATGAATGAATCCACTGGTTATTCTCTCTCTTCGGTTTGGCCCTCCATCAAGGCAGCATACCATGATATTATCTTCAATTCAAGGTGGATTGTCTCAATGCAATATGGCCTGAACTTCTAGACCAGTACTTGGTTGGACACTCCGCTAAATACAATACTTCAGCTACCGGACAGCATGCAGAATATGCAAATTTCTGAGTTGTTGCAGAATTTTGAAAGCATGGATTGCATGCTTCCGAGCAGGATAGCCATGGAAATAAAGAGATACAAAATTTTCAATGTTGATGATTTAGTGTGGATACCTGATCAATGTGGAATTCTTGATACCAAAGGATTATATATGCACAAATGTGAGCATAGCTTGTCTCTTCCAGCCTAGCTTTCCAAATTTAGGAAGTCATTTATTCCTCCTTTAAGGCAGATTTTCCTATGGAAAATATGGAAAGGAAGACTGCCTCTACATGGAGCACTAAAACTGGCCGAATGGCAGATCGTTTCAGGCTGTAACATTTAATTGTGAGCAGAGGAAACTAGTTGTAATCTTTTCATACACTTCAGTATGGCTTCTGAGCTATGGCTTTATATTCAGGATGTCTTTGGAATTCATCTTAATTTGAGTAGGCAATAGGAGCTGGAGATTGTTCTTGGTATTGTAACTGAGGTCGGTCTAAGCCCACAACTTTACATTCTTTTTCTGGCAGCGGTGGCGGCACTGCTCTTCTATGTTTGGTTTTCCAGAAATGCGGTGGCACATCGAAATGAAACAGGTTCCTTCCATGAAGGGGTGGTAAGCATTCACAGGGATACCCATGTGGCGGCAGGTATCCAGGATGGGGAGATGTATAATGATATGAATGACTTCCTGGTCTTTCATAGAATTGGAATTCCAGGGAGATGCAGAAGACTGAAGATGTTGAAATTTATTAGGTGGATCCCTCCGATTGCAGGTTATATCAAGGTCAACGTTGATGGTGCTGCCATGGGTGCGTCGGCTCCTTCAAGATGTGGCGGGGTATTTCGTACCTCTCGGGGCTTTGTAAAAGGATGATTTTACCACTTCCTTGGGAGCGGTACTGCGTATGAGGCAGATCTTTGGGCCATCATAAAAGCGATTCAATATGCAACCCATTTCAGATGGAATAAGCTCTGGATTTAATCTGATTCATCATTGGCGGTAAAGGCCATCAGGAAGCAGTCACGACATGTACCATGGCGGCTTCTCCAGCACTGGATCGAGTGCCTCGATGCTGCCAAGACGCTTACCTTGAGCATTTCACATGCATATAGGGAGGAAAACTAAGTTGCAGATGCTCTTTCCAAGAGATCGATTGATGAAGGAACTTCGGTATGGTCTTTCAGGACTCCAGGCTTCTGTTTGTCTTCAGTTGACTAAGACATGAAAGGGACGACCCACACTAGGATATGTAATCCTCCTTTGTAATGCTTTGTACATTACTTTTATGTTCTTTAATAAATCATGGGATCAGCTTTGTCTGACCCCACACCTTTTCTGCCCAAAAAAGCATGAAAATCCTAAGAAAGCATTAAAAACATAATATCACATAAAACACCTAAAAACCTAAAAATGCTAAAAACTGAATATACCCTAAAAACCATAAAGAACCTCAAAATCCAAAAAAATCCTAAAACCCATAAAAAACCAAAAAAATTCCTAAAATCCCAAAAAACATAAAAATCCCTAAAAACCAAAAAAACATTAAGAAATCCTTAAAACCCCAACAGCTAATAAAAGCACTAAAAACCTAAAAAATTAATAAAAATTTTAAAAACCCCTAAAATACCTTAATACCATAAAACCCTTGAAAACCATGAAACCCCTAAAACTTAAAAAAACATAAAACCCCATAAAACCCTTTAAAACCATTAAAAACTCTAAAAACACATTAAACCTCTAAAAATGTTAAAAACTCTATAAAAATATTAAAACCCAAAAAAACTAGAAAAACCTAAAACCCAAAAAAACATTCAAAACCCTAAAACTGTAAAAACTCCTAACATTTCAAAAACCCCTAAAACCCCCAAAAAAATCCTTAAAAGGTGCTAAATATTAAAATAAATTTAAAAACCCTAAAAATCCTAAAAAAACAAACAAAACCTTAAATACATAGAACTACTCAAAACCCATAAAACCCCTAAAATAATGCTAAAACCCTAAAACCCATAAAACCCCTAAAATGGAATAAAATAGTTAAAATCCAAAAAATACCTAAAAACCGAAAAATCAAAAAATGCTCCAAAAAACCTAGAGAAAATCTGAAATAAATAAAAACAACTAAAACCCCTAAAAAGACTATAACACACTTAAAACCCAAAACACCCTAAAACCAGAAAAACCCATAAAAACCAAAAAAATCTTAAAAACCCTAAAAATCACTAAAATAATTAAAAACACATTAAACCCCTAGAGATGTTTAAAAATAAAAAAAATCCTTAAAAACACAAAAAAAATAAAAAAAACCCATTAAAACCCAAAAAACCCAAAAAACCCAAAAAACCCTAAAACACTAAAAACCATCAAAATCCCAAAAAACTCAGAAAAATATTAAAAGAGACCTAAAAAATTTTATAATGTAAACCACACTAAAACTATTGAAAATTGATAAGAAAAACAAAAAAACAAAAAAACCCTTAAAACCCCTAAAAAACCTTAAAAACACGGAAAACCCTAAAGCCCCTAAAAAGCATAAAAACCATAAAAACATTGAAACAACAAAAAATATTAAAAAAAATAAAAAAACCTAAAAACCCATTAAACCCCTTAAAACACAAAAATACTCTAAAGGTCCTTAAAAGACTAAAAACTGAAAGAAGACCCTAAAACACACAAAAACCCCTAAAACCGAAAAATACTAAAAAAACCTCAAAATCATTAAAAACTCTAAAAAAAATAAAAAACCTAAAACTCCCTAAAAATTCATAAAAATGTAAAAAAAACAAAAATTCTTGAAACACATAATAAAACCTTAAAAAACTAAAAAAACATAAAACCTTTAAAAACCTCCAAAATGATAAAAACCTTAAAAACCAAAAAAAATTCTAAAACCTTAAAAATCCTAAAAATCAATAAACACTCTAAAAACCCTTCAAACCCATAAATATGTTGAAAATTATAAAAACCATAAAACCTTAAAAACTCAAAAAACACCCATAAAACCCCAAAAAACCATAAAATCCCTAAAACCATAAAAACCCATTAAGATCCATAAATCCCTCAAAACAATAAAAATCCTAAAAGTGCACTAAAAATCCCAAAAAAAATAAAAATCCTAAAATATATAAAATACAGCTAATAAAACCATAAAAAAACTAAAAAAAATAAAACCTACATAAAATTAAATAACGCTAAAATCCATTAAAAACGTAAAAAACCCTAAAAACGGTAAAAAATTTAAAAATTCTTTAAAAACCATCAAAACCATAAAATCCTAAAATTCGAAAAAAATGTAAAAAACACTAAAATCCATTAAAACCACCAATAAATCCTTAGAATTTGAAAATCACTAAAAACCCCTAAAAACCTAAAAAATTCAAAAAACCAAAACAACCCCAAAATATCCTAAAACTTTCTAAAAACCATAAATAATCTAAAATCAGATAAAAACATTAAAAACCACTGAAAACTATACAAAAAATTTAACCCCATAAAAACATTAAAATCTCATAAAACCATTTAAAACATAAAAAAAATCCTGATACCCTAAAACCCAAAAAAACAGTAAAACCCTAAAAACATGAAAAACCTTGAAAATCCATAAATAGTCTATAAAGTCAAAATAATTCTAAAAAATCCAAAAAATCCATAAAAACCTAAAAAACCATAAAACCTTGAAAAACATAAGAAATCCTACAAAATATAAAAACACTTAAAACCCATAAATGCATAAAAATTCTAAAAGGCATAAAATACCTTAAAAACCTAAAAAATACTTAAAATCTCCCAAAATCCCTAAAAACCCTACAACCTAAAATATCATAAAAATTTCCTACAATTTCCTAAAAAACTAAAAACTCTGAAAACATTGAAAACTCATAAGAAAAACATAAAAAAACAAAAAACACTTAAAACACCTAAAATCATAAAAAAAAAGTCCAAAAACCCAAAAACCCAAAAAAAGATAAAAAAAACCTTAAAATATGTAAAAATAACTGAAAACCATAAAAATACTACAAACCCATTAAAAACGCTAAAAATTTAAAAATATGTAATAAAATATTGAATCACCTATAAAACTAATAAACACTAAAATCACAAAAAAAACCGAAAATACACTAAAAACCCAAAACCCAAAAACCCCTCAAAATCAGTAAAAACCCAAAAAATGATAAAAATCAAAAATATATACAATATCCATAACAACATAAAAAAAATTTAATAACATAAGAAACATAAACAAATTAAAACCATACAACTCTATAAACTCTAGAAAAAACAAAAAACCCTCAAATTCCCTAAAAGCCCTAAATGCCCTAAAATTCATAAAAATACTTAAAAACCCCTATAGATTTAAAACCCCTAAAAACAATTAAAAAAACTAAGAAAGAATTTAAAATAAATAAAAAACTAAAAATCACTAAAAACCCAAAAGACACTATAAATAATAAAAACCCTCAAAATAACATAAAAACCTAAAACCATAAAATCCTATAAAAACCTCAAAAATCCTAAAAGCCCAAAACATACTCTAAAACCCAATAAAAATTTGTAAAAACCCTTCAAACCCTGAAAAATGATAAAAAAATATAAATATCATAAAAACTTAGAAATACTCAAAAACCCTTAATCCCCAAAGAGAAACCATAAAAAACATAAAACACCTAAATACCCCTTAAAACCCATAAAATCCCAAATAACCATAAAAACATAAAAATACATAAAATACATTAAAATCTATAAAATTAATAAAACTAAAAATATCATGAAAATCTATATGAAAACCTTAAAAACCAAAAATTAGATAAAACCCCTAAAAACCAAAATAATGTTAAAAACTCTAAAAACCCAACAAATCCAAAAAACACATAAAACCCTCAAATTATATAAACCCTATAAAATAAAAAAACATACAGAAACCATAAATATATGTATAGCCTATAAACCCTGAAAACTCATAATAAGACCATAAAAACCAAAAAACAAATAAATACCCTAAAAACCTAAAAAACACTTAAAACCCTAACAATATTGAAAGAACGTAAAACCTTGACTGACTGAAAATTAACTTTTTATTAATAAAATCACTTTTTAGAAAAAGGAGAAACCAGTCCCAATTATTCCAGAGGCGATGCCCCAAGAGAGAAAGAAAAGACATCAAAGCATATCCTCATCCTATTGGTAATTTCCTCTTTATAAAATTTTCAATACGCAAGCCATACCTTAGAATCAGGGTCTTCACCGATAACAACCTCGAGGCAAGATGCCATTATGTACATGGTTCGAATAAAAAAGAACAGAAAACCCTAAAACCCTAAATATAATAAAAATCCCTAAAACCTATAAAAACTCTAAAATCCCATTAAACCCCTTAAAATAAAATAAAGACTCTAAAACCCCTTTAAACTGAAGAAAATTTTAAAAATATTTAAAACAAACAAAAAAACCCTAAAATCTAAAGAAACCCAACAAACCATAAAAACCTTAAACCCCTAAGAAACCCTAATATCCCTAAAAATCCTTAAAACCCTAAAAACATTAAGAATTATAAGAAATACCTATAAAACCAAAAAAACAAAAAAAAACCCTTAAACCTTGAAATACACAGAGAAGACCATAAAATCATAAAAAACATATAAAATCCCTAAATATCGAAAATACAGAAAAAATCCTAAAAACCTCAAAAAATCCAAAAAATCCATCAAAACCCCTAAAACCCTGCAAACTCTAAAAATCAACTAAAATACATTAAAATCTATAAAAACCCTCTAAAATCCCAGAAAAAACCCTTAGAGAACATTTAAAATTAAAAACACTTTAAACCCTTAAAATACATAAAAACACTAAAAACCCAAATGGCCCTAAAAACCCATAAAACCTATAAAAACCAATAAAAATATAAAAACCCAAAACACTCATACATACCCTAAAAACACACTAAAAACTCTAAAAACCATTTAATCCTATAAAATCATTAAAAAAGTTTGACAAACCATGAAAACCATCTAAAAACACTAAAAATAAAAAAACCTCAAAACCCCCAAAAAACCCTCAAAATATCTAGAAACACAAAAAAATATAAAACCTAAAAAATAATAAAATACCTAAAAAAGAAAAAAAAAATAAAAAAACTGAAATCTGTATGAAATCCTTTAAAATCCAAAAAACATAAAAATCCTAAAAACACTAAAAATCCCTAAAAAATATAAAACCCCTAAAGATCATAAAAACCCATAAAAACCTTAACCCCACCCGAAACACATAAAACCACTAAAACCCACTAAAAACACTAAATACCCTTTAAACCCCTAAAAACCATAAAAAACTCTAAACATCATTAAAAACCCAAAATATAAGAAAAAAAAATATCTAAAAACAATAAAACCCTAAAACCCTAGAAAACCCTAAAAACCCTAAAAATCCCTAAAAACGCTAAAACCCAATAAAAATCCTAAAAATCCTAAAAATCCTTTAAAATCCCTAAAAACCTAAAAATCCCTAAAAACAAAAAAAACACTAAAAACACTAAAAATCGATAAGAAACATTGAAACTGAAAGAACACTTAAAGGCACAAAAAACCTAAAAAATGCTGAAACCCTTTAAAATTCTTAAAACCACTAAAAAACCCTAAACCCCATAAAATTCATAAACAATCCTGAAAAATCCATGCAAATTTAAAAAACCAAATATCCTTGAAAAATAGTAATAAAATCCAAAAAAAACCTAAAATCACTTAAAACCCCTAAACAACCTTAAAATGATTAAAACCTATAAATACCTAAAACCCCCCAAAAATCATAAAACCACTTAAAAATAATTAAAAAAATCCTAAAAACCCATAAAACCACATGACCCCACTAAAATCTCTAAAAACCCTTCAAACCCTGAAAATGATAAAAAACACAACAAAACATTTAAAACACTAAAACTCAACCCCCCACCCAACCCAAAAAACCATAAAAACCCTAAGACCCCTAAAAACCCTAAAACCCCAATAATTACTAAAAACCGTAAAAACCAAATATACCAAAAATTTCCTAAAACCCCCAAAAACCCTAAGGAAATCTTAAAAACCTAAAAACACTTAAAATCCCTAAAAACCATTAAAAACAGTAAAAACCCTTAAAACCCAAAAACATCTTAGAAACCAAAAAAACCATAAAAACTACTAAAAACCATTAAAAATTACAAAACTCTAAAACCCATGATAATGTATAAAAACCCATTAAACCACTAAAAATGTTAAAAACCATAAAAATCCTTTAAATCCTTTAAAACACAAAAAAATCATCAAACCCCAAAAAACCAAAAATAACCAAAAACCCCCAAACACCCCACAAAAACACTAAAAACGATAAAAAAACCCTAAAATCCAAAAAAAATAAACCCCTAAAAACTCTAAAAACCCAAAGGGAACCTTGAAAATAAAAAACCCTTAAAACCCTAAATGACCTAAAATCCAAAAAATGCTAAAAAAATAAAAATAGTAAATCCCTAAAACCATAAAAATCCTTAAAAACCCTAAAAATACATAATATCCTTAAAATCCCTAAGATATCTAAAAACCTCAAAATAAAAAAAACCCTGAAAAAACTTAAGCAACCCTAGAGAACCTAATAAACATTAAACCACTAGAAACCCAAAAATTCCAAAAACTCTAAAAAACAATAAACCCCTAAGAATATGAGATTTACAAAAACCTGTAAAATCTTAAAACATCAAAACCAATAAAAATAAAGAACCATTTAAAAACATAAAAATGTTAAAAAGATCCGAAAAATAGTAAAAAACTTCAAAATATAAAAAAACCCCGAAACCACTAAAACCCCCTAGAAACCCTAAAATCCTATAAAAACCACTAAACCTTAAAATTCTGAGAACCCCCAAAAACAATAAATATCCTAAAAAATAACTAAAAATACCTAAAATGAAAAAATCCCTAAAAACCTTGAAAACCCATAATAAAACCACAAAAACATAAAAACACTTTAAACATATAAAATAACTAAAAATGTTAAAAACCCTTAAAACTACTAAAAACCATAAAAATCTAAAACCATAAAACCCCTTAAGAATATAAAATACCCTTAAATACCCATAAAACTAATGAAAACACTAAAAACCAAATAAAATCCTAAAAATGTTTAAAAAACTATTAAAAACATAAAACCCTAAAAACTCAAAAAACACTAATAAACCAAAATAAACCTAAAAAATAAAAAAAACATAAAAAACCATAAAATTCCCTAAAACCCCTAAATCCCCATAAAAGTTTTAAAAATCCATAAAAATATAAAAAAACCCTAAAAACCATGAAAAACTATGAGAAACCCTTAACAACCTAAAAAATGATTACAACCCATAAAACACTAAAAAACTAAAAAAAATAAAAACCTTAAAAACCCTAAAACCCCTCAAAATACATAAAATGTAAAAAACACTAATAAATCATATCAAATACCTAAAAATCCCTAAAACCTCAAAAATCCTAAAAACTATGAAATCCTCTATGTAAACCTTAAAAACATAATAATCCTAAATCCCTCTAAAAACATTAAAAATGTTTTGAACTAAAAAACCATAAAATACTCTAAAACCCCATAATTATCCTAAAAAACATTGAAAAACATTAATATCCCATAAAAACCGTAAAACCCCACTAAAAAACTAAAAACTATTTAAACACTTAAAACATTATACACACTAAAAACCCATAAAAACCTAAAAACTCTACCACCATAAAAACCCAAAAAAACCAAAAAACTCACCAAAAACCTAGAAACATAATAACTCCCCAAAATTCCAACAAATCCTAAAAACAAATTAAAACATTAAAAATCCATAAAAATCCTTAAAAATGTAAGAACAATAAAAACCCTAGAAAACACTTATAAAAACATAAAAACCTAAAAGCACATAGAACCTTTAAAAAAACTAAAACCATAAAAAACCCTAAAAACCCTCAAAGTCCCTAAAACTACCAGAAACCATAAAAACATAAAAATCTATAAAATTACTAAAAAAGTAAAAAACCCCTAAAATCCCAAAAGAATACGAATAAAATAAAAATACAAAAACAATTAAAACCATAAAAAAGCAAAAAAATAAAAATAAAAACCCTAAAAACCCCTAAAAAGTCCCAAAACCCCTAAAAACCTTAAAACTGTAAAATTGCCTAAAACGTATAAAAAATATTAAAAGTTATAAAAACCAAAAAACGACTAAAAAATCTATAAACCCCTTAAGCCCATAAAAATGTTAAAAATAATAAAAAACCATAAAACACTAAAAACAAAGACCAACCCCTAAAAACCAAAATATCCATTAGAACCCAAAAATCCAAAAAAAACACTAAAACCCCTAAAAATATATAAAAACCCTATACCCCTAAAAACCATAAAACACAAAAACTCGTAAAAATTTAAAAAACCCTAAAACCCATAAAAATGATAAAAACATATTAAAACCCTTAAAATGTAAACAAAACTTTAAAAACATTAAAAATATAAAAAATCTCAAAAAACCCCAATCAACCGAAAGAAATAATAACCCCTAAAATCCCTCAAAACCAATTAAAAACCTAAAAAACTAAAAAAATACTAAAATATCGCTAAAAATCCCCTAAAAAAGTAAACACCCATGAAAAACCAGAAAACCAGTAAAAAACATAAAACACCTTAAAATCCTTAAAACCCCCCAAAAACCTAAAAACCACTAAAAAACCTAAAAAACCTAAAAAACCCAAACATTATTGAAATCATAAAAACCCAAACCCCCCTAAAAACCTTAAAAACCCTAAAACAGCATAAAAATCAAAAAATTCAATATAAACACTAAAAACCCATTAAACCTCTAAAAATGTTAAAAACGCTAAAAAACCTTAGAAACCTTAGAAACATAAAAACCATAAAAATAATAAAAAAATAAAAATCACTAAAATCCTTAAAAACCCATAACAATCCTACAAAATCCCAAAAAATCCCTAAAAACATAAAAAACGATTAAAAGCCCTAAAACCCCTACGAAAACTGGAATATCCTAAAAACCCTTATGACCCCTAAAAACCTAAAAACCTAAAAACATAAAAACATTAAAACACCTAAAGGATTCAAAAAATATCCTAAAAACCCCTAAAACCAATAAAAATCCCTATAAACCTAAAAAAATAAAAATACTTAAAAATACCTAAAATATATAAAAAAGTAGAAACCCCTAAAATCCTAAAAGACCTGAAGAAAACCTTAAAACCTTAAAAAACATAAAATACCTAAAAACATAAAAAACACTAAATACCTTAAAAGACGATAAAACCCCTAAAACCCATAAAAACCATAAAAATCTTTGAAACCCCTAAAAACACAAAAGACTAAAAACCCACTAAAATCTATAATAACCCTTAAATCCCCAAAAGTGTTAAAAACATTAAAAAGATTTAAACCCCTAAAATTAAAAAAAAATACCTAAAACCGAAAAAATAATAAAACCCCTCAAAGACCATAAAATCTCTAAAAAACCAAATAATATCATAAGAAAGGCCTAAAAATCTATAAAACATAGAAAACACATATTGAAACATTAAAAACATGAAAACACATAAAAACCTTAAAAAATAAAAAAACTCTAAAAATCGTAAAAACCCTAAAATTTTCAAAACACCCTAAAAAATATAAAAAATCATAAAATTTAAAAACCTATTAATCCCATAAAAACCACAAAAACTATAAAACCCCTATAAAACCCAAAAAAATTTAAAATCTATAAAAAATCATTAAAACCATAAAAATTAAAAAAATCATAAAGACCAAAAAACCAAAAAACCATAGTAACCCTAAAAACCCTAAAACCCCTCAAAAACCCTAAACACCCTAAAACACCATAAAATACCAAAAAGGCCTTGAAAGTCCATAAAGAATGTAAAAACCCTAAAACCAAGAAAAAAGCCTAAGAAAACCTTAAAAAACTAAAAACACTTATAACACTAAAAAAAATAAAAATTTCAAAAAAACCCCTAGAAACCCTCAATATCCCTTATAAATAAAAAAACCCACAAATTTCTTAAAAACCATAAGTATTCATAAAAAGGTAAATACCCCAAAAAACCCTTAAAGCACTAAAACCTATAGAAATCCCTAATGAACATAGAAACCCCTAAAAATAGAAGAAACCCAATAAAAACTCTAAAAACCCTTTAAACCCTTGAAAATAGTTAAAAACTAAAAAAACCATTAAAAAATATAAAAACTCAAAATAAATCCCAAACCCCAAAAAACAATAAAACCCTAAAGCCCTTAAAATCCCTAAAACACCTCAAAAACCATAAAAATCATAAAATAACCTAACTATAATTAAAAATATGAAACCCCTAAAAATGCTAAAAACCCCTAAGAAAACCATGAAAACATAAAAAACTATTAAAATCCCTAAAAAGCCGAAAAATGAGAATAACCCAAATATCCCTAAAACCGTAAAATCACTCATATTCGCTAAAACACTAAAAAATATAAAAATAAAAAAATCCCTAAAACCCCAAATAAACATAAAAAACACAAAAAACCCTAAAAACTCACTAAGAAAAAATTTCAAACCTAAAAACACTTACAATTCATAAAAAAAATTAAACCCTAAAGGACCCTAAAAACCCTAAAAACCCTTAAAAATCATAAAACCCCCTAATAACCTTTAAACCCCTAAAAACCCCCATAAAAACATAAAACCACTAAAAACTCCAAAAAAACATTAAACCCATAAAATGGAAAAAATTGTAATACCCTTAAGACCCTAAAAAACGAAAAAAACCTAAAACTCCCAAAAACAGTAAATATAATTAAAACACTAAAACCCATAAGACCCTTCAAAATCCCTATAAACCCTAAAAATAAGAAAAAACCTAAAAATTCCAAAAAAATACCTAAAAACATAAAACCACTAAAAACTATGAATAAACCAAATAAAACCATAAAACCTCAAAAACATAAAACCATTAAAGGACATAAGAAATGATAAAATCCCTAAAAACCATAAAATACCAAAAAACCAGAAAACCCCTAAAAATCCCAAGAAACCCTATAAAACGATAAAAACCTAAAACCATAAAAATATTTAAAAAATAAGGAACTCTAAAAAACTGAATAATATTAAGGAAATAATAAGAACATTAAAAATGTAAAAACCTTAAAAAACCCTAAAAAGATGCTAAAAATACCTAAAAACCATAAAACCCCTAAAAACTGTAAAAACCATAAAACTCGAAAAATATATACAAACCACAAAAACACGAATAATACTTTAAACCCCGAAAATGTTAAAAATTTCCCAAAAAACATTAAAATCATAAAAACTAAAAAACCCCAAAACCCCAAATAACTATAAAAATCCTAAAAACACTAAAAAACACTAAAATCCATCAAAAACCAAAAAACCACAAAAACCAATAAAAATCCCTAAAAACATAAAAACATAAAAACACTAAAAACCCCTAAGAAAACATTAAAAACATAAAAACAGTTAAAATTCCTAAAAAAATTCTAAAATCCCTTAAAACTGTTAAAAAACCCTAAAATCCCTCAAAATCAATAAAAACCAAAGAAACCATAAAAATTATAAAAAACCAAAAAAACTACCTAACGAGGTAAAAAACACTAAAACCCAGAAAACCCCCAAGAAACCATAAAAAATAAAAACAAATAAAACCCCTAAACACCTGAAAAATTCTAAAAACCCTAAAGAGTCCCTAAAACCCATTAAAATCATAAAACCTCCTAAAACCTAAAAAATACCTAAAATCCCATAAAACCCCTAAAAATCACTAAAAATTCTAAAAAAATTAAACCTCCAAAAAATTTTAAAAACTCTACAAAATCGTAAACCCCCTAAATAACTCAAACAATACCATAAAAAATCAAAAATCAAAAAACCATAAAACACCTAAAAACCCAAAAAACCATACAAATCCCTAAAATATTAAAAAACCATAAAAATCCTACAAAACACTAAAAATCCTTAAAAAAGAGAACAATAAAATATTCTAAAATGATAAAAATCCTTAAGAACACTAAAATTTCTTAAAACCTATTAAAACCTAAAAAACACTAGAAATACTAAAAAAATTAAACACCAAGAAATTTTAAAATATTACAAACATCATGAAAACCCCTAAAATACTCAAAAATTCCTATAAACTAAAAACACCTAAAGACCCTCAAAAACCCTAAAAACCAAAAAAAAATTCTGAAAAACCTTTAATTTTTTTAAAAAAATTAAAATCCCCTAAAACCCCGAAAGCCCCTATGAATACTAAAAGAACCTGAAAACACATAAAACCCCTAAAAACCAAAAAAACACTAAAAACCCAAATAGCCCTATAAACTAAAAATAACCAATCAACCCATAAAAAACTAAATATTCATAAAAACCATATGAAACCACTAAAAATACTAAAAACTATTTAAAACCCTAAACAATAAAGAACTATAAAAAATCATAAAAACCCAAAAAACACTAAAACCCCTCAAAATCCATAAAAACCCCACAAAACCATAAAAATGCTAAAACATCCCTAAAAATACCTAAAAACGTAAAAAGCTAAAAAATGTGACCCCCCAAGAAAACCATAAATACCTAAAACACTTAAAACCCCTAAAAACCTAAAAAACCCTAACCCCAAAATCCCTAAAAATCTAAAAAACCTAACAACCCTCAAAATCCCTAAAAACCATAAAATTCATAAAAAATACCTAAAAACAAAAAAATATAAAAAACCCCTCAAAACCCAAAGAAACTCTAATAAAACAATATAAACCTAAAAAAATTAAAACACATAAGATAAATAAAAAACATTAAACCCCCTAAAACCCTTAAAAGACACTAAAACCCCTAAATCCCCCTAAAACCAAAAAAACCCTAAAAACCTTAAAAAACTGATCCCCCATAAAAACCCTAAAAATAATTAAAAATATCAAAATCCTTTAAACTCTTAAAAGTTAAAAATTGTAAAACCCTAAAAAACCATTATAACAAAAATACCGTTAAACCATTAAACCGAAAAAAACATAAAAACACTAAAAACTGTAAAAAAAAAGCCCTAAACTTTATCAAAATCCCTAAAAACCCCAAAACCATATAAATTCCTAAAAATCCCTAAAACCCCCTAAAAATGTAAAAACCCCTTAAAAAACTAAAAACCCCTTATAAAACCTTAAAAACCTCAAAATAATCAAAACCCCTGAAATATAAAAAACTTGTAAACCCTTAAAACCCTAAAAACCTCTAATATCCTTAAAAACACATAAAAACCACTAAAAACTATAATTACCCTTTAAACCACTAAATACATTAAAAACTATAAAACCCCATTAAATTCTAAAAAACTAAAATACCCAAAAGAACCCATATTAACCCTAAAAACCATCAAAATGATATAATAAATTATAAAATATTAAAAATTCTTTAAATTCAGTAAAATAACTCAAAATGTAAAAACCCTGAAAACATGAAAAACAATAACAAATCCATAAACGCTAAAAAATTTAAAGACCCTATAAAACCTAACAATGATAAAAATACTAAACCACATAAAATCCTAAAACCACCCAAAATCACTAAAACCCCCACGATTCAAAAAATTCATAAAATACATACAAACATAAAAACCCAAAAAACATTTAAAATCACTACGAAAACCATAAGATCCCAAAATAATTAAAACCCCTAAAGACCCAAAAAACTATGAAACCCTAAAAACCCCTAAATTCCATTAATACTTCAAAAAAACCTTAGAACGGAAACCTTTATAAAAACATTTAAAACCGACATAAAACTCTAAGAACCCATTAAACAACTAAAAATGTTAAAAATATCCAAAAAACATAAAACCTATAAAAATAAATAATAAAATACTAAAACCCCATAAAAACCATGAAAATTTAAACACCATAAAAATAATAAAAACCCTCAAAATCGATAATAACCCTAAAAAATGAAAAATCCAAAAATATCCCTAAAAGTAACAAAAAAACATTATATCCCATAAAAGACCTAAAAACCCCTAAGGAAACCTTAAAAACTAAAAAAATTAACAAAACTAAAAAACCTAAAATTGCTAAAAGACCTAAAAACCCCCAATACCCCAAAAATCCATCAAACCCTAAAATCCCAAAAAACTCACAAAGGCCCCAAAATTCCAAAAAAAAGTAAAAAAATCTTAAAAAACATAGAAACCCTCCTTAAAAATCTAATAACACTTACAAACCCAAAAAACATAAAACTAAATAAACCCTAAATACCCTAAAATACCCTAAACCCCTATAACCACCTAAAGCAATAAAAAACACTAAAACCATAAAAACGCCTAGAAACCACTAAATCCTTAAAAAAACACAAAAAACTATAAAACCCTTCCAAGCCCTAAAAACATTAATAACACTTCAAAACTCAAAAAAATCCCAAAAACCTCTAAAAACATAAAATTCATAAAATCCATAAAAATCCATAAAACTTAGAACCATAAAAATTCAAAAAAAAAACCCTCAAATCCCTAAAAACACTTAAAACATTGAAAAAAACCTCAGAAAATCTTGAAATCACAAAAACAATCAAAATATTTAAAAACCTAAAATTCTGAAAATGAGAAAAATCATAAAAAATCATAAAAACCATAAAACCCTTAAAAACCTCAAAAAACCAGATAAACCCCAAAAAAAATACTCAAACTCATTTATGCCTCTAAAAATTCTAAACACTATAAGAAGCCATCAAAACCATAAAACTCATAAAACCCTGAAAAAAACTAAAAAACCCTAAAACCACCCAAAATCCCATAAAACCCTAAAACCATAAAAATCATAAAAAATCCCAAAAAATTCCAAAAAATTTAAGAAACCCTTAAACCCTAAAAACTACTTTGAAAACCGTAAAACATAAAAGTGATTAAAACCCCTAAAAATATGAAAACAATCTAAAAGACGTTAAAGATACTAAAACACTAAAATGCCCAAAACCCCTCATAAACTATAAAAAACTCGAAAACCAATAAAAATTCTAAAAATCTATAAAATGTGAAAAAACATAAAAAAACCTAAAAATATTTTGAAAAACTCAAAAATTAAAAAACAATTTAATCCCCTAAAAACCTAAACAAAATAAAACCCTAAAAGCCCTAAAACACTAAAACCTCCTAAAATCCATAAACAACCCCTGTAAACAATAAAACACCAAAAAACCCAAAATAACCAAAAGAATAATAAGACTCTAAAAACCTTTAAACCACTAAAAACATTGAAAAACTGTAAAAATCCATAAAACCCTCAAATACTCAAAAAAACCTTAATATCTAAGAAAAAAATACAACCCCTAAAAACCCTAACAGTCTCTAAAAACATAAAAATCCCTAAGAACCCTAAAAACAATATAAATCATTAAAAAGGCCTAAAAATCCATTAAAATAGTAAAAACCCTAAAAATATAGAAAAATAATAGGATAAATTTAAAATGATAAAAACACTAAATACCACTAAAAAACAAAATAAATACTAAAAACCCAAAAACCCAAAAAATCATGAAAATACATAAAAATACAAAAAACCATAAAAAACTAAAAATTCCCTAAAAATATAAAAAAACCAAAAAAAAATTAAAAACCTGAAAACCTATAATAAAACCTTAAAAACCAAAAAAAAAACTAAGAACCCCTAAAACTGAAAAAACGATAAAAATCTCAAAACCCCTAAAAAGACCCAAAAACCTTAAAACCCATAAAACCCCGTAAAATCCATAAAAAATCATAAAAACCCATAAAACCTGAGGAGCCACAAAGAAACTCTAAAAACATTTTAAACTCATAAAAACATTAAAAATATCTAAAAATCCTCTAAGACGTTAAATTTTTAAGAAAACACTAAAACCCCAAAAATCCTAAAACACTATAAACTATCAAGTCACTAAAAAACCTACCCCATAAAATTCCCTAAAATACCTAAAAGCATAACTAACCCTTAAATAAAAGAAAAAACTATGAAAAACATATAACACTAAAAACACATAAAAACACATAATCCTAAAAAAATAAACCCCCCCAAACCCTAAAAACATAAAACCATAAAATCCTCAAGATCCCTAGAAAATATAAAAATCCATAAAAATCCCAAAAAACATAAAAAATCCCTAAATTCGTAAGAAATAACTAAAAACCCATAATAAAACCTGAAATCCTGAAAACACTACACACCCCTAAAATCCTTAAAAAGGATAAGAACCCTAAAAATCCCTAAAAACATAAAAACCATAAAAACCCCTAAAACCCATAGAATAACTTAAAACACTATAAAACCCCTAAAACCCCACTAAAACTCTAGAAATCAATTAAACCCTTACAAATATTAAATGCACAAAAAAACAATAAAATACCAGGTTGATGACGATGGAAAATGAAGTGCCTCCCCCCCTCTCTATGGGGGACCATCCTCTCTTGGAGGATATCTCGTCGCTCTCCTCTGCTGACTCATTACCCTCCTTCCCGAGAACGGTGCTCTGCCCGAAGGTTCCGGAGTTTTTCTAAGGTTGTCCGAAGCTTCCACTCTCGCTTCAGGAGTTTAATGAAGCTTCAGACCTGCACCGCTTGACTCTGGTTGCAAGCTTCCCGATGCGGTGACCCCCGGTTGCCACTTTCGACAGGTTCGTTTCGGCTTTCTGGAATCTTAGGGCTCGGTCGATTGTGGGCTTGATCGATAGACCCCACATCATGATTCGCTTTTCCATGGAGGAAGACCTGGTCTTAGCCTGGTCAGCTGCTCCTCGGTCATGCAATGGCGCTCATTTCTCCCTCTTTCGGTGGAGCTTTGATTTTCATCTGAAGCGTAGTTCCCCGATTGCTGCTACCTGGGTGAGATTTCCTGAGCTTCCCCTTCCCTTTCAAAATACCGCTATTATCTCAATGCTTGGGAATTTGGTGGGGCAGTTCCTATGTGTGGATAGTAGGACTAGGGCCCTTGTTCATCCGATTTCACCAAGAGATTTTGTTTAAATCGATGCTTCGAAGTATCCTATGGATGATTTATAGATTGCAGTGGGGGAAGAACATAGGTGGAGGTAGCCTGTCATCTTTGAGAAATGGCCGATTTTCTGCTCATCTTGTTGGAGTTTTGGGCATAGTGATCACTCTGGAGGCTGATCTAGCACTGTCAGGGGCGGTGGTTCTCTGGCTTGCATGTCTTCTTGTTAGATTACCCTCCCTCTAGTGGAGGTGAAGGGGACAAAGGGGGTGGCTCCCTCCCAACCTCTGAATGCTGATTTTCCCTGCTCGTCTACTTTGCTGGATGGAAGTGACTTAGAGGTGGCCCTGATGGATTCGGGTTGGTTTCGTTGTGAGTCTGACTGGAGGTGCTGGTGTTTTAGGGAATGCTGATGAGGAGGAAGTGATGTTAGCTGAGAGGGATAACCAGGCTTCTGCTAAAGGTGTCCATGGGTATGGTGACTCCCCTAGGAGGCAGACAGATTTAGGGAAGGCTGCGGTGATGGGCGTCGGGGAAGAAAATGTAGAGGAGGCTTGTGCTCTGGATCTGGAACGAGATGATATAGCGGGCTTGAAGGTTGCAGTCTTGGCTGAGACTATCGGGGAGGATGTGCAGGTGGAAGATGTCATAGAGGAGGCAGTGGTTGCTCAGGGGCCGAGGACTGGAGATGAGTGGAGCTTGTCTACAGTTGAGGAAAGGTCCATGGTGGATGAAGAGACCTAGATCGCCACGGGGCCACACATGAACTGGTGTGATGCCCCTCTGGTTCTATCTGGATGTCTAGGCATGGGGGGACCCGACATGGGGCCTGGATTATCTCCTCCCTCTGACAGCACAAGCAGTGCTGAGGATCCTCCCAGTATGCCAGGAAATACTAGTGATGCTGGTGCCATGGACCTGGAGAGGGCTATGGTCCTTCATGGTGTCCCCTCTGCTGAAGCTTTTTGTGTGCAGCTGCATGAGATGGTGTGGGTTGAACGGGAAAGGTTCTCGCTTGAGGATGAAGCTGAGAGGCTCGGGGAGAGGTTCTCTGAGGCTGATCGCTGGTTAAATGCTGCTATGACTAGGACAAAGGAGAAAAGAGGTGCTGAAACTCCTAGGACAGACTGTAAGAAAGGGAAGGCAACATCGGTCAGTGATGTTGTCACTTGTGCGAAGGCGGGTGTTGCAACTGGATCTACTTCTGCCCCTCCGAGACGAAGGTGGAGGAAGGATTACTCTGCTCTCCCACGTCCCATGGCAACTAGGGCCTCTTCATGAGCTGTAATAATTAATCTAAAGGTGAATAAGCTAGAGTGGCTTTCAACTTCTGCAGAGCAAGAGAAGGATAGGATGAAGCTTCTATCCAGGCTTGGCATGCAAGAGGATTTTTAATATGGATGGGACTCAACAGACATGGGTGCTGAGTTAGATTTCAGTTTTGCTAATGTAAGTGACGGCGTTGGTGTGGGCATGGGGTTTCGAGGTGCGGAGCTGGGGGATTTTGGTGGGGATGTTGACTGATTCTCCCCTTGTGTGCTTTTCTGTTTGAACCTTTTGACTTGTTTGTTTTGATTTTTCTTTTCTTCCTCTCTTTCTGTGGGCTTTGGGCTGAGGTCGTAAGGGATTTTGGGTGGGGATCGGTGGATCCGTCCCCTCCCTTGTCTGCAGTGTCTGTGTCTTTTCTTTTAATAAAATTTTGGGGGGTCCCAGGAATAGCCTGGACCCGAGCCTTCCTTTCCCTATAACTTTAAAAATTATAAAAACCATAAGAAACCCTTAAAACCTTAAAAATACCTAAAATCTAGAAAACCATAAAAATAAAAAAAACCCTAAAAACCCTTTAAAATCCATAAAAATAATAAGACCTCTGAAAACACCTATGAAAATATTAAAATTTAAAAACACGAAAAATCTCTAAAAACCCTAAAACCCTGAAAAGACCCTAAAACATCCAAAAAACATAAAAACCATAAAACTCATAGTAAACTATAAAAACACTAAAAGACCTAAGAAATCTTAAATCGCTTTAAATACCAAACAACATTAAACTCCAGAAACTCATAAAACCCCTAAAAAGTCAAAAAAACATCTAAAAACCAAGAAAAACAAAATACCCTAACCCTAAACACTAAAAGTACCTTAATTTCATAAAAAAACTATAAAAATCATAAAACCCCTAAAACCCCTAAAAAATAAAAAACCCTAAAATGCTAAGAAACTCTAAAGAAAACATCAAAAACCCAAACACACTTAAACCCCTAAACCTCTAAAAAACTCTAAAAACACAAAATAACCACTCAAAATTGAAAAATATATTAAAAACATCAAAAAAACGAAAACCCCCCAAAAAAACTCCTAAAAAATCACTAAAAATTAATAAAATTTAAAAAACCATAAAAACCCAGAAAACCCCTAAGAAAACCTCTAAACCCTAAAAACACTTAAAAAGCCAAAAAAATCTAAAAACCCTAAATGAAACTAAAAACCCTTATAAACACTAAAACACCTAAAAACGTTAAAAAACATAAAATTCTTAAAAGCCCTAAATTGTTTTAAAAACATTCAAAACCTAAAAACCTTGATGAATCCAAAGATAATATCAAAACCTAAAACACTTTAAACCCCTAAAACCCCAAAATGAATAAAAACACCAAAAACCCTTAAAAAATCAGAAAAACCCCTAACAACCATAAAACCATAAAAAAACCTAGAAAACCCATAAAAATACTAACATTCCAATGAAACACAAAAAACCATCAAAATTATTTAAATCCATAAAAATCCTTAACGTCGTAAAAAATTCCAAAATATCCCCAAAAACATAAAAAATCCTAAAAACCACGAAAATCCCTAAGAAAATAATTAAAACCCATAACACTTTAAACCCCTAAAAATATAGAAATAGAAAAACCCTAAAAACTTCTAAAAGACCCAAAAAAAACAAAACACTACCTAAAACCATAAAAAACCTGAAACATTAAAACACCCTAAAATATATAAAATCCTTAATATCAATAAAAAATATAAACACCCTTAAAACCATTAAAAATATATAAAAATCTTAGATCTCCTAAAAAAATCAAAAAACCGCTAGAACCCCAAAACACTATAAAACACTAAAATCATAAAAAATCTAAAATCCCTAAAAATCCCAAACAACCCTAAAAAATAATAAAAATACTAAGATATATGAAAAAATATTTAAAACTAAAAACTCATAGAAACTTTGAAAACCTTAAGAAACCCATAAAATCCTAAAACACATAAAACCACTAAAAACCTAAGAATACAAAAACACTTAAAAAACTAAAAACCTAAAATCCATAAAACCACTAAAAACATTAAGAAACACTAAAAACCCATATATCCCTAAAACCATTAAAAACTATTAAAACCCTTTAAGCTGATAAAAACATATAAAAACTATGTGAAAAACATTTAAACCAATAAAAATTAAGAAAACCCTAATAACTGTAAAAACCCTAAAAAACATAAAACCCCTCAAAATCTATAAAAACCCTAAAAATGCTAAAAACCATTAAAAATCCCAAAAAATGTGAAAAAAAACCCATAAAACATGAAAATCACAATAAAAACCCTAAATACCTTACACGCTTATAACTCATAAAAAACCTAAAATGTTCTAAAAACCATAAAACACATTGAACATAAAAAAACCCTAAACCATCAAAATCACTAAATAACAAAAACCCCATAAAATACTATAAAATCTATAGAAATTTGTAAAAGATAAAAAATCATAAATCCCTAAAAAATAAAATAAATCTTTAACTGAATAAATACACTTAAAACGAATAAAAACCTAAAAGTGATAAAACCATAAAAACCCTTAAAAACAGTAAAAAAACCTAAAATGCATAAAAACATGAACCCCTAAAAAATATAAAAAGAAAAAAATACATAAAAAACCTAAAAATACACCAAAAACTCTAAATACCCTTTAAAACCCAAAAAAGGTTAAAACCCTCTAAAAACAATAAAAACATAAAAAACCCAAAAGACCCTAAAACCCCATAAAACCCTAGTAACCCAGAATCCAAAAAAACCCAGAAAAAAACCAAAACACCTAAAAATTCCTAAAAACCCTAAATTACCATATAAATGTTGATAATTCCATACAAATCCCTAAAAATCCAAAAAATCCTAAAAAAAATATGAAATCCAATAAATCATAAAAACATTTAAAACCCTTAAAAACCAAAAAAACTAAAACCCCTAAGGAACCTAAAAACCCTAAAAACCCATAAAAATTAAAATAAAGCACTTGAATCCGTAAAAATGTATAAACCCTAAAAACAATGAAAATCCATATGAAAACCAAAAATCCTAAAACCACTCAAAACACTAAAAATCATAACAAATGATAAGAAACCTAAAACACATTAAAACGCCTTAAACAATAATAACCGGAAAACTCAAATAAATTGTAAAAATCCCTAAATTCCCATAATACTGTAAAAAGGCACTAAAAACTCTAAATACACTAAAACCCCCTAAATATCAAAAAACTCTAAAATAAATTTAAACCCCTGAAAATCTCATAAAAACCCCAAAACCCACAAAAAATGTTAAAATCAACAAAAAACCCTAAAAACACTAAAAAGGAATAAAAATAAAAAAAATTCCTATAAAATTTTAACAAGTTAAAATTTTTGAAAACCCAGCAAAACCATAATAAAACAATAAGAACCTAAAATACATTAAAAACCTAAGAAACTGAAAAATTATACAACTCTAAAATCCTTAAAACCCCTAAAACCTTTCAAAATCCATAAAAGCACTAGAAAAGCATAAAATCCTAAAAAGAAAAAAAACCATAAAAACTAAAAAACCCCTAAAACCCTTGAAACCCCCTATAAAAACCATCACTCGTGGGGTACGGGTGAGTTGGTTAATAGTAGTGGCATCCTGACACGAAGGTTTCGGGTTCGAGTCCTCCCAAGGAAACATGCACTATATGCTAACAAACTATCCATGGGCCCCTCTACCCCATTGAGAACTGTCCTAAGCCCAAGGGTTGGCCACCTTGGGCTTTGCTGGGGACGTGCGACGCGTAGGTGGGGAGGCCACCCCAACACATCGTTACCCAACAACATGTTTAATATAGTGTTGGATTTGTCATGCCTTGTGGCTTTAAGATCTTGATACGGCTTCAGATCGATCGTTGATGGATTTGGTTCACATGCAGCTGACTCTGATTCTCTTGGCTTCGGGACCCCTATCTGGCTTCGGTTTGTACTTCAATTTTGGGTTTCTAGATCGGTGTATGCATTTCTAGATCTAGGTTCTTTATTTGGCTTCGTGAGCTCAGTGTCGGGCACGGTGTTCTTGGATTCTTCTTCAGTGCTCCCCTGTCCTCCAAATATCGTCGTGGATTTCGTGCATTCATCACCGACTCCAGTTTGTTCGTTGCTGGCTGCGGTGGGTTCCTCCTTGGTCTCGAGATCCAGTGGCGGTTGTAGTGTTCTTGGCTTCTGACTTCGATATCCCTGATTGACTTCTTCTCGGCCAGATGGCGGTCATGGTGTGCTCCAGTCCTCTCAGGCTTGGCTCCATCGTCTTAGAGGGGGGAGGCCCTGCTTTCCATTTCCTCTGGTTTCCTACGCTTCTGAACTTTTGTTGTTGGTAACTTGTTGTGGAATGTGATTTTTGTGTTTGATGTTGTTGGTTTTAGGCTGCTATTTGATGGAAGGTGATGATGCTAATTGAGGGTGAATAATGTGATGGTGTTTGGCTTGGGGCTGCAAGAGGTGGATGTTTGAGGATTTGTGGTTATAAAGTTGGGTTGATGAAGTTTCTGCTTATGGTCTGGTGCTGCTGATTGCGGGTTCTGATTTTTTGGAGGGATTACTGTGGTGCTACATAATGCGTGCTGGTGATTGCTAATGATGTTGCTTCTAGTGGTAATGGTGCAACTGGATGTTGGATACTGATTGGCTAGGAGGTGATGATGGGGAATGTTCTGCTTTTCTACTTTGTTTTTCTTTTTGCGTTCTTTTTTGGTTTTCTTTGGGTTTTTTCAAGTTCGGGGTTTAATAGTTTTTGGGTGTGGGTCATTTGACCAGTCCCCTCCCTTGTCTGTTGAGTCTTTTTTTAATAAATTTGGGGGGGTGGGGGTGTTGGGAATTGACTGAATTCTGCCTCTTCCTTTCCCCTATGAAAACCATCGAAACATAAAAATATTTATAACCCTTAAAAAAAATAAAAAACTCTAAAAACAATTAAAAACAAAAAAAACCTTAAACACCATGAAAACTCATAAAAACCAACAAAAAAAAATCTAAAACCACTTTAAACCCAAAAAAAGATAAAAAATACTCTAAAACATTAAAAACACTACAAAATAAAAAAACCCTAAAATCCATATAATCTCTAAGTTTCTCTAAGATTACCTAAAAATTAAAAAACCATGAAAAATCTAATGAAAATTGTAAAAACCTAAAAAAACATAAAACCCCTAAAAATATACAAATATATTAAAAATCATAAATAACCTAAAAATAAATAAAACCCCAAAATCTCATAAAAATACTAAAAACCTAAAAAATCACTAAAAAAATAAAAAATCCTAAAAATCATAGAAAACCCCAAGAAAACCGTAAAAAATCCAAAAAGACTTAAAATGTCGAAAAAAATAACTCTAAAACCCCTAAAAACACCCTTAAACCCCTAAAAACCAAAAAACCCCATAAACCCTACTAGAACCACTCTGAACCTATAAAACACTAAATACAAATAAAATATAAAAAACTATAATCCCCCAAAACGTTAAAAAACTCTAAAGAACATTATAATAATTTAAAAATTCAAAAAAAAAAACCCAAAACCGAAAAAAACCTTAAAGCCCCTATAAATGCTAAAACCCCTCAAAGTTCTTAAAATCCTTGAAAACCCATAAACATCCTAAAAATATCTATAAATTCCCAACAACATAAAAACAATGAAAAAAATGAAAACCCTTGAAAACACCTAATAAAACCTCAAAAAACAAAAATCATGTTGATCCTCTGAAAACCTAAAAAATGTTAAAAAATTAAAAATCCCAAAAAAATTTGTAAAACACCTAAATCCATAAACCCCTAAAAAAACTTAAATAACCTTAAAATATATGATAACACTATGAAACCACTAAAACTCTAAAAACTATTTAAACCCTAAAAAAAGATAAAAAAATTTATAAAACATTAAACCCCTAAAAAATGAAACAGAAACCCAACAAAATCTTAAATCCCCTCAATCTCCATAAATACAGAAAAAACATAAAAACCATAAAAATTTACAAAAAATCTTTAAAAGATGTAAAAAACCCTAATAACACTTAGAAGACATTAAATTATAAAAAACACAAAGAACCCCTAAAAACCGTAAAAATGCTAAAAACCATAAAACACCTAAAACCCAAAAAAACCCCCCAAAACCAATCAAATTCCTCCCAAACCCCTAAAAACCATAAAAAATCCCACAAAATCCCTAAAACTTTAAAAAGATCCAAGAAATTTGAAAACCCCTAAGAAAACCATAAAATACAAAAAAAATTAAACCCCTAAAAATAATTAAAATGCTAAGAACCCTAAAAAGACCCTAAAACTATAAAACCTCCTAAAAACAATAAAACTCTTAAAACCTAAAAACCTATAAAATCCCTAAAAACGACTAAAACCATAAAACCCATTAAACACCTAAAAACATTAAAGAAACTTCAATACTATTCAAACACATAAAAACTCAAACCCCCCTAAAACTCTAAATAATATAAAACCCCTAAAAATTCCTATGAACCCTCAAAATCACAAAGAACCCTAAAACCCATTAAATTAAGAAAAATACCTAAAATTCCTAAAAAACATAAAAAAAACCTAAACCCATAAAACCATATGAAAAAAATATAATCCTAAATGTTATCAAAACCCTGAAAAATCCAAACAAATATAAAAACTCTAATAAACCTTAAATACCTAAAAAACCAAAAAAATATAAAAATCCCTTAAATCCCTAAAACAATAAAAATAATATAAAAATCCAAAATTCCCTAAAAGTATTTAAAATAAAAAATAAAATCTTAAAAAACAACTAAAATGCATAAAAACCTAAAAAACCTCTAAAAAGACTGTAAATACCTTAAAACCCCTAGAAACTCTAAAACCCGCTAAAAACCATAAAAAATAGAAACACATAAAAAAAATAAAAAAATATATAAAATCTCTAAAAATCATTCAAACCCATAAAAATGTTAAAAAACTATAAAAATCATCAAGCCCCTAAAAAACTCAGAAAACGCTAAAACCATAAAAAATAAAAACCCAAAAAAAACAAAAAAAATATTAAAATTCATAAAAACCATTTGAACCCAAAAAAATAAAAATATTCTGAAATTATATGAAAATATAAAAACCCTAAAACCCTAGAAAACCCTATGAAACCCATAAAAACATAAAACACTTAAATCCATAGTAAAAACAAAAATTGAAAATAACCGTAAAACCCCGAAAAAGTGCTAAAACCCCTACAAAACCTTAAAAAGCATAAAACCATTAAACAAATGTTAGAAAAACTAAAAAATCCAAAAAACCCTAAAAGGCCTCTAAAACACTAAAAACCCATAAAAACACAAAAAGCATTAAATAATCTAAAAAACCTTTAAACCCCTAAAACTACAAAAAGACCCTAAAACCCCAAAAGACCTAAAAAGCCCCAAAAAACCACTTAAAATCTCTAGAAAACATAAAAACCCATAAAAACCCAAAAAAGACTTAAAATACCTAAAAACTTAAAACCCAAAAGAACCCTGAAAACCCAAATGAAAATAATAAAAACCTAAAATTACATAAAACCACTAAAAACTGAAAAATGATAAAGACCACAAAAATCCTAATAACCCCAAAAAATCAAAGTCACTAAAAACATTAAAAACCATAAAATTTTAAAAAACCCCATATATCCCTAAAAACATAAAATAACATTAAATTAAAACCCCAAATAAACCCTTAAAAACCTAATAATTTTAAAAACCACATAAAAAATGCTAAAAACCTGAAAACCTCAAAAAACCCTAAAACCCTAAAATACAAAAAAATAGTAAAAAAGCATAAAAAAATATAAAACCCACCAAAAACCACTAACAACTCCAAAAACCATTTAAATCCTTAAAAAATAAAAAATTCTAACAAACCTTTACAACCCTAAAAAACAAAAAAATCCCCTAAAACACAAGAAAACTTATAACCTTAAAAACAATCAAAATCCATGAAAACCCTAAAAATCATAAAAATTCTAAAATATCCCTAAAAATACCATAAAATATAAAAAACCTTAAAAACAGTAAAAACCCCAAAGAAACCCTCAAAACCTAAAATTCCTAAAACCACGAAAAATCCTAAAAACATAAAAACACTAAAATCTACACAAAACATTAAAAAACTTAAAAATAACTAAAATCATATTAATCCTTAAAATACATAAAAATCCTAAAAAAATTAAAACAATAAAAATCCTGAAAATTTAAAATGTAAACATAAAAATCTAAAAGATCATGAAACCCATAAACAACCTAAAAATTATATAACTTTTAAAAGACTCTAAAACCCCTCAAAACCATAAAAACCCTTAGAGACCCTAAAGACCTTAAAAACCCTAAAAACCAATGAAAATCCTAAAATTCCCATAAAAATATAACACAGTTTAAAACCCAAAAAAAGATAAAAACCCTAAAAAATCTCAAATCCCTTAAAAATTAAAAAACCCATAAAACCCCAAAAAACCTTAGAAATCCTAAATCCATAAAAACCATAAAATATAATACAATCCCAAAAATCCCAGAAATTCCATAAAAATCATAAAAATCCGTAAAAATCCCTAAAAACATAAAGACCCCTAAAAACTCTGAAAAGCCATAAGATAACTATAAAAACATAAAAACCTAAAGATCCCTAGAAACATAAGAAACACTAAATCACAAAAAAAATACACTAGAAGCAAAAAAAATATAGAAACCCTCAAAATCTGTAAAAAACCAAAAAACCCATAAAAATATCAAATATCCTGAAAAATATATAAAAACATAAAAACCCCTAAAACCCTTAAAAACCCCTAAGAAAACAAAAAAATTATAAAAAACCTATAAACCCAAAAAAAGACATTAAAACCCTAAAACCCCTAAAAACGATAAATCTACTGAAAACATAAAAAACCCTAATCCCCATAAAAAATCACAAACCACAAAAAAATTAAAACCCTTTTAAAGCACAAAAAATATTAAAAAACAAGAAAGAACATTAAAACACCTAAGAACTCAAAAAACTCAAAAACCCCTCAAAATCCCTAAAACCCCCCAAAATAAATAAAATCCTAAAAAAGTCCAAAAAATCCCTAAAAATGTAAAAAACCTTACAATCCTTAAAAACCCATAAGAACACATTAAAAATCTAAAAACACTAAAAGCCCATAAAAACCAAATAAACACTAAAAAATAAAAAAAATACTAAAAACCCTAAAAACACTAAAAACATCAAAAACCCAAAAACTTAAAAAAACCATAAAAATCCTAAACAATACCTTAAAATTTAAAAACAATAAAAACTGTAAAAAACCATAGGAAGACCTCATTAACCTAAAAAAATTAAAACTCTTAAATACAAAAAATTCTAAAATCCCTAAAATTCAGACAACACCGTACAGACCCTAAAAACCCTAAAAGCACATAAAAACCCGAAAAATTGACTAAAAACTCTAAAAAATCATTTGGACCTCTAAAAGGTTGAAAAATTATAAAAAACCTTTAAAACCATAAATAACTCAAAAAAGACCCTAATATCCCAAAAACCTATAAAACACTTAAATACCTAGAGAAGTCTTGAAAACCATCAAAATCAATAAAACCCCTTAAAACTATAATATTCCTCAAAAATTTCCGAAAAATCCATAAAAACTAAAAAACCATAAAACCCTAAAAGACTATAAGAAAAAATTAAAAAGCTTAAAACACATAAAACCCCTAAAAACCCAAAAAAAATAAAAACATTAAAAACCAAAAAAATCCTATAAAATACCTAGAAATTCATAAAAGAAAATAAACACTAAAAATGCTATGAAAACATTAAAACCCTCAAAAAATTAAAATCTCTATAATACCTAAAAATTCTTAAAACCCTAAAAAACACTAAAAATACCAAAAGGTCCCTAGAAATCCCTAAAAACCATAAAATCCCCTAAAATCTTAAAGACCCCTAAAATCCATAAAACCAATTTAATCAAAACAAAAATCTAAAAACCATAAAACACCTAAAAAGGTAAAATACTCTAAAAGCTGTAAAAATTCTAAAAAACCATAAAATCGATGAAAACATAAAATCCCTAAGACCCATCAAAAACACTAAAACCCTTAAAAATCACAAAAATACAAAAAAACCCCATAAAAATCATAAACAACCCAAAACATCTATATAATTATAAAAACCATGAAAACCCCTAAGAAATCCTTAAAAACCTAAAAACACTAAAAAATTCTAAAAACAAAAAATTTCTAAAACCCTTATAAACACTAAAAACCCTAAGTAACCCTTAAAACACAAAAAACACTAACACCCCTAATAACAATTAAAATCCTAACATTCCCTAAAAATCACGAAAAACTAAAAAACCCCAAAAAAACTCTTAAAATCCCTAAGAAAACCTCCAATACCTAAGAAAACATAAAAAATGATAACCTTAAAAATCCCTAAAATACCCTACATTCTCTGAAACCCCTAAAAATTATAAAAACCCTAAAATCCCATAAAAAAAAAATAAAAACTCTAAAAACAGTTTAATCAAATAAAAATGTAAAAAAATCAAAAAACATTAAAAACCCTAAAAAACTATCAAACCTTTAAATAATCTAAAAATTGTAAAAACCTGAAAAATATGTAAAAACGCTAAAACCCCTTAAAATACTAAAAAATATTTGAAAATCCCAAAAAAGTAAAAAACCATTAAAACACAAAAACACTAAGAAAATATTAAAAACCTAAAAAACATTAATACCCCTAAAAAACCTAAATATGCCAAAATTAATAAAAATCTCTAAACCACATAAAACCTTGAAAAACATAAATAAATAAAATAATCATAACAAATCCTAAAAACAGAAAAAACACTAAAACCCTAAAATTCCCTAAGAAAACATTAAAATAATAAAACATTTAAAACCCCCAAACCCTAAAAACACAAAAAGAATGTAGAGTCTTAAACACCTAAAAACACTAAAAACCCACAAAATCCTCAAAAAACAAAAAAACCATTAAAATATGAAAAATCCATAGAAATCCCACAAAACTAAAAAAGCATAACACCTTGAAAACCCCTAAGAAAAACATAAAAACCCAAAAACACATAAAACTCAAAAAAACCCTAAAAATGAAAGAAACCCTCTAATCACTAAAAAACCATAAATCCCCTAAAACCAATAAAAACCATAAAACACCCAAAACCCCCTAAAAACACTAAAAACACATAAACCCCCTAAATAATAATAATAATACTAAAAATTATAAAAAACTCAAAAAAGACCCTAGAACCCATAAAACCCTTAAAACTAATAAATTTCCCAAAGGACATAAAAAATATAAAAAACCCATAAAACCACTGAATAACACTAAAAACATTTAAAATTATTTAACCCCTATAAATGTAAAAACAACTCCAAAAAAACCTTAAAATCCTTAAAAAACACAAAAAAAACCCAAAATCCAAAAAAGAAAAAAACCATAAAACACAAAAATAAACAAAAACCCTTCATAAACCCTGAAACACATAAAAATAATAATAAAAGTCCATAAATTTTGAAAACACCTAAAAGCCCATAAAAACCTTAAAAACCCATAAAAACTAAAAAACACTTAAAACCCCTAAAACATAAAAAAACTAAAAAACTAAAACCCTGAAAGACCATAAAAAACCAAAAACCCAATAAAATCCATAAATAACCCCTATAAACCTTAAAAACACAAAATCATAAAAAACCCTACAAAACCACTAAAACTCAAAAAACCCTTTAAAGCAACAAAAACATTAAAAAACTATAAAATGCCTTAAAAACATTAAAAACTCAAAAACCCCCTAAAACCTAAGAAAACAATAAAACCCAAAAAACCCTAAAACCCCAAAAACCATCAAAATCCCTATGAAACCTAAAAACAATTAAAATCATTAAAAAATCCCTAAGAATCCCTTAAAAGAGTAAAAACCCTAAAAATCCTGAAAAATCATTGGATAAGCTTAAAATCCTAAAAACACTTAACACCATTAAAAACATAAGAAATCCTAAAGCCCCTAAAACCCTAAAAAACTATAAACATCATGAAAATTTCTAAAAACCCAAAAAACCATAAAAATACAAAAAACCCCAAAAAATATCAAAATATGTAAAAAAACCCTAAAACCCCGAGAAAACCGTATGAAAATCATGAAAACCTAAAAACAATAAAAACCCATAAAAACAAAAAAAATGATAAACACCCTAAAACCCCTAAATAACCAAAAACCTTAAACCCCTAAAAACCAGAAACACCATAAAATCCATAAAACCCATAAAACCCTAAAATCCACAAAGAACACTAAAAACCTTTTAAACACCTAAAAAGATTAAAAAATTTATATAACCTAAAAGGCACAAAATTATTAAAAACCCTAAACCCCTAAAACCCCTAAAACCCTAAAACCCTAAAAACCATTAAAATATCTAAAACCCTAAACCACAAAAAATCAATAAAAATCCCTAAAAATCCATAAAAACACAAACACCCTTTAAATACCTGAAACCACCTTAGAAAACCTTAAAAACCTAAAAACACATCAAACCCCTCAAAAACCTAAAAAACGACAAAACCCCTAAAATCCTAAAAACCCTAAAACCCCGCTAAAAAGTCTCAAAATACATAAAAAATATTAAAACAATAAAAATCCATGAAAATACTAAAAAACACTAAATATTTAAAATAACATGAAAACCCCTAAAAACCTTAAAATGAAAAAACACTTTGAACCTGTAAGAACAAGAAAAATTCTAAGAACCCTAAAAATCCTTAAAAAACCTAAGGTCATAAAAAACCCTAAAACCCATATAATACCCTAAAACTCCATAAAAACCCTAAAACCCCAATAAAACCTCTAAAAAACCTTAAGACCCTTAGAAATGTTTAAAACTCTAAAACACCATAAAAACCTTAAAAAAACTCAAAAAACCCCTAAAATACATAAAACCATAAAACCCATTATGCCCTCAAAATCTCTAAAAACCATAAATATCTTTAAAAAGCGTTAAAACACTTTAACAAGAAAAAACCCTAAAAACCAGAAAAACCTAATATAACCATAAAAACCTAAAAAACATAAAATCCCTATATATATAAAAAATGCTAAAAACCCTATGAAACCCCAAAACGATAAAAATCCCTAAAAATCCTAAAAAACATATAAATCCAAAAAAACCTAAAAATAATAAAACCCCTCAAAATAGTTAAGAAAATCATAAAAATATAAAAACAAATAAAACCATTAAAAACCCCCAAAACCCTAAAAGATCATAAAATCATAAAAAACCATATTCCCATAAAAACATTAAATACGTGAATGACATATAAAAAACCTAAAACCACTAAAAATTTAAACACCATTTAAACACCAAAAAACATTAAATACTCTAAAACCTATAAAACCCTAAAAAACTCTTAAAATTCAAAAAAGAAAACAAAAAGACCCTAACCCTCATAATCACTAAATATAAAAGAATAATAAAAATCATAAAAAACCTTAAAATCACCTAAAATGTAAAAAACCCATAAAACCCCAAAGAAAACATGGAAAACCTATAGACACTTAAAACCACTAAAAATCCAAAAAATGATAAAAACTCAAGAAACCCCTTACCCCCCAAAAAATATATAAACAATCAAAAAGCCTAAAAACCCAAAAAATCCTAAAAGTCACTAAATATCAGAAAATATAAAATACCTAAGAAACCCTGAAAGACCCTTATAAAACCATAAATCCATAAAATCACTTAAAAACCATGAAAACATAAAAATTCAAAAACCCATAAAAGACACTAAAAATACTAAAACCATTAAAACTATAAAACACATAAAAACCATAATATTCCTAAAAAAATTGAATTTTTTTAACAAAATTAAATCCTTAAAATCCTTGATAAACCCTAAGAAAATATTAAAGCCTAAAACCACATAAAAACATAAAATAAATAAAAACCCTAAAAAGCTAAAATAAATAATAACCCTCAAAAACATAAAAACCCATAAAAACCATGACAACCCTAAAATAATAAAATACCCAGAAAATCGATAAAAACTATAAACATCAACAAGCCTCTAAAAACACCCAACATCCCTAAAAACTCTAAAAATACACAAAACCCTACAAAATCCCTAAAATATCTAAAAAACCCTTAAAACCCTTAAAACCCATTTTAAATCATTAAAAACCAATAAAAATAAAATCAATTAAAAATACAAAAATACCAAAAAACCCAAAAAAAACACCAAGAAGACCCAAAAAACCTAAAAAACATAACAAAACCTAAAATAGTAAAACACACAAAAATCCATAAGAACCCTAAAAACAATTAAAAATTCGGAAAACCACTAAAAACATTAAAAACATATAAAAAACCATAAAACACATAAAAAATCAAAAAACCATAAAAACCCAAAAACAATATAAAAACCCTTAAAACACTTAAATCCCTCAAAATCAAAAAAAATCCCAACAAAATAATAAAAAATCTAAGAAATACATAAAAAAAATTTAAAAACAAAAAAACCCAAGAAACACTGAGATTCCCTAAGAAAACCACTAAATACTAAAAATACATAAAACCCCTAAAAACCTAAATAATTTTAAAACCCATAAAATCCTTAAAAACTTTTAAAACCCTATAAATAAATATATCCCTAAAAACATTAAAAACTATAAAAAATATTAAATATGGTAAAAAAATTAAAAAAAACTCTGAAACCCCTTAAAAACACTAAAAACTCAGAAAACCCTAAATACCAAAAAAACAAAAAAACCCCTTAAAACCCTGAAAATCTCTAAAAAACCTCAAAATCTGTAAAAACCATAAAAATTAATAAAATCCATAGAAACTTAAAAAAAAATTAAAACATTGAAAACCCTAACGAAAACTATAAATACCTAAAACCCATAAAAACAATAAAAACCCTATAATATGCTTAAAACCCTAAAAACCAAAAACCCTAAAAACCATCAAAATCAGTAAAAATCATAAAAAAACTACAAAATGTCTAGAAAAATGTAAAACATAAAAAACCACAAATCCCATAAATCCATAAATACCTAAAAATATTTAAAACCCATAATAATTAAAAATGATAAAACCCTAAAAACCCCTCAAATTACAAAAAACCCCTTAAAACTTAAAAACCTCGAACCCCTTAAAAAATTAAAAGAAAAATATATATAAAACCCCTAATAAAACTAAAACACTAGGCACACTTTAAAACAAAAAAAATGTTAAAATACTCTAAAAGACATTAAAAACCCTGAAAACACAAAAATAACCAAAAAAAGTTAAAACCCATAAAAACCCTAGTAACCCAAAATTACAATAATTATCATGAAAATGATCTAAAATCCTTAAATACATAAAAAATAGAAAAACCCTAGGAAAACCATAAATAAATAAAAAGACTTAAAACCCTTAAAATATCAAAAAACACTACAAACCCTTAAAATCCTCAAAATTCCTAAAAACACTAGAAACCATAAAACCCAAAAAAATCCCTAAAATTCCTAAAAATGTAAAAAACCTAAAAACACTAAAAATTGTTTAGAAAACTATAAAAACATAAAAACACTCAAAACCCCTAAAAATCATAACAATTGATAGAAACCATTAAAATATACTAAAAGACCCTAAAACCCAAAAAAACCTTAAAAAACATAAAAACATTAAAAACCTTAAAACCCCCTAAATACACATATAACCCTAAAAAGACACTAAAAAATCTAAATAGACATAAAAACATCAAAAACATCAAAAACCGTAAAATCCTTAAAACCCCCAAAAATGCCAGAAAATCACAAAACCCCCCCAAATGTTTACGACATCCAAAATCCCTAAAAGCACTAAAGAGGCAGAAAAATCGTAAAAAAGTTCTAAAAATTCCTAAAAATTCCCAAAATTTTTTTAAAAAGAAGAAAAACCTAAAAAAATATAAAATTTTGAGAACCTAAAAACACTTCAATCCCCTAAAAACCCTAAAAACGATAACACCCTAAAAATCCATAAGAACCCTAAAACCCCTAAAAACCCATAAAAATTACTAAAACCCTTAAAAAACCATAAAAAATATTAACATGACCCAACAAATATCTGAAAACCTAAAACCTTCTTAAAACCTTCAAAACCCATATGAAAATCATAGAAATGTAAAAATGCTTAAAACCCTTAAAAACATAAAAATACTAAAAATCCTAAAAACCTTAGAAAACCAAAACACCATGAAAACACTTACAACCAATTAAAAATTCAAAAAACCATAAAAACCCAAAAACCCAAAAAACTCAAAAGCCCCTTTAAACCAATAAAAAGTTAAAAAATACAATAAATCCTTAAAACACTAAAACTGTCAAAAAACCCTAAAACCCATAAAAACCCTAAGTATCCCTAAGAGTAAATAAAAACAAAATAACCATAAAAATTCCTATAAAAACCTTTAAAATATAAAACCACTAAAAAGACTAAAAACCTAAAGAATGAAAAAAACAATGAATACCCTAAAAAATAAAAATATTAAAATCCCTAAATATTTCTAAAAAAATAAAAAACCCTAAAACCCTAAAAAATTACAAGAAAACCTTAAAAACCCAAAAACACAAAAAACATATGAAAAAACCTATAAAAGTTTAAATACCCAAATAACCCTAAAAATACTACCCTAAAAACAAAATACCCTAAAATACCCTAAAAACGTAAAAACACTAAGAACCTATAAAAACATTAAAAACACAAAAAAATCTAAAAACCCTCCAAACCCCTAAAAGGATAAAATACTCTAAAAAATTATAATACCTTCAAAAATAAAAAACACCGAAATAAAGAAAACATAAATCTCTAAAATGATGTAACCCCTCAAAATAAATTTTTTTTTTAAAAACCCATAAAAATATTAAAAAATCCATAAAAATTCCCAACAACATAAAAGCATAAAACCCCGAAAACCCCTATGAAAACCATAAAATCCTAAATACAATTAAAACCCTTAAAAACAAAAAAATATAAAATCCCTAAATAGCCCCTCAAAACTCAAAAATTCCACAAAACCCCTAAAAATCCTAAAACCCCATGAAAATCTTAAAAAGAGAACTAAATAACCTAAACCATAAAAAACCATAAGAACCACTAACAAAACCATAAAAACTGAAAATCTCTTTGATCCCCTAAAAACCATAAAACAATAAAAATATTAGATAACTGAAAACCTATAAATCCACTGTGACACAACTAAAACTCTAAAAAACCTTTAAACACCTAAATATGTTAAAAAATTTTAAAAACCCACTAAAGCCCTAAAAATTAACAAAATCCCTACAAACCTGAAAAACACTCAAAGTACTAAAAAACACAAAAAACACAAAAATATTAAAAATTGCCTAAAATTCCTAGAATACGGAAATACCTTGAAAAACACTATAAAAACATTAAATATGAAAAAACATATATAACCCATAAAAACAATAAAAATGATAAAAACAATAAAAACCCTTAATATCTATAAAAAACACCAAACACCTATCAAATTTCCTAAAACCCCTAAAAACATAAAAACAATAAAAATCCCTTAAAATGTAAAAAAATCTATGAAACATAAAACCCCTTTGAAAGCCTAAAAACAAAAAAATAAATAGAATCCCAAAAAGTAATAAAAATTAAATGAAACCTAAAATACCCTAAAACCCCCTAAAACCCATAAAACTAAAAACCTAAAATCCCCTAAAAACCCTAAAACCCACTAAAAACCCTAAAACCCTTTCAACCATTAAAAATGTTAAAAAAATCTAAAATAAATTTAAATCACATTTAAACACAAAAAAGTTATCCCATAAAACTATAAAAAATATATAAACCCTAAAAATACATAGTAACCCTAAAAATCACTAATTACCCCAAAACCCCATAAAATTATAAAATCCCCAGAGTCCCTAAAAACATAAAAAACCCTAACAACCCTAAAATTACCCTATGAAACATTAAAAACCTAAAATAAATCAAAACCCCTCAAATATAAAAAATTCAAAAATTCTTTAGAGGCAAAACAATATAAAATAAAACAATGTGAATCCCTAAAAACCCAAAAAAGCCTAAAATTCAAAAAAAATCCAAAAAATCTCCAAAAATGTAACAACCCCTAAAAACCCTAAAACCCCCTCTGAAAACATAAATAAACTAAAAACACAAAAAACACATAAAAACTAAAATACATAAAAACCACTTAAAAGACTTTAAATATCCCATAAACCCTAATAACTATAAGACCTGCTAAAAACCATAAAAAAATTGAAACCCATAAAAACATAAAAAACTATAAAAACTATAAAAATCCTTTAAACCCCTAAAAATGTTAAAAACTATAAAAAACCTTCATAACCCTAAAAACACAAAAATAAATTAAAACTAAAAAGACCTAAAAATAATTAAATCCCAAAAAACCCTAAAAATTTCAAAATCCCTAATAACCCTACAAACCCATAAAAACATAAAATTCCATAAAATTCCATAAAAATTTAAAAACCTAGAAACCCTAGAAACACCTAAGAAAACATTAAAAACCTAAAACATGTAAAACCCAAAAAAAAACCCTCAAAATATGCAAAAAATCATAAAAAACCCTAAAACGCTAAAACCCATAAACACCCTAAAACCCATAAAACCCACTTAAATATGTGAAAACCCCTAACAGACCATAAAAACTATAAAATCCCATAAAAACTAAAATCCCATTAAACCCTTAAAATTTTAAAATCTAAAATAAATTAAAACCCCTAAAAACTAAAACACCCTTAAAATCCAAAAAACCCCAAAACCAAAAAAAACCAACAAACCCCAAAAACCCGACAAAATCACTAAAAACCCCCAAAACCCATACAAATCCAAAAAATACCTAAAATAGATAAGGACATAAAAACTTGAAGAACCTTAAAAACTCCTAAGAAAAAATTAAAAACCTATAAACATTTAACAACCCTAAAAACCTAAAAACATTAAAAACACTGGAAATACTAAAACCCAAAAAAATTAAAATCCCAAAAAACCCGAAAGAACCATAAATATTTTTAAAACCCCTAAAATCCATAAAAATGTAAAATACCCTAAAATCTGAAAACTCCTAATAAAACCTCCAAAACCTAAAATTCATTAAAACAACATTAAAACAAAATAAAATTGTAAAAACCAAAAAACACTCTTAAAACAAAAAAACATTTAAAAAAAACTAGAAAAACCATAGAAATTCTAAAAATGTATAAAAAACTATCAAAAACCCCTTTAAACCACTAAAAATATTGAATAACTCTAAGAACCATTACAACCCAAAAAACTCAAAAAAAACCCTAAAACCCAAAAAACTAAAAACCCATTAAAAACCCTCCAAATCCCTAAAAACCCCTAAAAATAAAAAAAAATCTAAAACCCCTAAAATCAACGAAAAAACACAAGAACAAAACTTAAACAGATTTGAACCCCTAAAGGCATTAAAAACGAGAAAACCCTAAAACCATACAAAACTATAAAAACCCTAACCTTCAGAATACCTAAAATCCAAATTAAACTTTTAAAATCCATAAAAATATCTAAAAAATAAAAAACCTAAAAAGTCTAAAAATCACAAAGGACACCTTAAAAACCTAAAAACACATAAAACCCCTAAAAACGAAAACTCTAAAATTTTAAAACACCATAATAAACCTTAAAACATTAAAACCTAATGAATCCCCTAAATACCTTAAAACCCCAAAAAACCAATTAAAACAGTAAAATGCCAGTAAAATAATCTAATACACATTAAACTCTATATATGTTAAAATATCTAAATAATATTGACATCCATAAAAATAAAAAAACTCCTAAAACCCCAAAAAAATCATAAACCCAGAAAATCATTACAAACCCTAATGAATCAGAAAATGCTAAAATTCACTAAAAATCCCAAAAAACATAAAAAAATAAAAACCCATTAAAATCCCTAAGAAAACCTAAATAACCGAAAAAAATTAAAAATGATACAAACCATAAAAACCATAAAACCATAAAAACCCCATAAAAACACTAAAAACCAACTAATACCTCTAAAAACACTTTAATCGCAAAATTCTTTTCAAAACACAAAAAAAATATTAAAATTCTTAAAAACCAAAAAAACCAACAGAACCCTAAATAACCTAAAAACCCTAAGAACCCCGAAAATATATAAAAACCCTAAAAACCATTAAAATCTTAAAAAATACTAAAAAATATCTAAAATGTAAAAAACCATTAAAACCATGAAAATATCAATGAAAATATTTTAAAACCTAAAATACATTAATACCCCTAAAAACATAAAAATTCTTAAATTACTAAAAAACACTAAACCCCAAAAAATAAAAACCAAAAAATATATAAAAACCTAAAAAATCCCTTAAATCCCTAAAAATTAAAAAACATTGAAAACCCCTAAGAAAAAATTAAAATATTAAAAAATTTAAAACCCCATAAAACCATTAAAATGAAAAAACCACTAAACCTTAAAAACCAGAAAAAAACTCTAAAAACCCAAAAAACAAAACAAAACCCTAAAAATCCCTAAAAATTATAAAAACCCAAAAAACACTAAAACCCTAAGAAAACCTAATAAAAACATTAAAACCCATAAATTCTTAAAACCCTAAAAATAATAAAAAATTATTAAAACTCTCAAAACCCTAAAAACTGTAAGAACCCTAATACGCATAAAAACCATAAAACCCTTAAAACTCCCTAATGATTTCTCGTCGCTCTATTCTGCTGATCTGTTACCCGTCTTCCCGTGAACAGTGCTTGGCCCGAAGGTTCCGGAGTTCTTCGATGGCTGCCCTCAGCTTCCTCTCTCATTTCGGGAGTTCACTGAGGCTGTGGATCTCCACCGATTGACTATGGTTGCAAGCTTTCTGAGGCGGCGACCCCCGGTGGTCACCTTCGACATGTTCGTTGTGGCTTTCTGGAATCTTAGGGCTCGCGTGACTGTCGGCCTGCTCGACAGCTCTCATATAATGGTTTGGTTTTCAACGGAGGATGATCTCATCCTTGCCTAGTCAGCAGCTCCTCGGTCATGCAATGGCGCTCGATTCTCCCTCTTTCGATGGAGCTTTGATTTTCATATGAATAGAAGCTCACCGATTGCTGCTACTTGGGTGCATTTTCCTGAACTGCCACTCCCCTTTCAGAATTTCTCAATTATTTCGATGCTTGGAAACCTGGTGGATCGATTCCTCTGTGTAGATAGCTGGACGAGGTCCATATGTCATCCGGTTGCTCCAAGGGATTTTGTCGAAATTGATGCATCGAAACCCCCTGTGGACTCTGTCTGGATTGCTATGGGATAGGAGCTCAGATAGAGAAAATCTGTTGTCTTCGAGCAATGGCCAGTCTTTTTATCTTTGTGCTGGAGCTTTGGGCACAGTGACTATTCTGGAATTTGTTCTGGCGCTTCTGGGGGTGGTGAATCTCTGTCTGCTGGTGGGAGCGGCCTCCCTCGGGTGGAGGTGAAGGGGAAGATTAGAGAGGTTTCCCACTCTGTGGCTACCGATGTGCCCTGATCGTCTCCTATGTTGGCTGGTAATGGGTTAGAAATCTCTCTGATGGATTCGGGTGGCTTCTTGGTGAGTCTGGAAGCAAGCGCCAGTGTCTCAGGGAATGCTGTTGAGGATGAATTCATGCTCGCTGAGGGAGGAATTCATGGCTCTGCTGAAGGTGTTCACGGGTCTGTTGAAGATATTATGAAGCAAACTGAGATAGATAGGACAATTGCGATGGATGTCTGGCCATGAAATGTGAAAAGTTCCTGCAAGGATCTGGGATGGGATGACACAACTGGCTTAAAGGTTGATGAGAATGTTGGTGGATCTTCTCTAACAGATGAGGCTCCTTTGAATGTTCCTCAGGCTGCAGGTTCGGATGAGCCTGCCATGGTTAGGGTGCGGGTGGAAGATGCTGCAAAGGAGGATGCTGTTTCTCAGAAAACCAGGTCTGGAGATGACTGGAGTTCATGCTCAGCTGAGGAAATGCCCATACTGGATGGGGATATAGACTGGCGTGATGCCCTGCTGGTCCTGCATGGGTATCCTGGCATGGGGGGACCTGGCAAGGGGCCTGGGTTATCATTCCCCTCTGACGGCCGTGATGAGGACCTACCTAGTGACCAGCTCCGATATGCTGGTGATGCTGGTGGTCCTTCCATGGACCTGCAGAGGGCGATGATCCTTCATGGTGTTCCCTCTGCTGAAGACTTTTATGTGCAGCTCCATGAGATGGTATGGGTTGAAAGGGAAAGGTTCCCTCTTGAAGATGAGGCAAGGAGGCTTGGGGAGAGGTTTGCTGAGGCTGATCAACGGATAAATGTTGCTATGGTCACATCAAGGGAGAAAAAAATCAGCGGAGGTGCTAAAACTCTTGAGGTAGAAAGCAAGAAGGGAAAGGCACCATTAGCCGCTAGTGATGGTGGCAATGGAACAAAGATGTCTGCTGCGGGAACCTCCTCTGCCCCACCATGACAAAGAAGGAGGAGGGATTACTCTGCCCTCCCACGCCCAATGGCAACTAGGGCCTCCTCACGAGCTGTCAAACTAAATCTAAAGGTGAATAAGTGAGAGAGGCCTTATTTTTCTGCTGAGCAGGTAAAAGATATGGAGAAGCTGCGGTCCAGACTTGGCATGCAAGAAGATTTTGACCCTGGATAGGACTCAATAGACCAGGGTGATGAATCAGATTTTAGCTTTGCTGATGATGGCGGCGGCTTTGGTGTTGGCATGGGGTTTCGTGATGCGGAGCTGGAGGATTTTGGCGGCGATGTTGACTGACCTACTCTGTGTGTGATTTTCTTTTGGACACTGTGTCTTTTTTGGTCTTGCGCTTTGTTTCTTTTTTTTCTTTTTTTTTTCTTTCCTTTTGTGGCCCTCGGGCTGAGGTCGTAAGGGGATTTGGGTGTGGATTGATTGATCCCTCCCCTCCCTTGTCTGTAGTGTCTGTATCCTTTGTTTATAAATTTTGGGGGGTTCCGGGAATAGCCTGGACCCGTGCCTTCTTTTCCTAAAAACATAAAAACCCAAAAAACCTAGAAAAAACCAATGAAAACCATAATACCCTAAAACACTTGATCCTACAAAAAACCAAAAAACCTCTAAAAATAAAAAACACCCATAAAACCACTAAATTCCAACAAAATCCCTAAGAACCCTAAAAACCCATAAAATTAAAAAAAGACCTAGTAATCCCAAAAAATGTAATAACCTAAAAAACATGTAACCCCAAAGAAAGCCTTAAAAACCTAAAAACACTTAAACACCCTAAAAAACAAAAAAACTAAAATTCTTAGAAAAATATAAGAAGACCCTAAAACCCATAAACCCTCTAAAAAGCACTAAATTGATAAAAAACATAAAAAAATTCAAAAAACACAAAAAATCCTAAAACACTAAAAACTCTAAAATCCCGTTAAACCCCTAAAAATATTTGAAATCCACAAAATCCTTAAAATGATAAGAATCTCATAAAAAATCAAAAAATGAAAAAAAACCCAAATACCCCTAGAACCATCGAAATCCCTGAAAAACATAAAAAAATATAAAACACTGAAAAAAATACCTTAAATATTTAAAAAATATAAAAAACCAAAAAGGAATTAAAACCCCAAAGAAATCCATACTAACCTAAAAACAGATAAAACACCTAAGACGAAAAAACTCAAAAAACTATAGAAACTATAAAAACCCTAAATCCTCTAAAAGCCCATCAAAATCCCTAAAAGCCCTCAAAAACCATAAAAATCCTAAAAAGCACTAAAAATATCTAAAAACATTGAAACCCCTAAAATCCCTAAAAACCCCTATGAAAAACATAAAAACCTAAAAAAACCTAAAACCCTAAAAAAACCTAAAAAATTATAAAAAACTCTCAAAAACCATAAAAAGAACATGAAAAATGAACTAACCCCAAAAAACCAAAAAACCACTAAAAACGAAAAAACCCTAAAACCCCATAAAAATTCCAAAATATAACTAAAAACTCTCTAGACCCTTTAAACACATAAAGATGTTAAAAAATCTTAAAAATATTAAAAATCATAAAAAAATAAAAAAAACCTTGAAATTCCAAAAATGCAATAAACCAAAAAAACCCTAAAACTACTAAAAACCCTCTAAATCCATAAAAACCCCAAAAACAATAAAATACTAAGAAATAACTAATATTCCATAAAAACATAAAAATACCTAAAAACCTTGAAAACCCCTTTGAAACTCCCAAAAAACTGGAAACACTTAAAACTCCTAAAAAACTAAAAACACAAAAAACATCAAAAAAAACCTAAAAATAATAAAAACCCAAAAAATACATAAAAACCATAAAAACAAAAAAAATCCTAAAAACCCATAAAATAAGATAAGGATATAAAAACATAAAAAATCCTATGAAAATCATAAAAACCTAAAAGTACATAAAACTCATAGAGAATATAAAAATCCTAAAATGCTAAAAATTAGGAAAAATTCTATAACCCAAAAACCCCCTCGTAGTTCGCAGGTGGTGGTGTCAGGGTCGGTGCATACTCTAATCCCACGTGAGTCATGCTCGGTGTGAGAAAAAAGAGGCAGCAGGGACCTAACGATCACGTCACGAAAGGTGCATCTATGAGAAGCGGAGTGGGGCTTACGCATGGAGCATCCCGAAGGTGACAAAGCCCAGCAGAAGAGGGAAATGGTAACGAAAACCCCTAAGTCCATCTCTCCTCCCAGTCCTTGGCACCAAGGAAGTATAGAGGTGCATGGGTGATACCTCCCATAAGAATGGTTAGGGGATTACACCTAGGTGGATGCCCTTTCACTCCAAGAAGAGAGGAGAAGTGCCCACCACCGGAGCTGAAGGGAAATGGAACTGGGGTCTCCTAATCTGGTGAGTGGAGAGGCAAAAAGGGGCTTTATTTCTTGGACCCTACATTACCATGTGAATGTGAACCTAAAAATGCTTCGAGAATCCGCTCAAGGTCCGAAACAACCCCTTCACCCTCACTTATCATGGGTATGTGAACACAAAGCGGTGCGCTGATGCGCCTGAAGGTTGCATCATACGGGTCTAGTGGCTTCGGTGGAGGCCTTGGCTTGGGGTCAATGAATGGGCCAGTGAGGGGGTTGCGAAAGGTCACGCATGGTTGGAAGGATTTTACCTGACTCGGGGGATGGGAACACTGAAGGAGTTGGCAATCCACACAGGTGTATGGGGAGTGGCGCCCTTCGCATAGGGGGGTGCTACGCGGCTGGAGAAGCCATCCGCGAACTAGGGTGGTCCGCGGACTGACAGACATCCCCCGTACCAGGGTGGTATGTGGCTTCAGGTTCAGCCCACGTACCAGGGTGGTACGCGGTGGAGTCTGTGTGAGCAATGGCAGCCAGAGGTGACTCCGGTTGGGGATTCGTCGGTCAGGGCTTCGCCCGCGTAAGAGGGTGCTACGCGGTATGTTGGATCGAAAGAAGGGCATAAATTCCCTGGTCCATAGGGAGCACATTCATTGAGGGTCCATGGTTCGTGGTCTTCTTTTTTCTTTTTAAGTTCTTGGTTCACCAATTTATTATGTGTTTTCGGTTCCTTGTTAATTCATTCCCAGTTTCATACCTATTCTAGTTCGCAAATTGGAACTTATCTGTTTGCGAAATCCTAATATCCTTCCTATGAAATCCTTCCACCCGAATCAGATCGATCCCTTTTACCTCTCCTCTTCATTGCCCTCTTATAGAGGGGAGGAAATAGGTGTATCTATGGCCATGTGGAAACTTCTATGGAGGCCCATGACTAGAAACCCGGTTTACGGATGACTTGGTCAATCCACTTCGTGGGGTCATTGAATCATGAACCAAACTTGGTCGAGGAATGCTTCGTGGTAGTATAGGGCTCCGCCTCTATTCCTCGAATGATGTCGTACGTGGTCTGGGCCAGTTGTCGTGGTTCGCAGCTGGGGCGGTTTGGGACGGTGGACCGGCCTGGCGCTCATCCTGCTTTGTGCCCGCAGAGGGCTCCTGCCTCCATTCCGTGAACGACATCGTTACGCGGAGGAGGAGGACTGCTGAACCCGCCGCGTACCATCACTGTTGGACCAGTACGCAGACCGGTTGGACATTTTCTGATTTCTTGGGTGCTCTCCATATTTTTTCCCAATTCTTTGAGGGAAATTGGGTAGAATCCCCTCTTGATTTAAGGGGATTATCATTCTCCTTTACGGAATTTTTAGGACCCTACAATTTCCCCCCATCGGAATGGGGTCTGATCGGAATGAAGAGGAGACTATTCTGATGTAGAGTGGTCTTGAAATGTGGATGGTTTGCGGTAGAGGGGTGGACCCAGTAGGGGACCACACTTATAAATACGGAGGGCCCTTCTCCTTTTTTACTTTACCAGATTCTTCATGAAAATAGTTCCTTCTCCGCATGTGTGCTCCTTCACGAAATTCCTGGTCCGTGAACCATTCTCCATTTCTGTGAACCATTTTTTGTTCGCATCGACCTTCATTCACGAACCAACCTCCCAGCCGCAAACCAACACTTTTACTTAATTAAAAATTAAGTTATAATGGGCCGCATAGGAACTCGCTACGCAGTTTTAGTGGTCCGCAAACTGAAAATCATTCAGACTTTGAAAAATTCTTATGTCCTCCGAACTTAAACATTTAAATCTAGCTTTGAGATTCTGCAGAGCAGTCGGGTTCGTGGTTTTCTGTCCAACGCTCCATAGGCCAGATCACCGTATAATTCTTCCACGTAGGGTTTGTTTGGGGGATACAGTAGTCACAAACCACCTTTAGAGGCCTACTCACAGACCTTGTCATCAAGGCCCCCTAATAGAGTCCTTTGCATAATATTTGGTATTTTTGTCCAAATTTTTATTATTTTGGACTAACTATCTGTTTGGTTTTATAATACAGGGAGAAAATATGCTTCATCCCCAACCCACACCCAGTCCTGCTGCTAAGCCTCTCCCAATTGGTTCAGGGAGGCGTCTAGCTATGGTTCATAGAGTTGAGAGCATCAAGGAGGACCCTAGCCAATAAACTATTCCTGATGATGGTGTCTTGAAGGACTTACTCTCCCCCAGACTTTTGGGCTATCCGCTATTGAATCGTCTTCCGCTTTATGGTTTTGGCATTCAAGAGGACGTTCCTATTCCCCCTGTCTTCTCAGGTCTTTTGTCCCCCTGCTTGGAAGTGTTGCTGAAGTGCACTCAAGTGAACCTAACCCAATTGGGAGAGATGATCTCTGATTCTAACCCAAAAAACACTTTCATTTTGAGAGGCTCTGTTTGGACCCAATGTGATTGGTATACTCAGGCCTTCCCCCAAGAAGCCGTCCTCAAGAGTTACACCTCCTTGATCAACCTTGCTCGACTGGATTCTAGCGCGGGATGGATTCCCTTCTAGAATCTTCAGTCTGACAGGATTTTATCAAATGACTGGGCCTGGGATATTTGGTTCCATTTTAATTTCTGGGTGTTTCCCAAGTCACTGGAAGCAGTAAACCTATACTCAGCAGTGTGGGCTTCTCATTATGTTGTTTACCCATTATCTTCGATCCTGCCTGACCTGCTTAGTCGCTGGTGTTCAAGAACTAATACTTTCCACCATGCCCATGGTGAAGATGGTATTATTTTATGGGACATCTACCGACTGGGAGGGCTTCCAATCATTGTTGAGATGTATGATGGGTTTCTGCCCACTCCTAACGCATGGGATGATTTCAAACAGGTGCCTTTGTTAGCGAGGGATCTGCTGGTTATGGCAGAGCGGTCACTAGGTCAGCCCTTGCATGCCCACTCTCTTATTCTCTATAGCACCTGGATAGGGTTATTTCTAAAGACCATAGGTCCTGTTCTAAAGATCAAGCGCCCCAAGACTCATCTTTCTCAACAATCATGAACTATCCCAGGTTCCTACTGGGTAGTTTTGGAGGCAGGTGACTATCATTCATGGGGTTATGAGGTGAGTCCTGATGTGCCACCTATGCTCAGGCTGGCAGGTCTTTTCATCATTTTTTTGAGTGGGTGGCTATTCCCATCTTGGGATATCAACCCTGGTGTCAGAGCTTGCACCCGGATGATGGCAGCTGAGCTGGCGGAAGGCCGCCCAGTGAATCTGGTTGTGCCCACTTTGGCTCGTATCTATGAACTACTGAGCCATATGTAGGAGGGCGGGTCACCCTACCATCTGAGTGGGCCATTTCAATTCTTATATGGCTGGGTAGTGGATCATTTCCGCTGTTATGAGTATTTCCATAACACTGTAATCCTGCTTCCTACCTTTCGGCCTACCCTACTCGATGTAGCTGGAGTTCTCTTGAAGTTCCTCAGCTCTGATAAAGTCATCAAGCTTTTGAGTGACTTCTCCCAGTTTTCTTTCACTTTCTACCCCTCCCATTCCGGCATCGTGGTTGAAAACCGTAGAGGGATCCTAGAGGAATGCTCTTACATGATTTCACTATGGGATGAGTTTTTGTCTGTGTGGATTGACGGGGTTTCTCTGTGCGTGCGGTATGCCCTACATCATTTTTCTCTACAATTCGGATGCATGCAACTATAGGTTTCCCTCTCCCATCCTCAGGCCTGAGGACTTCATCCGGCCACTCTCCGTTAATGGTGGTTGTTCTTGGTGCGGGAGGGATCTAGCACAAGTATTACCTTGCCTGACATAGGAGCGGTTGCCAACCTGTCCTTGGAATATGCGAGAATGTGAATAAAGCATTATCCAGATGGGATCTTGGTGGAGGCTATCCAGAAATTTCCCATATCGTGGGTTACTAAGGCTACTGCGCTTACCGCAGCATCCTCTTCAGCTTTGAGGGAGGACCGACTGATGGCCCACAGGTCGAGGTGGCTCATGGGATCTTCCTCTTCCAACCCCTCTATGGTCGATGTTCAGATAGATCTGATCCTTTTGGATGTAAATGATGATGACCCAGTGACTTCGGGTCCCCATGATGTAATTCTCAATGCTCCACCGGCCAATACTGGGCTTACCAGTTCAACTTCCAAGCTTAAACTAGGGCTAGATGCTTCTGAACCTCCAGTCCTAGAGACATTTTCTAATGCACGCATATCTGCGCTGGCCACAATTCCAGACTTCATTCCTGTTCTATTTAGCGATGATACCAAAGACCCTCGTGTCATGGCAGACCACTGGGCAGTGTGAAGGTGGGCTGGCCCCGAATCATTGATATTGTTGCAGAAACTCCTTTGGATGAAATGGTGACTAAAATTGAATCAATTCAGCAACTCTTCATAGGCCTAGGGTCGGGTGGGTTCGACTATCGACAACTTCATTTTCTCTATTTCCAGGTCGTGATTGCCCATGGGGAGGCTGTCGCTACTAAACACAAACTTGCTCACCTCGCTGCTTCTCATTGCGGGACCCAAGCCTTTGAGTAAACTATGAAAAAGCTCCATTAGCTGATAGCCCTAGAGGTGAGCTCTCAAGATCTGGAGACCTCCCTATCTACCGAGCTGCACGAATGCAAAGCTCGAGCAGTGATGCTGAGGGATTAGTTGTCATCTCTGACTGGTAACCTTGAAGCTACCAGGAAAGGGGGTCAACGGTCTCCAAACGATGGTGAGGAATACTCATTAAGTGGCCAAAATTGAGGCCAGGGAGAAGGCCATGCTAGAGAAAACTTGCAATAACCTTTTCCACACGGTTGTTGATCTGATGGAGAGATCAAGCCAGGCTCCTTGGTGATCATCGGAGCTATTTTTGTACATTCTGTTTTACCTCATTTCTTGTGGAAAAGGAGAGACTTCGTCTTGTGGACGTCCTCCTTTCCCCCCACTTTTTTTTCAAATGGAATACACTTATTATTACTGGAACAAATATCGTATAAATAAAAACTCACCGAATTAGAATCAATCATAATTCAGGAAAATGATAAATTAAAACAAGCTCTAACTTTTTCCTAGACCATGGGATCCATAGAGCATAGTTTGTCTATTTCTAGGGTTTTGCAGAAAACCCCAAAAACTTTTTCTATTTTCTATTAATACCCTAATTTTTCCTGGGCCCATTTGGAGTGGACCCAGCGGGTATGGCTTGACTTTTTCTTAAGTCATCCTTTTCGAGTTTTCTCCCTAATGGGCATTGCACCTCTTTTGTGAGCGGTTTAAAGTCCCGCCAACAAGACTATAATTACTGATCTTTTAGGTTGAACAGATTTGACCAGATATGTTGGGGCGAGGGCCCTGATGAGGTTTAGTTGATTAAAATATTTCTCAATACCTTTTATACACACGTGAGGAAAAAATGTTTAAATTTGAATGACATGTAGGGCATGTATCAAGGCATGGGAGCTGTATCGGCGTGCAGAGGTAGGAGAATCATTAACTATAGAAGACTTGCCTTTGTTATATGGGACATGGGCGATCAATATGCAGAGCTGCTAAGGGCATGGTATGCATAGTTGTACAAAGGTGTCCTTAAAAGAATGACAGTCCATTTCTGATGGGGCACGGACTTCGTGGAAGTCCGGCTTATGGAAAACACCATGGGTGGCTTATAAATGGTATGTAACATCTGAAAGAGTTTGAGAAAATCTCTATTAATTAGGACTGTGGATACAGGGTCCCTGTCTTACGCATTTAGTTAGCGTGAAGGACGATTGGATCTTGACGTTGTTTAAAGTTGTGCAGTCGGGACATTCTTCAAAGTGGAATGGCTTCTCCTGATTCTCAGTAATCTCATCAGAGACGTTCCACCATATTCAGGAAGGGTTATGAAAGAGGTTGGTATACTTCTTCTCAGAAGGTTTCCGAATCTCAGGATGCATATGGGGGCTAAAAGGCCAAGAGGCGTACAGAGAGAAGCATTGCCTAAGGAAATCTTGTCTTTGGTAGATGAGCCAGGGGCGATCAATATGTAGAGCCACTGAGGGCATGGTATGCACATTCATGAAAAGGTGTCATGATTTCATTCTCCCAATAGCAGGGAAACTTCAAGGAAGTTTGAGATTGGGGACCACCAGGGGTGGCTTACAAGGGTTCGGCTATTTATGGGTACATAGTGTGATTTATGTGCAGATGGTGCCTGGATACGGGAGAAACATCTGAGATAAATTTCCCAGGAATGGGTGAAGTCATCACTTCTCACGTTGGTGTGGGATGGTGGTTTGTGCAGGTCTAGCCCATGTACTGTGGGACAAAGGAAAACCTCCATTCCTGACTGAACACACAACAGGTTTGATCATGCAGTTTAACGTCATGTGGAAAGTACGAGGAGCATTTTTGAAGATGTTGTGCAGTTTAACGTCGTGCAGTGAGGACAGCGGAGAATTTTTAAATTTGTAAAAATGCTTACCATTGGAGGCATTTCTCTAGATGCTTAATGCTTGGTCTTTGTAGTTTCTCACTAAGCAGCAATGACATGCTTCATGCAGTTTTAATCAGAATGTAGTAAGGACGTAGTTGCAAAGGCCACTCCTGATTAGAATGTAACTAGGCATGAATATCTTGTCATGTACAGTATTTGGAGAGTGGATGATGCTCTAAATCAAGTTTCTGGGGCTTCTTAGATCAGGAGAGAGAATATGGAGGCCTTGAGGCCGGTAGGCGTACAGGGCTAGGAAGAGTATCACCTTAGGAAATATTTCCTTTGGTAGACGGCCTAGGGGATATCAATTTGCAGAGCCGCTGAGGGCATGGTATGCATAGTCATGAAAAGGTGTCCATGGGTTGATAACTTTCCACTTCCGATGGCCATGAGTGATTATGAGGATCCGCAATTGACCGAGCCACGAGTTCTGTCATTTGGTAAGGAAGTGTCTGGACACATTGGGGATGTTCGTCCCTAGTTGCTGTCAAAACATGAAGAGTTTCCCCCACTTATTTATCTTGAGCATGGGGTATACATTTTCTCTATGTAGTTTAATGTCATTCGGTAAGGAAGAGGTACTCTTAGTTTAATGGTCTTAGAGTTCAGACCATTAAGTGATTATTGATATAATTACTCAGAGGGCAATTGAGTTAGGAGGCTCTGGTATACTTTGAACAAGTGTGAGGGAATGAGGGTGTAAATTTTAACTCTGGGTTTTCCCAAATCAGGAGGTATTTCATGGGGGCTCTGAGGCTGATAAGAATACGGATATAAGAAGAGTATCGCCCGAGCAAATCTTGCCTTTGGTAGATGGGCCAAGGGCAATCAATATGCAGATCCGCTGAGGGCATGATATGCATAATCATGAAAAGGTGTCCCCGGTTCGATAACTTTCTATTTCCGATGGCCATGAATGATTATGAAAATCGGGGATTGCTCATAGTATAGAGTTTGACATATGGTGATAATGGTGTTCAGGCATACAAGAAACATCTCCACCGCAATTGCCCATAGAGTCAAAGTAGTTCATAGATGCATGTGGTCATGCTAACCACATGCGGACACATAGGCTAACCAGGTAGGGATACCCTGACAACATTCAGATGTGAGAGGGGAATGAACTTGTAAACCACTGCTCCAAAATTTTTTGGATCGGGAGGTATGATATGGGGGCTCTGAGGCTGGTAAGTGTACGGATATAGGAAGGGTATCGCCTAAGGAAATCTTGCCTTTCGTAGATGGGACAGGGGCTATCAATATGTAGAGCTATTGAGGGAATGGTATGCATAGTCATGCAAAGGTGTCCATAGGTCGATAACATTCCACTTCCAATGGCTGTGAGTGATTATGAAGATCCGCAATTACCCGGGTCGTGGAGTCTGATGTATGGAGAGGATGCATCCAAATGCATGAGGATTATTCCAATCTTGTTTCACCATATATCTTGGGTGGGTCGTGATGAAGTCCATGTAGTTTAACGTCGTGCGTTGAGGATGAGTTCTGTGCAGTTTAACATCGTACGGTGAGGACGAGGTCCGTGTAGTTTAACGTCATGCGGTGAGGACAAGGTCCATGCAGTTTAACATAGTGTGGTGAGGGTGATATGTATATATACATGTGTTTTCTTTTCTCGGTGGCTGAGCTATGAGAAAAGATCACAGCGTCGCTACGTATCCTAGGAGGGAAGGGATCAGGCCACATGTAGTTCTTTTTTGGGTACACCCAGTGCAGGTCGGGTGCTTATATGGGGGAAGGGGGCACTTATATTTTATTTTATTTTTTATTTTTTTATCCGTGCAGTTTAACGTCATGTGGAAAGGATGAGGAACACACCCCGTACAGGTCTGGTCCATACACGGAGGAAAGTGGAATTTTTAAATCCTTTTTTCATCCGTGAAGTTTAACTTCATGCGGTAAGGATGAGGAATACACCCTGTGCCGAGTTCTTCCGTACACGAGGAAAAAAGGAAATTGTTTGACTTTATTTGGGGATAACTAGGCCAGGATATAGAATCCTGGCATCACTACATATCCTGCAAAGGCAGGAATCAATCCGAACATAGTTATTTAGAGGATGATACACCCCGTGTAGGTCTGGTCCGTACATGGGGGATTGGTCATTTTTCGATCTCTCTTATCCATGCAGTTTAACGTCGCGCGTTAAGGATGAGGAATACACCCCGTACAGGACTAGTCCACACATGGTGGAAAAGGGATTTTTTTTGTTTTATTCGGGGGTGGCTGGGCCAGGATGGGGAATCCTAGTGTCGCTACATATCCTGCAAGGGTAGGAATCAAGCTGGACATAGTTCTCAAGTGGATGGTACACCTCGTGCAGGTCTATTTTGTACATGGGGGAAGCGGGAATTTTTCGATCTCTCTTATCCGTGTAGTTTAACATCGTGTAGTAAGGTTGAGGAATACACCCCGGGCAGGGCTGGTCTATACATGGGGGAAAAGGGAATTTTTTTATTCGGGGGTGGTTGGGCCAGGATGGGGAATCCTAACATCACTACATATCCTGCCGTGGCAGGAATCAAGATAGATATAGTTCTCTAGAGGATGATACAACCAGTGCAGGTCTGGTCCATACACGAGGGAAGGGGGAATTTTTTTTCTCTCTCATCCATGCAGTTTAACGCCATACTGTAAGGATGAGGAATACACCTTGTTAAGGGCTTGTCCATACATGGGGGAAAAGGGCATTTTTTTTGTTTTATTCGGGGGTGGCTGGGCTGGGATGGGGAATCTTGGTGTAGCTACACATCCTACAAGGGCAGGAATCAATCCAGATGTAGTTCTCTGGAATCCACATAGTTTAACATCATTCAGTTAGGATGAAGTACTCTTAGTTTAGGGTCATATATTTTGGACGGTTGGGGCATGGTAGTTTAACGTCTTGCAGCATGGACGAGAACTGCCTTCAATTATGCGAAAAAATTCTTCAGAAACCTCACATTTGTAGGATTGGTGGTGAATTGCCCATCCATGGATATCAGGGAATATGCCCTGTTGGAGTAGACCTTGTGTATAAAATATGGTCCCTCCCACTTGGGATCTATCTTTGGAGGTTTCTTTCTAGGTATCATTGGGGTCCAGAGGACCAACACCAATTCTCCTTCCAAGAAAGACCAAAGACGAACCATTTTATTGAAGGCTCATGCGATTCGGTTCTGGTATACCTCCTCATGGTGCAAAGTGTGCAACCGCTTCTCTTATAGCTATTCCAATTCACCTAGCCATTTTTCTGATTCCTCGTCATTAGATAACTGACCACAAATGGAAACACTGAGTGAGGTTAATTGGAGCTCAATGGGTAGGACCACTTCTGTCCGGTATACTAATGAGTACGGAGTAGCCCAAGTAGCGGTGCAGATTGTGGTTCAATAATCCCACAATACATGGAGGAGTTTATTCGGACATGACTTCATGTCTTTGTCCACCATTTTCTGGAGAATGTTGGATATGGTCTTGTTGAAAGCCCCTATCATTCTGTTGGCCGCTGCATGGTACCGGGATGAGTGGTTAGCCTGGATACCATATTCTTGGTATAGTTTCTCTAATTCGGTAGAACATAAGTTGGTGTTGTTATCCATTATTATGGTATGAGGGATGCCAAATCTGGTGATGATATTGGTTTTCACAAAGCTGACAACGTTTCTTGCCCCGACTTCCTTAAGGGGTACAACTTCTTCCCATTTGAAAAATAAGTCGGTTGTTATGAGGATGTACTTCAATTTTTTGGTCGTGGAGGGTGGATATGGTCCCACAATGCCCATTCCCTAGATGGAAAATGTCTAGGAGTGCTTAGCCTGATGAAGTAACTCCAGGGGTTGATGTATGAAGTTGGCATGAATTTGGCATGAGTGACATTTTTTGGTAAAGTGCTCACAATCTCATGTCATGGTGGGCCAATACTTCCTAAGCCTTTGAACCTGATGGGAAAGCTTAGACCTTGACTGGTGTGCTCCACATACTCTTGCACGCACTTCAGTCATGAAGGTCGTAGTTTCTTCTCCATCAATGCATCTGAGGAGGACTCCGTTGAGACCTCGTTTGTAGAGGACCTCCTACTGACCTGTGCCTTCATATAGGACAAAGTTGATTGCCATTCTCCGTATTTTCTCTCATTCAGCTCTGTCTGATGGGAATTCTCCCATTCGAAGGTAGTGTATAATGGGGGTCATCCAGCTGGTGGGAGGCACGTATGGATCATGGACAGGACTAACTTCATTGATTTCTTACATCCTAGTCTGAACAAAAGGTACGACCATTCAACGATGGGCAATACTGATAACTATTTAATCCTGGTCTGGGTCAGCTAGGGCTGTGGCCGCGTTGTCTAATGCATCATCCTGGGAATTTTGAGACTGGGGAATATAATTCAACATTGGTTCTGTGGAGAATTCAGCCATTAACCCTCGGACATGGTCAAATAGAGGAATCATCTCCTCCTTTTTAATAGAGTAGTCACCATTGACTTTCTTGATGACCAGTTTCAAGTCACCTTTTATCTTAAAGTGTTGTACTTGAACTTGGAGTGCTAGCTTGAGGCCTGCAATGAGGGCTTGATACTCTGCATCATTGTTCGTACATCCTTTTGACAGGAGGAAGGAATATGGCAAGATTGCCTTTTATGGGGACATGAGTATTATCCCCAATCCCACCTGGTTAAATTTGGAATCCTCCATCCTTTTCCCTGTCGGGATTCTGGATGCACCGTCGAAGTACATTTCCCATGTTGGGAGGTCCTCTTGAACTGAAGATATTTTCTTAATCAGGTATCTCGACGTCCGGTGCGGTGGTCCCTATCAAGGGGTGCTCTGCCAGAAAATCTGCTAATGCCTAGCTTTTGATGGCCTAATGGGGGAAAACGGATGTCGAACTGTTGCAGGATGACTACCCATTGGGATAGGTGCCCAGTAAGCATTGGGCAGTTGAGGATGTACTTGAGCGGGTTACAACGTGAGACCAAATGGACTTCATGATGCTATAGATAATGTCGCAATTTTTGAACTACAAAAACCAAGGCCAAACAACTTTTCTTGATGTTTGAGTATCGAGTTTCAGCGTCGATCATGGTTCGGATAAGGTAGTAGAGACTGTTTTCACTACCGGCGTCATTTTTCTATGCAAGGAAGGCTCCCAGTTACCACTCTAAGGCCGTATTGTATAGGATAAGAGGTCTTCCTTAAACCAAGGGAATGAGCACCAGCGGGATTAAGAAGTACTTCTATAGGCAGTCGAATGCCTCTTGACAATTATTTGTCCTTTGGTACGTAACCCCCTTTTTCCTTAGCCTGGTGAAGGGAAAAAATTTGTCCGCTAGGTTGGCTATGAACCGCCTGATGTAGGCCAAGTTCCCTTGGAATGATCTCAAATTAGTGAGATTGCAGGGAGGTGGCGGGCCAAGGATAGCCTTTGTCTTTTCAGGGTTGACTTCGATGCCACGATGGCGTACGATGAAGCCAAGGAATTTCCCTGAGGTAACCCCGAAGGCGTACATCAAGGGGTTCATCTTCAGGCTATGTTGTCAAAGTTTTTTGAAGATGGATTTAAGGTATGATAGGTGATCTAAGCGCCATCTTGATTTGACCACCAAGTCATCCATGTAGCATTCGACTAATCTCCCCAAGAATGGTTTAAAGATACGATGCATGGAGCATTGATATGTGGCGCCAGCGTTCTTGAGACCAAAGGGCATGACCCTGTAATAGAATATTCCTTGAGGGGCACTGAAGGTAGTGGATTATTCAACATCTCGAGCCATCCAGATCTGATTATACCAAGAATAACTATCCATGAAGGATGGAGATTCATACCCGGCCATTGTGTCGATTAATAACTCGGTGATCGGGACTGGGAAATCATCTTTCATGAAATTCCGATTGAGATCTCTAAAATCAATGCAGACACGAATTTGTCCATTATTTTTCTTTAGGGGGACAATGTTGTCCAACCAGATGGGGTATTGGACGTACTGAATGAAGCCTGCTTTAATAATCATATTTACTTCAGCCTCTATTTTCGAAGCATGTGAGGGGTGCGTTCTTCTGGCAGCTTGTTTATTTCCCTGGTGGTCTTTTGGATGACCTAAGCGGTGTGTCGCCACTTCGGGATTAAGTCTCAGCATTTCTATGTAATTCCAGAAAAATACATCCTGGTGTTGCCTCAAGAAAGAGGTATATACCTCTTGATCCTCGAGAGACATGGTCGTACTAATGAGAGTGGGCCTTGGGTCTTCCTCAGTACCCAGGATTATTTCCATGAGCTCATACACAGTGGTGGAGATACCTTCCTCAAATGTGGGAGGTGCATCCCTGAGTTCCTCCTCCTCCTCCTCCTCATTCTCATCTTCTTGATCTGACGGGGGGAGAGTTTTCGGCCCGGGATCTTGGGGGTTTGAGGGTGAGGCATCGAGGGCATCACCGCTCGAGTATTCATCCCCGAATCGAGGGTTAGTGGTCATTTCCGCACTGCTATGCTCGGCCGTTACAGCTGCATTCATGAGGACATTTGAGTGTGTGTCCAGACTTGAACTCATGCTCTCAATACGATTGATGGGCCGTATGTAGTCTCTACCCAACTACTTGAGGGGGTCATCCAGAACCATTTCCAAACCATTTGGAGCGGGGATCCAGTAAATACCATTGAGCGAAGGCTTCTTGTTCTTATGATCATAAATCCCAACGTCAATATAGTGTGACTTAGATAGCTCGAAACGGGCCTTGTGAGCGTTCAATGTCCCACTTTGTCCATTGACACAATACTTGATACACTGGTGGTAGGATGAAGGAATGGCCATGTGCTTATGGAGCCATGACCTTCCAAGCAGGGCATTGAATATTGTGTTCTGTCAGACCACCAAGAATTATGAGTAGGCCACAAGGTCGCCAGAATGGGGTTTTAGCTTGATTTGTCCCATTGGAATCTGTTCACTCTTGTCATAACTTAACAAAGTTGTGGTTGAGGGTACTAGGTCACTCTCATTGTATCCCAGCTTACGGAGTGTTTGTAGGGGAAGGAGGTTAACTCCAGATCCATTGTTAATAAATACTTTAAGGATCTCAACATCATTTAGTGTGCCAGACACATATTGTGGTTTTATATGTCCTTGCATGATGAAATCTTTGTCCTGATCTGTGAAGTAAATCACCGCATTTGCATTTAACTGAGCTAGTCTCCGTTTGATAAATCTTGGTGGCAGCTACCTCGGCTTGAAACTCCTGGGGGATGAGCAAGGCTTCTATAAGTGCCTCTTTGAGATCTGCTGAAAAAGTCAGGGCGTCCAGGATTGACAGTTTGGCTGGTATTAATGCCAGCTGCTTAAGGATGTCATTTTTCTATTCCAGTGCCTGACGCTTCTCCATGGGCAGGAGAGTTTTAGCAGGAAGCTTGGGAGTTTGAATACATGAGGAGGAGGGACCGACTGCGAGGTCAAATGCTGATGATGTCTCCATGTTCTGGGGACTCGGCCCGGCTGGTCTGTTTGTGTGCACTTGGTGGCTAGGAACTTGTTCCTCCTCTGATGGGTACCACAGAATGATGGGGCCAGAGTGGTCGATTGTGGAGGTAGAGGGATATTATTTCTCCTGTTGAGTCCGTTGAAGGGCCCTCCCATGGGTTTCCACATTATTAACGGTTTGGTACGGGGTAGAACTATAGGGTTGGTTTCGGCAGTGACTGTTCCTCCCCTGGTATCCCCTGCTTCTGTGATTCCTCCTCCCTTCCCCTTGCATTGGTAAATCAGGTTCATATCCATACCCTTCGTCAGTAAATGATTCCATTAGATGAATTATGTTGATGGAATCAAAGATTGGCTCCTCATCTTGTGATAGGTCAACCTGGTCAGTTGTCTTTGATGGTACCGTTTGGTGGGTCGGTGCCCATGGTACCATGTTTGGGGGCATAAAATCCGACAGTGTCAGGGACAACTTCAGCCTCATCATGAACTGATCCTCTTGCGCTTGTCTCCTCCTGTCACGGTCACACCTAGATTATCGGATCATGGAGGGTTGTGAGACTGATATTGTCGGTTGTGTGGCATTAGGGGCGGTTAGTGGCAACACCGGCCACTGTAGTTGAGCTCGGACTATGCCCTGGGCTTGGTTGACAGTCTTTCGAGTCATCCAGTTGTCAAATTTCTACCCCTTTTTGTTGGTGACTTCTTGCCACCCCTTCCCCTTATTAGAGTCAGTGGTAGAAATGTATGCACATGTGCTGGGGGTGGTCCCAGTTCGACCTGCCCGGAGTCTACCATCCTTTGAAGGAGGTCTTTGAAGAAGAAGAATTCTTGGATATTTTGCCTCAACATTCGATGTTAGGGACAGTAATTCAGCCTGTCATTGCGGCCGACATCTTCGGGCTTCCTTGTCTCCATAAGGTGGATCAAGTAGAAATTCATGGCAGCGATGAAGTAGCTGCGGACTTGGTCCTCTCAGAACAAGTATACTTTGTGTCTCCATTCCTAGAACAGGTTCTGCTTCAATCCTCTCTGATCACCCCACTTAGACGGAGGTGACCACTGACATACAGGGGGCCCTTGACGATTTGGTGGAGGCCTGAGCGGCAGAGCAGGCGCGGGGGATAGCTTGAGCATGACAGAGGATGCTTCAGCTCTAACTGTTCACATTGTAGGAGCCAGTGAGGCTATTCAGGACTTCATATTGGTCCGCTGTAGGGAGTCTTCAATTCTCTAGGAAATAGCTAAGAGATAGCGGAAGCCAGTGGTGTACTCCAATGGTATGAGTAGTGTTCGCCGCTCATCTCGAAGATTATCGATGCATATGGAAAGCATCTCATCTTGATGAATTAACCTGTTTAGAGAGTAGGCCAGTTCTTTTCATCTAGCGATAAAATATGAGGCCCTCTCATTCTCCCTATGATTGTAATTCATGAGGTCGTTGACTGTTGTTTTAGGCAATATTTAGCTGAAGTGGAACAGGAACTGCTGCCGATGGTCTTCCTATTTTTTTATTGACTGGGCTGGTAGACTCATATACCAGACGAAGGCATATCCTTTCAAGGTCCGTACAAATCATCTAAGTTTCACTCCTTCATTTTGTTCTGTAGTTCCCATCATTGGTTCGCAATAAGATGCGTAGTGCATTAAATGTTCTTTCGGATCGCCGAATCCATTGAAAATAGGGAATACAGTGCTCCCAAAATTGGGCGGTGGTGGCGTTTTGCTCACCCAATATGGGTAGGGATTCCACTATGGCTATATCGGAGTGCGTTTACCTTCCATTTCTACCAATCAAGATGTCAGTGCCTCGATGGTGTTGGTGAGACCCTGGTTTACATCTATTTGAGCCCGGTCTTGGGCAGGTGTAGCCCAAGGCATTGCTTGAGGGTCTGGCTTAGTCGCCACCAAGGGTGAATATGCCATTTGGGACACCTTCGGAGGGTTCAGACATACTTTCTCTGTTTTCTTCCTGAGTGGAGGGAATTCTTGGTATTCAACCAAATCCATATTCAGGTAGTTGGATGGACGAGGCGCCTCATTTGGCAGGGAAAACCTGGGTCTTTGAGGTACACTTACTGGGAGTGCAAGGTGTGGCTCTTCTTGGGAAGCACTTTCAATAGGACGATTCCTCTGGAGTATCTCGGCATTATGTCTCCTCAGTTCCATCATTTCCTCTTCCTATCGAGCGAATCTCTCTTCGAGTATAAGTGGCTTGTTTTTATCGAGAGAAGTAGGTGGGTTAAGGGTAACCAGTCCTTTTTTATTATCCTTGTTGGAACCTCACAGGTTAAGTGGAGGAGGGTTAGATGGAAGGGAGGCCATATTTTGGACGACCCACGGGTTCTAGGTGTGCACACCTGTGGTTCGTTGTGGGTCATAGCCTGACTGGAATCATCATCTCCCGATCCATCTGGATTTGCATCATCTCTGGTATCACCTATGGGGTTAGCCTCTATGGCGTTGATGGATTCATATCACAGGTTAGTGGAGATATCATCTTCCAAATAAGAAGATGATCTCCCATGCATTTTACTAGTCCTCCCCTTCCTGTTCTGGGATTTCTTTCAGACTTCTTGATGAAGGGTGACGCAAAGAGTTCTTTGATGCGACCTTACGGTACACCTCCATCTTGAAGGGGTGATGATTCAAAGGACGAGATAGGCTAGGAACCTCCTCTTCTAACTGTCCTCCCTAGGTGAGAGAATACTAATTCTCATGGGGGAGGTTTTTGTTGAGGTGGTAAAAATGCCCCCAGCCTTGAGGGCTGGGGTTGGATCTATTCATTGGATGCCGAGTCTCTTCCAGTTTTTATTGGTCTTATGGGGGCATTTGTTGTAAAAAATACCCCCATCCATGCAGGCTAGGGTTGAACCTGGATTGCGACAGCGGCTGCTACTATATCTATTTTCCTAATTTCACGCTCCCTCATTTGGGGGTGAACTGAATCTGAGGCCGAGACTACCTATGAATCAATCCCCTCTAGGGAGGAGAACAATGACTACTGATTGGCCTCTCTTAAACAAGAGGCATGTTGTATGCTTTCGGTGGCCTGATTTAGGTGTTCGTGAATGGCTTGTTCCTGTCGGTCCTGACGCTTTTGAGACATACTCAAGGTCTACCTTTGTTGGGTGTGTCTCCTTTCATGAATAGGGAGAACACTTGATTGATGTCTTGATGTGATGGCATTGCAAGATATTACACCGAATGGGTTCCTCTGGGCGGGGAGTAGAGTGAAATGCAGAGCTCCATGTTCTCCCCATCCTCTAATATGGACTCCCGTCGGGGCGTCAACAGTAAGGCGATGCAATAGGTACAGTGCATGGAGGAAGGCTAAGTCAGGGTCCCCTTTACACCACTCAGGTTGCGGTTTTTGCGCCAAAGGAAGAGCTTCCAGGTCGATGCGATGCAGGGGGTCTCCTATTGTCTTGACATGGTCTATATACCCATCGTAGGGTAGGAAGATTGATTTCTACCGGCGGAGGGTTGTCTATATATTAGAGAGGATGTCGTGCGCACATCCTTCTAACAACTTTCTAGGTATGTCGAACTGAGAGGTGGCCGTGGGCCAGAACATAACTGGTATATCATCTATGTCCAGTCGTTTTCTTAGGTGAAACATGTCGGCATACTCTTTTTCTAGTGATTCCTCTACCTGTTCAGCCCAACTGAGATGCTCACTGATAGTGTGGTTGGAGGTAGTGGGACTGGTAGGTATTGAATTGTCTTGTGGGAAATTCCGAGGTGGTTCAGAAGATGAACACAGCCCAGGACTATCTCCTGATCGAATAAGGGTATCGTTGGTGACTAACTGGGAATCTGACATGCTTGATCCCATCCTTATAAGTACCTCGGCATATGAGGATTTTTCTATGGTTGATTCGGCAGGGGGAGGACCTTCTTGTCGATATGATATGTCACTGCGGGGAGGACCTTCGCAATTGAGGTCGTGATGGCGAGGACTTCCATTACAGCTATCGTAGGGAGAGAACCTGCGGGGTACACCCTGGGGAGGGCCTTCAGAATGTACCGCAACGGGGGTTGGTCCTTCTCGTTGATCGGCGTCTAGTAGGGGAGGGCCTCTTATATCCATTTCGTAATGGTGAGGGCTACCATTACTACTTGAAACCTCACTACATAGAGGAATTTTTCAGTGCACGCCCTGGGGAGGACCTCCAAGGCGTTTAGTGTTGTTACGGTGAGGGACTTCGCAACAACTTCCATCATGGTGAGGATGACCATCATGATCTGGCGTTTAATGTGTATCATGGGGAGGACCTTCTAGAAACACTATGATAAGTGGAAGACCTTATTGTTTCTTGGTGCCATTGCGGGGAGGACCTTCGCAATGGTGGCTGTAATGGTAAGGACTACCATTACAGCTGCCGCAAGGAGAATGTTTGCGGGGTACACCATGGGGAGGGCCTTCAAAATTTACCGCAACGAGGGGAGGTCCTTCTCGTTTCTTGACGTCTCTATGGGGAGGACCTACGTTATCATAGTGGAGAGGACTACCACCATGATCCGACGTCCGGCTGCGTGAAGTGTCATTGCAATGTAACCCCTGGAGAGGACCTTCAAGGAAGGCCACGACAAGGGGAGGTCCTTCTTTTCATGATGAGACGTCACTGTGGGGAGGGCATCTACAGTTGTGACTATGATAGCGTGGAATACTATCATAATTTGTGGTCCCACTGCATGGAGAGTTTTTGCAGTGTATACCCCAGGGAGGACATTCAGGGTGGACCGTAGTAAGTGGAGGGCCTTCTTGCTGCTCGATCTTATGGCCACATGGAGGGTTACCATGACTCGTATCAAAAGAGAAGCTCTCGTGATAGATCATTATATGCCTGTGGGGGAGGCCCCCACGGGTGCTCTGGGGAGGACCTTCAGAACTACTGGTAGCATCATTTCGGGGAGGGTCTTCGCAACTGCTACTGGCACTCCCATAATATGATAATGGGTGGGCATGGTTATGAACCTTAGATATGTGCTTAGTTGTATTGGGAACCCCAGCTTCCAGAAGAGCGGAGTCATGAACCCCCTCTTTATTTTCTGGCTACCTTTAGCACGTTCGGGGCACTTTTTTGTGGGCAGTGGGGACCGTCTGCTACTGATAATGACCTTCACCTTTGGGTCCCATTATAATTGGGTCCCTTGATGCTATCGGGATATGCCGATGAATATCTTGACTTTTACCAGGGATATATGCATGTTCTAGAGCATCCACTGTGATGGACGGGTGTCCCCCAGTTGGAATGGGTGAAGCTACTCGATCTGGTTTCCCTTGCATCACAGAATATGGCCAACGACCATCCTGGGCAGAAGTAGGGATGCATATTTTCTCTAAGGTGGCTACCAACTCTTTTAGATGAGTCGCTTCAATTGGGGAGATGGGATCATGGGCCCAAGTCCTTTTTGTTTCCGTTGATGCAATCACATTCTGTCAAGTCTGCAAGATATGATCTAGGATCGATACTTGCTCCTCCATCATTTCTAGGATATGCAGAGAGACATATTTGGCTGGAACGGGTATGAAGGACCATTCCAGTATCAGAGTAGGAATATCATGATCTGGTCCTCTGGTGGTCAGTGGGTACTGACAATTCTCCTATGTTGGGACAGGTGAACGAATCTACCCCTGTACCGGGATATGACGGTTTATCTCTCCATTTTCCGCCACATCAGGATGGTGGACTTTACTTGGATCCACAGGGAGTTGGCCCTACATATGTTGGTTTCCCACCGTATCGAGTTGGTTGCCTTTGATGGTAGAGAGACGTGCCTGCCTATTAATTTCCACCATATCTGGATGGTGGGAATTATTGATCGCCACCACATCGGGATGGTAGGTGTCAAGAGCATCTGCTAGGGACTGGTCCTGCAAGTGCTGGGTCACCACCATGTCTGGTTGGTGGCCATCACGACCCTGGGCAGGGAAAGGTGCCTGCCAGGTAGGTGTCATCCTGTGTGAGTGACGGGCTTGATGGAGATCAGTGGGGATGCGCACCTGCTCGTATGATGACGCCATGTCTTGATGGCAGACTTTGAAGGAGTGGGAAGGTATATGTGTCTGCTTGTGATACATTTCCATGACTGGGCAGCGGAGCTCCTCCTCAGTGAAAAGGGTGATGACTGGTCCCTGGTTGTAAGTTTTCTTCCCTCATCAGGTGGTCCGAGGGGCCGGAGCTTGCGGAGCATGGGCCTGGATCCTCAGGGCTACATCCTCCTTAGCGTGAGGATATTGAGTCGCAGTATAACCATGATGACGTCTCCTGGCAGGGGCCTTAGAGTGGAACCCCCATTTAGTAGGGATGAAGTCCTCAGCATCGACCTCATCTGCCTCCCTAAGATAAGGGAGGTACGTGTTGTCCCGTTTCGGGGATAGACTCTTGAAATAGTTTGAGACAGCAACAAGAGCCATCCGGATCTGCTTTCGTGGCCATTGCTGGGCAGGCGACCGACGGGTGTTGGCAGATTGGAGGGCATACATGGCCACCTCCACCGTTGGGAGAGTATTGTTCAATTGGTACTCTCGGATCAGCGTATCCGAGAACCAGCATTGGAAATGATGGGTAGGTGATGGGGTCCTCCGTTGGTGAGGATGTCCGGTCATTGCGTAGCTTGAAGTGCGCACCTGCGAGTTCCTCCGTGATTCCATTGGATCGAAGGGAGTTCTGAGTGGTACCTGTAAAAAATATTTTAACAAATACAAATAGTAAACCCGTCAAAGCAGCATCACATTATCCCATGCGTAATTAATGACCTTTCTTGGCCCTCCTTGTGAGTATAAGGGGGAACAAAGTGGGATTTGTTTAAACCCATCATGCTTGGTTAAAGATTCACGTCGGGTTCACCGTTTTTCTATTTCTCCAAGAATTGGATTGGAGTGGACCGATGTTCCCCGACCGTCGATCTCACGGAGGGTTGAGCTCCGCCTGATCGCTGAGGTTGGGTATATCGGTCTTCATTTTGAAATTCCCAACGGTTCCATATCCAATGATACATGGACCTTCTTTCCAATGGCAGGTGTTTGATGGGTTTATTCGGTCAGCGATGCTTAAGAACTCACATTGGTCGAGATGATGGGAAGTCGGGCTCATTACACCCTTTTGGGGGGAATTATTGCCTGTTCTGGGACTCTATTATAGATTTAATAAGTGTACATATGTTCGTGAATCTTTGGTTTATACCCAAGCATGGTCTCCACAGAATACCCCTAGTTGGAAATGGTCAGCTGGACGTATGGATTCGGAATCACTTAGGCCTGAGGTTTACCATCCCTCATTGGGGTTAATGACTCTGAGGAATTTGGACTCATTGAGATGGCGTTAACTTTAATCCTCATAGCTGGGCACTCTGGAGTTTATTGTCTTCTAGGGGGGACATGTAACGAATTGAGAATTTGGATCGACCCGTGATACAGGCTCCCTACGTATCCTCATGACAGGAATCAGAATCCACGTAGTTTGGTGGAGGTGGTGTCGGAGAAATAGCGTGAGGATGGACTGGGGGTCTGATTGGTAGTGGGCTTGAACCTCGTGGAGGCTTCCTACGTACCATGCATTGACATGGATAAATTCCACGTAGTTCATAGGTGGTGTCGGAGAACCGATGTGAAGATGGATCGGGGGTCTGATGGGTAGTGGGCTTGAACCTCATGGAGGCTTCCTACGTACCATGCCTTGGCATGGATCAAAGTCCTCATAGTTCGCAGGTGGTGTTGTCAGGGTCGGTGCTTACTCTAAACCCACGTGAGTCATGATCATTTTGAGAAACAAGAGGCAGCAGGGACCTGATGATCACGTCGTGAAAGGTGCGTCTGTGGGAAGTGGAGTGGGGCATACACATGGATCAGTCGAAAGATGAAAAATCCCAGTGGGAGAGGGAAAGGGTAACAAAAACCCCTATGTCCATCTCTCCTTCTGGTCCTTGGCACCGGGGAAGTACAGAGGTACATGGGTGCTACCTCCCGCAAGAAAGGTTAGGGGATTACACCTAGGAGGCGGCCCTTTCACTCCTAGAAGAGAGGAGAAGTGCCCACCATCGGAGCTGAATGGAAATGGAAGTGGGGTCCCCTAATATGGAGAGTGGAGAGGCAAAAAATGGGATTTTGGGCTTGGACCCTGCATTGCCATGGGAATGTGAACCCAGGAATGCTTCGGGAATCTGCTCAAGGGCCAGAACAACCCCTTTGTCCTTGCTTATTGTGGGTATGTGAACTCAAAATAGCGCAATGATGCACCTGAATGATGCAACATATGGGTCCGGTGGATTCAGTGGAGGCCTTGGCTCAGGGCCGATGAATGTGCCAGCGAGGGGGTTGCGAAAGGTCAGTCCGGGTTGGAAGGATTTTACCTGACTCAGGTATGGGAACACAAAAGGAGTTGGCGAGCCACACGGGTGTATGTGGAGTGGCACCCTTCACGTCGGGGGGTGCTACATGGCTGGAGAAGCCATTCATGAACCAGGGTGGTCCACGTACTGATAGGCATCCCACGTACCAGGGTGGTACGTGGCTTCGGTTTCGGCCCATGTACCAGGTCGGTACGCGATGGATTCCGTGCAAGGAATGGTGGCCAGGGGCGACGGTAATCAGTGGTTCGTCGGCCAGGGCTTCACCTTCATAGGAGGGTGCTACGCGGTACGTCAGATCAAAAGAGGGGCATAAATTCCATGGTCTGTGGGGAGCACATCCATGGAGGGGCCATTGTTCGCGGTCTTTTTTTTTAATTTTGTGGTTCAACAATTTATTATGAGTTTTCATTTCCTTGTTAATTCGTTCCCAGTTTCATACCTGTTCGGGTTCATGAATTGGAACTTCTTTGTTTGCTAAATCCTAAGCTTCTTCCTCTGAAATCCTTCCACCCGAATCTGATCGATCCTTTTTCCTCTCCTCTTTGATTCCCTCTTATAGAGGGGAGGAAAGAGGTGTATCTGTGGCCATGTGGCACCTTTTGCGAAGGCCGATGACCAGAAACTAGGTTTATGGATGACTTGGTCAATCCGCTTCGTGGGGGCGTTGAACTGCTAACCAAACTAGGTCGAGGAATGCTTCACGGCCATGCAGGACTCCGCCTCTATCCCGCAAACGACGACGTACGCGGTCCAAGCCAGTTGTCATGGTTCGCAGCTTGGGTGGTTAGGGATGGTGGACTAGCCTAGCGCTCGTCCTACTTCACGCCCACGGAGGGCGCCTACCTCCGTTCCATGAACGACATCGATCCTTGGAGGAGGTGGACTGCTGAACTAGCCGTGTACCATCATTGTTGGACCGGTACGCGGACCGGTCAATCCTTTTCTGATTTCTTGGGTGCTCTTCATATTATTTCCCAATTTCGTAAGGGAAATTGGGTAGAAAAAACTCTTGAATTAAGGGGATTCTCATTCTCCTTTACAGATTTTTTAGGACCCTACAAACACTTAAAACCCCTGAAATACCCAAAAACACTTAAAACCCTAAATATCAAAAAAACACCCTTGAAACCCAAAAAATCCCTAACTAAATAACCACCCAAAACCATAAAAACCTTATAAGTAATAAAATAAATAAATAAATAAAACACTATAAACACTATAAACCCATAAAAATATTTTAATATTTTAAAAACCTTAAAAAACCTAAAAAATCGAAAAACTATGAAATCTAACAAAAAACCCTAAAAACACTAAAAACCCTAAAATATCCTTAACACCAATAAAATTCACTAAAAATACCAAAAAACATAAAAAAACCTAAAAACCTAGAAAAACCTCAATAAAATCATAAATACCTAAAAACATTAAAACTCCCAAAAAATATAAAAAACGCGAAAAAACACTAAAAACACTTAAAACCCTAATAACCTATAAAAACCCACAAATTCCCTAAGAACCCTAAAAAATCATAAAAATCTTAAAAAGTAATAAAATCCCTAAAAATATAATAACTTAAAACCCTAAAAACTGAAGAAAGAAACAAAAACTTAAAAAAACATAACCCCCCCCCCCCAAATAAAAAAAAGAGAAAACCCTAAAACCCCGAAAATACCCTAAAACCACTAAAACCATAAAAACACATAATAACATTAAAAAAACCAAAACCATTAAACCCGACAAGAAATCTATAAAAACCTAAAAACACATAAAACCCATAGAAAACCTAAAAGATGTTAAAACCCAAAATCCCTAAAAAAACTAAATTCCCTAAACCATCAAAATCCCTAAAAACCCCAAAATCTTGGAAAAAAAATAAGAATCCCCCAAAAAACTAAAAAATACGCCCCTAAAAACCATTAAAACTCTAAAGCACCAAAAGACCCTAAAAACACTAACATCCCCCCCCCCAAACCATAAAAAACCTAAAAGACGTAAAATACCTATAAACCCCTAAAAACTCTACACTCACTAAAAACACTAAAAGCACTTGAAACCCTAAAAAACATTTAAAATGCTAAAAAATATTTAAAACCATAGAAAACACAAAAAACCCAAAGAACTGAAAATAAATTATAACAAAAAAACCTAAAAAACACTCAAAATAAAAAATCCTGAAAATCCTTAGAAATCCTAAAAGCCTAAAAATAATTAAAAACATAAGAAACCAAAAAACACAAAAAAACCTAAAAACACATACAAAAACCATAAAAACCTAAAGAAACATAACATCACTAAAAGACTTATAAATTTCTAAAAACCATAAACCATTCAAAATTCATAAAAACACTAAAAACCCAAAAAATAATAAAAAATCCCAAATAACCCCAAAAAACCCTGAGACACCCTAACAAAAACATATAAAACTAAAAACACTTAAAACCCCAAAATACCCAAAACACTAAAAACCCTAAAAACAATTAAATATCTTAAAACCCTAAAAACCCCTAAAAATAATAAAAACCCTAAAAACAACTAGAAACTCTAAAATCCTTTAAACCCCAATTTTCTTTGAAAACTCTAGAAAACCTTCGAAACCCTAAAAAAGGAAAAAAAAAACTAAAAACGCAAAAAACCCTAAACACCCTCAAAATCCCTAAAAACCCTAAAAACCATAAAAATCCATTAAAAATCCATATAAACATATCAATCCCTAAAAATCATTAAATCCATAAGAAAACCTTAAAAAATAAAGATGCATAAATCCTCTAAAAACCTAAAAAATATTAAAACCAATAAATATCCTAAAAAGAAAATAAAAACATAAAACCCCTAAAAATATAAAAACCCTAAAATTTCTCTAAAACTAAAAATCCCCTTGAATCCAATAAAAATGTAAAAAACTCCAAAAACCCACAAAACAAAAAAAACTAAAAAAAACTCCTTATCACTTCAAAAACCATAAAATCCTAAAAAACCCATAAAAATCATTAATTTTGTAAAAAATCTAAAAAAACATAAAAACACGTCATAAAACAATAAAAACCTATAATAACATAAAAAAATTAAAAACCTAAAAACACTATGAACCCACAAACCCTAATAACTATAAAAAACCATAAAAACCATAAAACCCCTAAAACCCATTAAAAACCTAAAAACCAATAGAAACCCTAAATACCAACTAAAACCTCTAAAACCACTTTAATCCCCTAAAAACTAATGTAACTCTAAAAACCTTTATTATACCTAAAAAATTCAAAAAAACACTAAAAACTCAAGAAACCCCTAAAAATCATAAAAACCCTAAATCCCTAAAAACCAAAAAATTCCTAAAAATTCCTAAACCCCTAAAAGAAATAAAAATCCAAAAAAATCCTTAAAAATCCTTAAAAATTACTAAAAATAAAAAAACTAGGATATATAATCTAATACTAGTTAGGAAGTGTCCTAGGAACCTTGTTCAATGTTCATGTGTAAAGATCCCATATTTCCAAAAGTAAAAAATGTTATAAGGGATATAAATACTTAAAATATGGAATAATTGGTAAAGTTGGTTAAGGTGGAACCCAAATATAACTTCTATCTAAGAAATATAGCTAGGATATTCCAAAAAGGATTACCAATACCTAGATAAGTCAAGAAATAATCAATAATTTAAAGGCTGTAAGTAAAACACACCATAATAACATTACCTTCATTAAAGATGTTCAAGTAGTACAATGGGGGGGGTTATTTATTTCTAAAGAGTGATAAAAAAGTATAATACGTTGTTTCTGAAATTCAAAAACCCTAAATGATTCTTTTGACAATTTTGGGACTGCCCATGACTTTTAGGGACATATAGAACTCCCTTTTGGAAAGTAAAGACAACTGTCCCACTTTTGAAATTAAATATTCCAAGGTGGATGGGGTTGAAATTCATTTCACACAATGGGATGGGTCATTAAAAGAATGTGTGGGCCTTAATTAATGTAAATATATGCTCATATGCTTCCCCTAATAAAGTTTATTTGGCCTCCTTGTGGAATTGCATGATTAAACCATTTAAGGCCTCTTTAACTATTTTGGGATGCTCCCTTATCATTAGGCCCCCAAAACCTCACAACGAATCTTGTTCAATCATTCACATTCTGCACTCCTCATCAAGTGTTCCTTCTACCCCCAATTCTCATGTTTTCCCTGATCCCCATCATCCCCTACCTCTTCAAAGTGATTCATCCTTGAATCTGAAAATTCAACGGAAAAAATGACCAAAACTTTTAAATGTGACACTAACATTTCCATACCTATTAGGTAACTCATTATTATAGGAATTATTATTAATCATCTCTAAGAATTGGAACAGTCCATATCCACATGGATGATTGTTTTATTTTTTTCTCCAAGAACCTGTCTTCTAGTAGGGGTTTCTATACCAAACTACCTCAATAAAATGTAGCTCTTTTCAAACAATTCCTTTCTAAATCACCATATTCTTGTAATAAACACACATGCAAGAATATATAGATGGTTTAATATAGTAATTAGTAAAAAATTCTCCCTTTCATATAATCATTATAGTTTTACCCCCTCTAAATCTATTATTATCACTATTTTTTATGAAAATAAACTCACTTTTCCCTCAACACTCTTCTTTTCACTCTCATTTTCACTCATTTTTTTAAATATTTTCTTTCCCTCATTTCTTTTTATTTCCCTCATCACTTCTTTTTGACACATTATTTTTCTATTCTTTATTTTTTCTCTCTCTTATTCTTCTCCCTTTTTATAATCTCTCTCAATCCTCACATGGTCTTGATAAGCTTGTAATAGCCTCATGGTTGTATGTATAACTAACCCCTCATTGTACTCAAACGAATATCAGCTGTTGTATCAATAATGTATGACTCTCCAATCAAATTTTCAAGGCCATCACAACAAGATATGGCTCAAATCCATTAGAACAACATCAAATATCACATTGTCTTCATACTTCCCAATATAAAATGGAAATTATTCTTACATAGTCACCATAAAATCTCCATATTATGTAACAATTATAATCTATAATTCCAATGATTCTTGGTCATTTCGAAACCAAAATTATCAACCATCAAATGAATTGATACATTTTTGAATCTACCCCCATCAGTGATTAAACTACATAACTTATCTTGGAATAAGAATCTAGTATGAAAAATGTTCTCATTTTTATCTTGATCATGTTCTCCTTTGGGTGGGTTACTCAAAGTACACCTTTATACTGACATTTATCCCATGTATGAGGTTCTCTATTTACACATCTAAAAACTTCTGTAGTGGTGACATTTCATATTCTCTTAAGATATCACTAAGAACATCTCCATCATAAAAAATAATCATGGTATTCTTATTTGGTAATTTTAAGGGAAAATGTCCAAATTATATACATTTAAAACATTTTATACCACATGATTTAATAACAACAATACCCTCTATTTTACTATTGGATTTAAAAAAGAATGGTTATGGTTTGGTCACCTCCTTGGAATCCATTTTGTGTTCCCTTACATTTTCATATGTATTGGAATCTTTGAACATGAAAAAAGATTTAGAATCCTCACCATAAGTTGTAGGGAAATCCTTTTTTTCATTACTTTCCTCTCTGTTTAATATCTCTGTGAAGAAGATCTTCCACATCCAAATAGTGGTGCATGTCTACTATATTGCAAATCTCATGGATGAGGCCATTCAAAAACCTTGATAGGGTTTCCTCTCACTCCACATTAATATCGGCCTGAATAATGATGATCTCTATTTCATTATAATACTAATCAACACTTATATCCCCTTATTTAAAATCCTAAACGTGGGGTAACAAGTCACAATGATTATTCCTAGAAATAAAACTCTTACACATTACCAATTAAATCTACTCACAAGTGTGGATGGTTCTTTCTCCACTTTTTCACCAACACTCTTATAGTTGGTCCCACAAAATACTATCTTATATGGTAAATTACATAGCCGCTAACTTCACTTTATTTTCCTCTAAATAGTTCTGACAACAAAAAATATGCCTTTCCTTTCATTTCCATTCCAAATATATTTTGGGATCATTATTACATTATAATGAAGGGATCATCAACTTTACTCCTCTAAGAACATTGGTTTTTCTCTATGTAGGTTTCATTATCAGAATTGGTGAATCATGAAAGTTAGATAACTCCTCTTCTTCATCAATGATGATCCTCCTTGGTGGTGCTCTATAAATTTTTGGTTATTTGAATTCATTCATCATTTCATTCAACCTTGGGAATCGTTCTTGTAACAACCTCATGAATGAATTAATTTTTATTAAATTGGTGTTACTCACCTATGATATTTAATAATCCTGCAAGAAAATTTGAGGAGAAAGGAATATGGACCTCTCAAACTCTCTCATGTGTTTACACTATAAACTAGTATGTTCACTCATACTTTTCACAATTTTGGGTCCTTAACAAAATGTAACATTCTTTCCTTTAACAACTCATCTTTCATCATATAGAATTATTAAAAAATTAAAATTAATCTAAAGTATCATTGGACAATAAAATCTTGAACAAGAATTAAAATATAAAATTCAAAATGGATTTAAGAGAAAAATGTGGGAAGGGAAAGATAGAATATTAAGAAAAATGAAAATTGGACACAGGACTCAAGATGTTGATTTTTTAGATTTTAATTTATTTTTTGATTTTTATGATCATATTTGATCAAAAGAGATAATGGCTATATGAATTTTTAAATCCACATTCCCAAACCAATGTTTCAAGAAGCATCAATAATGTACTGGGATACCTTTCCTCTACCCGTGCCTCGATATATAACATCTTCAAATACACTATAGTTCCAAAGAAGGGGGTGAGTATAAAGCTCAGTAGGATTTACCCAATGAATTATCAAATCAATACACTAGAATTGAATATGTTATAACATATATATATAATATTTTAAAATACATTTAAAGTAATTTATATCCAATAAAAACAATTTTCCAAGGAAAATAATCAAACAAGCCTTAAAAACTTGTTTTTTCAAAGAATAAATAAACAACGGAAAAAATAATTTTTCAAGGAACATAAATAGTTATTTTAACCATATATCAATTTTTTATTTGATATAAAAAATTCCATGTACTCACACATCCTCAACAAAAAAACACACACAACATTATTGTTATCATTTTCAGTGGAACATCACATCCATACACTGTCCCATTGATGGTGGTATGTCAAAAACATTATTCATCCCATTATACTCATCCAAACCATTATTCACAAATCACATAAACCCATTACAATATAATAATTTAAAAAAATCCTTTACTTTCATCAATCATCCAAATTTTTAAAATTACCATTTTAATATAATAAACGATGGTTTTACAAAAATTCATCCCATTCCCATGATTTCCAAAAACTATAATTTGAACTAGAATTCCATAAAATTACACCACAATTTTCTCAAAAATTTAAAAAAATTAAATCAATTTTAAAACAATACTTCAAGTTATAATCAACAGGATTCAATAGAGAATCCACCCACCTCTTAATCATAGGTGAAAATGAATAATAACAAAATAATATTAACAAATCTTCTTAAATATTCAAAATTCCATCTTAGATATTGTTCCATTAAATAAAATCAATAATATTAAATCACGATTGAAAATAAAAAACATGGATATATACCAAAAAAACTATATCCATGATTAAAAAAGTGGCAAGGATAATATATCTGAAGAAAATGATGAATAATGAGAAATTATTGATGAATCTGGGCCTCCATCACACTTTTATTCATCTAGGAATCGCTCTTGGATCGAAAAAAATTTATCTCAACTACCTTGTGAGGAAGAGGAATTAATGTTATAGACTATTTAGGAATGAAATGAGCGGTTTAGGAGGTAAATAAGATTAGATACCCACTTTTTTTATCTAATTTTCCATGGTCTATGGTTAGGGAATATAGTTAAGAAAATCATGCACTAAGCATGAATGTGCCACTACCTCTAAAAACACCTGACACGTTTGGCTCACATGGTGAGAAAAACCATTCACAAACCATGTTAAACCCCACTATAAAACATATCCTGATTTTTATTAGGTATCAACATGGTTTGGATAAACATTGCACCTAAATTTTCACCTCCCCAATGTCCACTATTTCAGATTCATGGTTTTCTAGAGTTCCTTCATGGTTTATATGAACTGTGCTAAAACCATGCACCACCATAAAACCTCAAAAACATTAAAAATATCTTATGAACATTCTAAAACATATACCAATAATTTTATATACTTAAAATGCATAAATAATGGGTCGTTTACTTAGATCATAGGGGTGTAACATTATCCTCACTATTTTATTTTCCATCTCTAGAAATTAGAAAACTAGAGTTTTCCCTGAAACGTTCTATCCTTTTCTCTATTATTTCATTTTCACACTCTAATGTTTCCTTTGAATCCAACCATGTTTGCATAAAACCCATAATAGACTGGTGATTTTCCAATAAAAGACCGTATCATTTCTATATAGAATCCAAACCAGCTCATGATCCACTGTATCATCTAGATCTATGTTAATCTGACCCCATAGAATCACAAAGATAGTGTTAGGTCGATAATTATTCATTTGAGATACATAAAACACATTATGTACTGAATTGAAACATTTTTGGAAATGAAAACCGATATTCCACCTCAAACACCCATTCAAGTATCTAAAAAGGGCCCATGTATTGAGGAGATAAAATTCCATGATTCCCAAAATGATGATGCCCAAGCCTTGGATAGATTCTCAAGAATACATGATCACTCACCTCAAATGACAATGACCATTGATGGTGATTCACATATGATTTCTAATGACTTTATGTCATCTTCATATTCTTTCTAATTAACTAATTACTATCCATTTTTTCTTTCATAAGGCTTGGTCCAACCAGTGAACACCCACCTATTTCCACCTAATAATGTGGAGAACGATATGGACACACATACAATGATTCAAAAATATCCATATATATTGAGTCCTAGAAACTGTTTCTGTATGAGAACTCTACTAACGGTATGTTCTCCTCCCTTGAACCACCAAAATCTATTACACAAGACCTAATCATTCCTTCCAATTTTTCAGTCTTCCCTTTGAATTATCCATCATTTTTAGGATGATACGTCATGCTCATAGTTAATTGAATCCCAAGGGCATGTTGTAAATATTTTAAAAAACAAGGCGCAATGTTAGGGTCTTTTTTATATTATATTGAGAATAGAACACCATTACACTTTAAAAATTATATGATATAGATTTTTGACATGTCCTCCACCATATTTTATTCATTGATAGGGATGAAATAGACTGAATTTGTGAGCTGATACACTATCACCCATATAACATCGTGTTTCCAAACCTTCCTTGGTAGACATATTACAAAATCGATAGCTATCTTCTCTCATTTCCACATGGGAATTGGTAAACACTATAGTATACCTGATGGTTGTTGGTTCTCTTCTTGAACCTACTGATAAGTGATCCATCTCAAAATAAACTCATCCACCTTTATTTTCAAGCCAATCTTCCAAAATTGAGCATTCAATTCCCTATACATATTTCGTATTCCATGATGGACAACCCATCTCGAATGGTGATAACATGAATGATTTGTTCCTTAAAAGAAAAATGTATGAACATACAATATATAAACCACAACACTAATATTTTTCATTCTTCCATCCATCAATCATCTCCCCACTATTGCGTTTTGACCTCATAGTAGCACATTTATAATCATATGTCTGTGCCTCTTTAAAATTATCCACCAAATCAGGAAAAAAATAACACAGAACGAAAATAACAACAAAACCTTGATCTTCATAATCTAAATGAATGTTCAAAATCAACAACATTAGCTTCTATTGATCTGAATTTTCATTCACCAATGTACTATATGAATTTATGATTGATTCATTTACAATAGATTTCCCTTTACCCGGTGTATACAATTAGTCAAATCCAAATATTTAAAGATACATCATCCATATTATTTGTCTCAAATTCAAATATTTTTGTGATAAAATGTGTTTTAAGCTCTTATGATCCAAAAAACAATGAATTTATCAACAAAAACATAATTATTCCAGGTATTAAAATCATGGACAAAAACAAATAATCCCAAATAATGTGTTTGGTGGTTAGTCTCATGAAATCATAACTACCAAGATCCATAAGAAAAAAAATATCTCTCTACATGAGAACACACCCCAACCATGATCTCAAAGCATCCCAATACACCACAAAGCCTTGTCCTTATTATGAAAATATTAATATTGGTACTGATGTAAGGAGAAAATGAATCTACTAAAAATATTTTTTATATTGATCATTCCATTGGAATGAAACATTTTTCCTTCTCAATGATGTAATTAGTGAATCTATTTATGAAACTTTATGAAAAAATCATCATTAATAACGTACTAAGAAAAGGAAACTCTGTATCTCAAAAATATTCTTTGGTTTTTGTGAAGATATCAAAACCTCTATATTTTTAGGAACCATATAAACACCTTTTTTAGAGGTATCATAGCCAAGGAAACATACCTCTTATATCCAAAAAGAATACATAGAAGGTTTGAAACATTGAAGATGATCCCATAAGATACCCAACATTATCACCAAGTGTTTCTCATTCTCAACAATTTTCATTAAATAAACTAGTATTTCACCCACAAAAACCATAAAAAATAATCTAGATACCTTTGAAATAATTGATTCATCAATTCCATAAAGTCAATTGGTTCATTATTAAGACTGAATGTCATAAAAACATACTAATAATGGACATATCTACTTCTAAAATATGTCTTTGGAATATCCTCCTTCCCAACCCATAGTTAGTGATATCCAGGATGCAACATAATTTTAGATAACAAATAGGATCCCCTAAATTGATCAAAAAATCCTTAATATGTGGAAGATTATACCGATTATTTATCATAACTAATTAATATTACAATAATTCACACAAATTTTTAAGGATTCCATTAGCATTTCTCACAAAAAGAACTTGTGTTTCCCAGATATGCGTATTAGGCCAAATAAAACCTTTACTTTAAAAATCATCCTACTATACTTTAAATTCCCTTAATTCTATTGGTTCCACTCAATAATATAGAAGTGAGATTGGAATAGCCCCTTATAAGAGATCATTCATAATTTCAATTTCTCTTGTGGGTGGAAACCCTGAGAAATTATTAGGAAAACATTATAAAATTGGTGCATAATTAATGGAAAAACAATATTTTTAATCTAATCCAAAGATAAAAAGGTCAAGGAAACCAACTGGTATAAGAAATTTCCAACATCCAGTGCCAAAAATACATCTACACTTTCCTTTACATTATTATTTCCTCTAAAGAGACAATCGATGCCATCTTCAATTGTAAAACTAATTAATTACGTATAATAGTCATTGTGATATTTCAACATAGTCAACCAATCCATACCTACGATTAATTCATAGACACCCATCTCAATAAAAAATAAGTCCCAAATAAATTCATCCACATTGATAGTTATATAACATTATTTTCACAAAAAAAATCTCAACATTACAATTTGATTTTGAAGTTTCAATATAGATGGAATCATCTCAAAATGAAAACAAAAAAGAAAATAGAAATAGGAAAAATAAATGAATGAAATACAACTATATCAAACAAAGATTTTATAAGGGTATAATTCAAAATAATCATACCACTCATCATCAAAGGTCTCAATTTATCATCCATAATCACTTTCTCATCTCCATACAATTGCTTACTTGATGCACTTTTCTCTTTGTTACCATGATGAGATTTCATTGGTTGTGGATTCACGGTATTCAAATAATCTCCATGGATTTCATAGGTATTTTGATGAGATATATTCTACTTCACTCATTTCAACAAGGCATACAATGCCTGAGAAGCATGAAATGTGTTGTTAACACACAACCTCAGAGAGCATGACAATAATGCTCTAGATGTACTATCTTATTGAAACATTGACATGCTCAACGTGATGTTATATAATATCACATTATGTGATCAGGAAAACCACATTGAAAATAGTATAGTGTGCCCCTTGGTTTATGCAGAAGATTCACTGATCCCACTGTCTGATTCTGATTCATACCACCACCTTGGAAATATGTATCCCTCTTTTGATTATTCCAAAAATTAGAGTTACCACCAATTCCCATAAGTATTAACATCATTCCTCTTACCATATTTCATGAGACATCACTTTATTACACTATTTCTATATTAACCAAATTTGTATAATCGGATATAAAAAATAATTGATATGATTGAGAAAATTTATAGCCTTAACTATAATTAAAAAACACATTCTTTAAAGAAATCACTTATAGAAACTTTATGTGAAAAGAGAACTAAATTCATAAATATATCTTCATACTCTATCATTGTTAGGTTCTATTTCTTCAAACTAATGAAGTCTATTATTATTTGAATCCAGAATATATGATTATATAGTTTTTTTTAAAGAATTTGTCCAAATCTTCCCATGTCTTTCCTTGGTCCAATTTAGCCTGAAATTCCAAATCCCACCACTGGCATTCAAGATCTTACATTATGCACTTTTACAACTTTATCTTCATCTCAAATAGTGTTCTAACAGAATTGAAGATTCAATTCATCATATTTATCCATAGTTATTCTTTTTATGATTTTGAATCACCTCAAAATATGGGTAGATATTTCTTTTGGATCTGAACTGAATGATCCACTTTCCCATGTTCATTTTTTTGTTCCATATTTTCACAACCTGAAATTCACAAGAAATACTCTTTACCAAATTTTGGTTTACATGTGGCTCAGGTGCAAAAAAATTCTTAGCAGCCTCTTCTGGTTGGTTTATATGATTCATATTCAATTCCATTCACTATAACCAAAATAAATATCCATTTAGACTCACTATCTTGAAAATGAGGGAATAAAATTTTAAAATTTACCAAATCACACATATCACAAAACATATTTCCAAAATTAAAAAATTTCTACTGTCAACCCATTTATGAAAATTCCACTGTGCTTTTGAAAATCAAACCATTTACAATTATTTTAAAAATAAAAAAAAATTCACCAAATAATAACTCATTAATCAAAATGAATAATGTACTCTTATTGGGATGTTGTTTCAATCAATTCAAGTAATGTTTTTCTCATTGGATAAACCCATGACGATGAGGTAATTACTCATATAATTATCTCAAAACACTCATGTAACCAACTCCCTAGTAACATGAGTTTCAATATAAAGAGGTTAGCTTGGACTTTTTAGAATTTACATATCATGTTTCTTAAATCCTATCTTATTTATACCATAAGATCTATACCCATAATATTTTAAGTTAAGGACGTAAAAATCTGATACCATGGTAACATCCCACCCCACCTCATTGGCTTTAGAACTGATGGGGGACACTATACCTTAGTTGACATTTCCAAGACACCAAAGGCTTGCCATAAATTCCAAGTTACTCATAAATAATTCAGGTATGATTTGAAATTTTAATATAAAATGACCAAACCGATGATATCCATAACAAAAAAACATCTTAATGATGCATGCGTACCAAAATACGAGCCAATACTAGACTAAACGAAAAAGGAAATATTAGTGTACAAGAATAATCAATGGAGAATAAATAATATAACCAAGTGATAAAAAACAAAAAGACACCAATGAAAAAAACAACAACTCCCAATTAACTCCAAGTTCCAAATCTAGATGCCTAACCTAAGGTATCAAGAAGCATCACTAAAGAACTTGGATACATTACCTGTACATGTGTCTCGGTATATAACATCTACAAATGCACAATAGTGACCATGAAAGGGGTGAGTATAAAACTCTATATGAATTCCCCATGACTTCCCAACTCATTTCACTGTGATTGAACTTGTTATCATATTTATATAAAATACTTTGAAATCAATTTAAAGCAGTTTATATCCAACCATAAATATTTTTCATGGAATGCAATCAATCCTTCAAAAACATTATTTTTTCAAGGAATAAAATAACAACTAACACAATAATTTTTAATGGAACACGAACAATGTTTTTAAACATTTATCATTTTTTTATTTGGAATAAATATTTCCGTTTTCACACACATCCTTAACATAGACACACATACAAGATTCGTGTTACAATTACTGGTGTAACTTCGCATCCATACTCTCACCATTTGATGGTGGTACTTCACGACCATTATCCATTTTATTAAAATAATTCCCAAATATTATTCCCAAATAATATCAACAAATTTCAATAAAATAATATCAAAAAATACATTAATGGTATCAACAATCCATAATTTTAAAATCACGATTTTAAAATTATAAATTTTCTTTTCCAAAAATCCATCTAATTTCCATGATTTCAAAAACCATAATTCAAATAAAAATTTAAAAAAATTACACAATTGATTCCAAAAAAAATTAATAAAATTAAATAAATTTTAAATTAGACATTATGTTCTAATTATTAATAGTCATGATAGAAGAAACCTACCAGTCAAACATACTTGAAAATGAAGAATGACCCAACTAATTTAACAATACATCTTAAATATTAAAGATTCCAACATAAATATCATTCCCTTCAATCAAAACCATCATATCCCATAAATGTTAACATAATAAAACAAAGATCTGTCCTCAACATACTAGATCCGTGATTCCAAAATTGGTAAGGAGAAGATATCTATGGAAAATGATGACGAATGAGAACTTACTGATGAATCTGGGTCACCAACGCTCTTGGATTCACCTAGGAAATTATCGCATATGGAAATAAATTATATCCACCACATTCGGAGGAATTAGAATTTGGGTTAGAGGAGTAATGAGGGGTTCTGGAGGTAAATCAGATTAAATAAATAATTTTCAGTTCTAATTTTCCATGGTTCATGGTTAGGGTTGCCACGAACCAAGCATACCCGGGCTCGAGCCACAACTACCCCAAGCCCGCCTCCATAGGCCAGGGGCTGGCGACAAGCGCCGAAGGCTAAACAACTTGGTGAGGCCTTTCCCTGAGTACCTATACACACACACACAAGCAGCACACTCAATGAAAAAGTGTAGAGTAAAATAAAAGGCAAGTAATGAAAAGGGAAATTGCTATAAATAAACCACAAAAGTGCATCGACCTCTAACCAGTACAAGAAATTTCTGAGGTAAACTGAAAATAAATGGGGAAAAACACATGCCCAACCAGAGAAGTGCCACAACCTGGAAACAGGTGAACAAAAGAAAAATAGCTGGAAGGGTCCCCCACCTGGAACCCAACTCCGATTAACACACGTGGTTCAAGCTCACGAACTCCTAAGCTCCACTGAAGTCACGACCAACCTTTCCATCTTCTGCAAAGTCACACCTAGTGCGGGCAAATCCCAAGCAGGGGTGAGTATAAGAATACACAGTAGGATACCCCGAAGGCTCGAGGTAGAAAAAAGGAGGTACTGAAGGGTGAGAAGTAGATCGAACAGGGTAAAAGTAAAGGAGTACAATTGAAAGTGAATTAAAGGGTATAGTAAAGAGTCCAGATCAAACCAACAAGAGAAAGGAAGTAGACTCGTCCAAACACCAGGAGTGGGAAATGGTGAGAAGATTAACTTCTCATCGAGTCTTCACTACCTATAACAGGAGAGTAGACTCATCCAACCATGAGAAGCTAGACATAGAAAGCACATGGCATACCCCACGCATCTTCACATCCCTTGGAAAGAGAGCATCCAAAACCAAATGAGTGGGTACTGGAACAAGGTATACATATACATATGCTCAATCAAGAAGCCCAAACAAGATCGTAAGGGAATATCCATCCCGTAGCTCAGCCCAAGAAAGTGAGTAGCCAATAGTCCCAGAAGTAAACACCATCGATGCCCAGCATCCATCACGTCTTCCCCGAACTGCAAGTCAAGGGCTCAAATCACCTCACCTCAAAACTATCCGCTTTGGGCGGCACTGACTTGCCCTCATGGTTTTAGGTCACATCACAAGGACGTGTCTCGGTGGGGAAAGCACCCCTCATACTTGAGAGTTCTAGGGGAACGTCAAGCCACACCTCGTCAATACCCTACAGTCGAGTGGTCTCCTCAAAGTCGACAGGTGACCCCCTGCCCAACCCCACTGGAGGGTAATCCATGGAATTCGATGGTTTCCCACAAGAGGGAGACCCGGTAAGAGTCGACGGGTGCCACACTGCCAAGTCTTGTAAAAGGGAAACCACTGGAGGCGAACCGGCTAAAGTCGTCAATGAGTCCTAATGCCTAGTCTCGTAAAAGGGTACTCCACTGGAGGGAGGCTCAGAACCATCATCAGGTACCACTTCCTAGCCCTACTAGAGGTAAACCCGGCATTGGGGACCACTTCCCAGCCCCGCTGGAGGTAAGCCCGACATCGGGGACCACTGCCCAGCCCCACTAGAGGTAAAACCGGAATCACTCTGGCCATCCCAGGTGGATGGTACTGCTCGGTGAACACTGAGGTACTGGCCATCCCTACTGGATGGTAACCCACTGGCCATCCCTACTGGATGGTACTGCTCTGGCCATCCCTGATGGATAGTACCCCACTGGCCAGCCCTTCTCGAAATAACCTTTTGGGTAGAGGATCGGTGCCTGCATAAATTATTGGTCACACCGAATCCACAAGAACTCTACTAGGGAACACGAAGCACCTCTACCGGCCAAACCATCGAGAATAGAACCGGGGGAAAACCAATCAACCCCGCTGGTCGAAACCATCGTGAACAAGACTAGGGGGAAACTCAACCCTATTGGTCAATAAACGAGAATAAAACTAGGGAAAGACTCAACCCTGATGGTCAATAGTTGAGAACCGAGGAACCCTCTATGTCGCGAGAGGTCAAAAGTACATAAAGAATAACACGACACATGCATGGGGCCCACACGACATGTGGCCCCAAGTCAACCCCAATCGAGCGCACAAATGTTCTTAGGTACAAACAACAACATGTACCTCTAAGTGTTCTCGTATACTCCTAGAGTATACCACATTCCGGCCCAAAGGCTATCATGCACATGACACCCAACGTCAATGCGAAGGCATAACGTAACAACTCCAACTTGCCACCACATCGGCCCAGGCATAGCCAACTACATCTCTTTAAACACCAACTTCACTCTCCCCGAAGTGAACGCGATCACACACCAATGGTTCCCTACAAACACCGTAGGAAGAAACACCACCAGTACACCATTCATATTTCCACATTTAATAAGATTGCGTAAGAGGCTCCGCTCGCCTAAACATATTACACCATTGTAATCCTCGCGGAAAAACATGCAAGGTCGAATAATTACTCACCTCCAACGGTTATCCGACGGAAAATTCGCCAACACTACTTTACGCCTGAACGACATCCCGTGATCCTGAGCCTCAGCCCCAAAAACAGTCGGGCTTATCGCACAATTATGATCCCCTTGGGAAAACACGTCAAAAGGGATACTCACTTGAGTGCAACAGATATCCAGAGAAAAAGATGCATTCTGGTGCACCGCACACGAGCGGTGATTCGTGCGACCCGTATCCCAGTCGCAACAGACAATTAACGGATTGCACCGTTGCGATCCTCTCAAAAAAGTACACAAGATGGACTATTCACTTGTCCAAAACGGACACCCGGTGATAAAGTTGGAAATCACCACCAACTCCCAAAACGGCCCTCGCAGGGCATGCACCACCATGTAGAATTAAATCGGGTGGATTACGCCAATGCAATGCCCTCGGAAAAACACCCAAAATCAGCTACTCGAATGCCCTGAACGGACGTCCGATGAAAAAGTTACAAAGCGATGCACACAGCTCAAAAGATTGGTTGTGGGTCCCACGCCTCAACTCCGGCTTCAATGCCCGAAACCACACTAGAAAACTCTGGCTCAACACCAGGGTCGCAATGCCACTGACGGTGCTCAAAAACGGACATCGGGTGTGTCCTCGCCGCCCAAAACTAAACCCCCGGAAAAACGCCAATTCACTTAATGTATGTGTCGCACCACTGAGACCCTTGTCTCGGGAATTAAAAATTCCCAAGACCATCTCAAAAAGTCTGTCTCGACATCTGGAGTACACTGCCACTGACAGCATGCAAAATAGACTTATGGTTTGCATATAGGAGTGTTTTAGATTTTAAACGGACCGAAACGGGTGGGCCAGGCCGGTTCGGGCGGCCCACACCTTCCCTGGACTGGCAGTCCGCGGTTCACTGTGCGGACCGCCCCAAACTACCCGGATCGGCTTGGCCGGTCTGGTTCCTCCAACACGGACCCGCATGGCGCGGGTCCTATCTGCCAACCAGGGTCACAAGACCCCGGTCCTCTTCGTCGTCGTGCCCCGACGACGACCCGCTGACCCAGCGCCTCCGCAACCCACGCTCGACCGCCTACGCCTCCGCCAGCCTCGCCCGCTCGCCCTTGCGCTGACGCCCTCAGCAGCCCCCTCGTCCACGGGCCGTCGTCGCCCCCAGCTCGCCCGCGCTCCCGCATCCCACTCGCCGTCCCCAGCCGGCGCCCCTGCTCGTCGAGCCTCCGATGCCCGCGGCTGCCTCTACTGAATGGAGCCCGCTCCGCCACGCTTGGCCTCACCACCTGGAGCTGATGCCTCACGCTATTGCAGAACCGCCAGAACCCTCAAAACCGGCCGAAAAACTCCAAACCACCGGAAAACCCGCAAACTTTGGCGGGCAATTGCGGAGGCCTCGGGACTCCAAATTCGAAACCGAAATGTGCATTGGAAAGGCCAGAATATGTGCTACGCAATTATGGGATTTGATTGAAGATCTAACAACAATTAAACACATGTTTATGGGTTCAACATTGGTGCATAAATTAAAAACGCAAAACGCACGATCTTACCTCTTGGGCATTGCCCGGAGCTTCGCCGTCGACCCGCCAGAGCTGCCGCGCCTCCCAGAGCTATCGCGCCTCGCCAGAGAGGTGGAGGAGAGGAGGAGTTTCTCATTGAGAGATCCTACCAAGGAAGTGTAGAGGAGAGGATGAAGGGGTAGATATGGGTTAAATAAGGGAAATTAATTAATCCTTTAATTAATTAAAACTCAACCCAAATTTAGTCCACGTCCAAAACCCCAAATGTAGTGAAAATTAGGTCGCGACTACGGTAAACACCACCTCCCGAGCAAAACGGCGGTCTCAGAATTTTGATATGAGGCCCCATTCAAAAGTTATTTAACTCAACGCCCGAGGCCGCCAAATTACGAAAACGCCCCTGGGGCCATTTTTCACAGACGGCCCGCGCCCGCGAAACATATACCCCTCCTAGGGTAAACGGCATGTTCTAAACTCAACAGTGCCCTCAGTTTCCCAATCCAAGCCCTTGTTTAAGAGACACTTGAGTTAAGCCGTTAAACGAATAAATTAATTATTTAATTTATCCGTTTCACGTTCCGATAGTGAGCAAGAGGTCCAAACATCCCGCGCCAACATGTTTTATGTCGTTCCTAGGGTAAAAACCCCATTTCGGACCCATTCGTAGACTCATACTTCTGATCCGGATCATCGTTTAAGAGTTGTCCTATTTATTTTGCGTTCTCAGTGTGAACGCTCTGAAAATTTAATTCCGGCCACACCGGGTCTCAGAATAGCACGCTGTCTGAAGGCACTGCTCTGGATTAACATTTAGAATATTCTGAATCCTTTTATAGTAAAAACCAGGTTCTTACATCATTCCCTCCTTTAAGCTTTTCATCCCCGAAAAGCAAAACCAGGGAACAACATAGGGTACTAAGCTCACACCTGGCTCTCCCGTACCCAGAAGAACTCTTTCACAGTCCCGCGTCACCACACACAAACCAAAGGATTTGATCTATTCACGCAAAGTCCGCCCTTGCCAATGACGTGCATAAGAGCACGCACACATCTCCTTAGGTGAGTCACGCGGGAGACGTTGTGCACCCACTCCTGACTTTGGGGTTATGGCAAGGCGGTAGGGAACCTCGCCATCCCTTTACACGGTCTCAAATGGCCCGATGTCTCTCTGGGTTAGCTCACCTCCCCGACTGAACCTCTATGTCGCATGACGTGACTGGAATCATCACCCACACCTAGAACAATTCTTGGTGATTCCCTCATTCAGAATATCCATATGGTGAAACACCCAAGGATATCTGGTCACGCAAGGTTTCACAGTCGATGTCTCACATCCCAGACTCTCTTACACGCTCGTAGAGTAAAGGAGTTGACACCATTGACTAAAGAAAAATTTCCCACACCTTTTACCTTACCAACACAGGATTACACCGATGCCCCGCGCCACCCTGGTGACAACTCAAACATGGAGTATGGAGAAAAGTGTTTCACAGACAGAGTCGAACCATTCTACTGTAAAAAAGTAGAAGAGCGGTAGAGCGTACCTCTTATCACATCATGCTCTGTAGGATCGTAGAAATCCAAAGCTCATGGCTGTACGCAGTCCCAACTGTCAGCTACCGGAGCCAGACATGGATTGCCTAGTGGTGATGGGAAGACTTCGTAAGGTCGTCCTCCACTTCCAGCTCTTCCCGCTCCTCTATTAGCACCACCTCTCTAGGTACTACTCCGATCATGGTGCTGCCTCCGTCGTGGTGGTTCACCAGCTACCTGCTTGAAGCTCTTCGCATGCCTGGTCAGGCAGTCTCATGCCAGGTGACCTATCCCATCGCAAGCATAGAACCGAATCTCTTCGGGCTGCCCTGGTGACCTCCGGTGCCCCTATGGTGTACAACCATGCCCCCCCCCCCCGAGTCTAGTTGGTAGAACTCCACTGGCATCGAGGTTCTAACTGCCGACGCCTGCTAGCTGCGACCGACGTCTCGGCTCCAACGTGCATGCTGGCACCACCAACTCTAGAACGTGACAGGAAGCTCTTTGTCACCGGCGCCTGCTCTAGCACCTCAGCATATGTGGAAATGCCCAAGGGTACTATAATAGCATGAATCTCTCGCCTTAGACCCTGCTCAGACTTCCTCACTCGGATGTTTTCATTGTGGACCAATTCTGGGTAAAAGTGTGCACGGTCTGTGAAACTAGTCGCGTACTCTGCCACCGTCATCCCTCCCTGCTGAAACTGCAAAAGATCCTGAATCCAAACGGATCATAAGAAGGAGGAGGAAAACTCATCACGAAACAACAACTGAATGTCGCCCCACGAAATAGAAGACTCGTGAAGAAACTGAGTCACCAGACTCCACCAACGCCAAGCTGCTCCACGGAAAAGCTTGGCGGCCAAATCCACCATAAGATCTGTCGGTGTCTGCACAAGCCTAAAAAGGAAAACCACTGTCTCCAGCCAAACCCCTACTGCCTGAGGGTCTGGCTCACTACTGAACCTCAGCGGTCTCTGCCTCTGGAACTCACGAAGTGCGCTCAACCTGCGCTCAAGCTCAGTCTGCTCTGCTGAAGCTGTCTGCTGTTCAACAGGTGGGGGTGCTGCTAACGGCCCACCCGGAGAAAGGGACTCGCATTGTGGGTCCTGTACTGAGGCCTCATAGCTTACAGGGTCATCATCATGAACCAAAGCTAGTATCCTGGCTGGCTGTATTTGCGGAGACATCCTGAATATTATCAAGGAGTGTCGTGATCAGATGAGAATATATGTATATCACAACAACAACAACGATGGGGATCTGACTCAAGAAGGACAGTCAAGACTCAATCCTATTTGATGCACAACCAATTTTCCCTGCAACAAGTGTCTCAGCATGCCGAGTCGACAAACAGATTATCAGGGTCCTAGTGAATGGATACATCGGTCACCGCACCATCACTGGACTCCCTGGCCTGAGATCCGCTCTCAAGACACGATAACACTGTTGCCCTAAATCCCAACCAATTCATTTTTAGGGACTTCTGAACAACATCCCAAGGAATTAACCACCTCTGATACCACTTTTTCATGACCAGAACCTAACCAGGCTCGAGACGCAACTACCCCAAGCCCGCCTCCATAGGCCAGGGGCTGGCGACAAGCGCTGAAGATTAAACAACTCGGGGAGGCATTTGCATGAGTACCTGTACACACACACACAACACACTCAATGAAAAAGTGCAGAGTAAAAGAAAAGACAAGTAAATAAAAGGGAAATAGCTATAAATAAACCACAAAAGTGCATCGACCTCTAAACAGTACAAGCAAGTGCTGAGGTAAACTGAAAAGAAAAGGGAAAAAACACGCGCCCAACCAGAAAATTGTCACAACCCGGTAACAGGTGAACAAAAGAAAAACAGCTGGAAGGGTCCACCGCCTGGATCCCGACTCCGACCACCATAGGTGGTCCAAGCTCCTGAACTCCTAAGCTCCGTTGAATTCATGACCAACTTGTACATCCTCTGCAAGGGAATACCAAGTGCGGGAAAAGCCCAAGCTGGGGTGAGTATAAGAATACTCAGTAGGATATCCCAAAGGCTTGAGGGAGCATCAAAGGGGTTACCAAAGGGTGAGAAGTAGATAGAACAGGGTAAAAATAGAGGAGTACAACTGAAAGTGCAGTTAATAGTATAGTAAAGAGTCCATATCAACCCAATAAGAGAAAGGAAGTAGGCTCATCCAAACACAAGGAGCTGGAAACGGTGAGAAGATGAACTTCTCGTCGAGTCTTCGCTATCTATAGCAGGAGAGTAGACTCGTCCAACCACGATAAGCTAGACACAGAAAGCACGGGACATACCCCACACGTCTTCGCCTCCCTTGGAAGGAGAGCATCCAAAACCCAAGGAGTGGGTACTGGAACAAGGTATACATATACATATACTCAACCAAGAAGCCCGAACAAGATCGTAAGGGGATCTCCATCCCGTAGCTCAGCCTAAGAATGTGAGTAGCCAATAGTCCCAGAAGTAAACACCATCGATGCCCAGAATCCCACATGTCTGCCCCAAACTTCATGTCAAGGGCTCAAATCACCGCACCTCGAAACTATCCGATTTGGGCGGCACTGACTCTCCCACATAGTTTTAGGTCGCGTCGCAAGGACGCGTCTCGGTGGGGAAAGTGCCCCTTGTACTTGAGAGTTCTAGGGGAACTTCAAGCCACACCTGGTCACTGCCCCATAGTCGATAGGTCTCCTCAAAGTCGACAGACGACCCCCTGCCCATCCCTGCTGAAGGGTAATCCCAGGATTTCGATGGGTTCCCACTGGAGGGAGACCCGACAAGAGTCGACGGGTGCCACACTGCCTAGTCCTGTAAAATGGTAACCACTAAAGGGTGACCCAGCTAAATTTGTCGACGAGTCCCAATGCCCAGTCCCGTAAAAGGGTACTCCACTAGAGGGAGGCTCAGAACCATCATCAGGGACCACTTCCTAGCCGTTTTAGAGGTAAACACGGCATCAAGGACCACATCCCAGCCCCGCTAGGGGTAATCCTGACATCGGGGACCACTGCCCAGCCTCGCTAGAGGTAAACCCGGAACCGCTCTGGCCATCCCAGCTGGATGGTACTACTCAGTGAACACAGTTGTACTGGCCATCCCTACTGGATGGTAACCCACTGGCCATCCCTGATGGATGGTACTGCTCTGGCCATCACAGCTAGATGGTACCCCACTGGCCAACCCTGCTCGAAACAACCTCCTGGGTAGAGGATCAGTGCCCGCGTAAAGTGTTGGTCACACCGAATCCACAAGAACTTTACTAGGGGACACGAAGCACCTCTTCCGGCCAAACCATCAAGAATAGAACCGGGGGAAACAACTCAACCCTGCTGGTCAAAACCATCGTGAACAAGAACATGGGGAAACTCAACCATGGTTGTGAAAAAAAGAGAATAGAACAGGGGAAGACTCAACCCTACTGGTCAATAGTTGAGAACCGAGTAACCCTCTACGTCGCGAGAGGTCAAAAGTACATAAAAAATAACACGACACATGCATGGAGCCCACAAGACGTGTGGCCCCAAGTCAACCCTAACCGAGTGCACAAACATTCTCAGGTACAAACAACCACATGTACCTCCAACCGTTCTCGTATACTCCCAAAGTATACCATGTTCCAGCCCAAAGGTTATCATGCACACGGCACCCAACATCAACATGTAGGCGTAACGTAACAACTCCAACTTTCCACCTCATTGGCCCATGCACGTCCAACTACATCTCTTTAAACACCAACTTCACTCTCCAAAGAGTGAACACGATCACACGCCATGGGTTCCCTACAAACTCCGCAAGAAGAATAACCACCGGTACACCTTTCATATTTCCACATTTAATAAGGTCACATAAGAGGCTCCGCTCGCCTGAACAGATTACACCATTGTAATCCCTGCAAAAAAAATGCAAGGTCGACTACTTACTCACCTCCAATGGTTATCTAAGGGAAAAGTCTCCAACAACGCTTTATGCCCAAACGGTGTCCCATTATCCCGAGCCTCGGCCCTGAAAACAGTCAGGCGCATCACACCATTGCGATCCCCTCGGGAAAACATGTCAAAAGGACTGATCACTTGAGTGCAACAGATATCCATAGAAAAAGATGCATTCTGGCGCACCGCACATGAGCAGTTCTTCGTGGGACCCGCATCCCGGTCTCGAAACACAACGAATGGATCACACCGTTGCAATCCTCTCAAAAAAGTACACAAGATGGACTATTCACTTTTCCAAAATGGACACCCAGTGATAAAGCTGGAAATCGCTGCCAACTCCCAAAACGGCCCTCACGGGCCCCACACCACTATGTGGAATTAAAGCGAGTGGATTGCGCCAATGCAATGCCTTCGGAAAAACACCCAAAATTGTCTACTTGCACGCCTCGAACAGACGTCCGATGAAAAAATTACAAAGCGCTGCACGCAGCTCGAAAGACGGGCCATGGGGCCCACGCCTCAAATCCGGCTTCAACACCCGAAACCACAATGGAAAACTCCGTCTCAATGCCAGGGTCGCAATGCCCCTGACGGCGCTCAAAACGGACATCAGGTGTGTCCTCACCGCCCAAAACTAGACCCCTAGAAAAATACCAATTCACTTAAAGTACACGTCACGCCACCAAGCCCCTCGTCTCGGGAATTAAAAATTCCCAAGACCATCTCAAAAATTATGTCTCGACATCTGGAGTACACTACCGCTGACGGCATGTAAAACAGATTTATGGTTTTCAAATAGTAGTGTTTTAGATTTTAAACGGATGGAAACGGGTGGGCCAGGCCGGTTCGGCCGGCCCACAACTTCCCTGGACCGGTGGTCCGCGGTTCAATGCGTGGACTGCCCCGAACTGCATGGACCAGCATAGCCGTTCCGGCTCCTCCAACACGGACCTGCATGGCGTCGGTCCTGTTTGCCAACCAGGGTCACAAGACCCCGATCCTCATCATCGTCACGCCCCAGCGACGACCCGCGGATGCAGCGCCTCTGCAGCCCGCGCTCGACTGTCGGCGCCTCCGCCGGCCTCGCCCGCTCGCCCTCGCACTGATGCCCTCAGTGGCCCCTCGACCGCGAGCCACCATCGCCCCTAACTCGCCCGCGCTCCCACAGCCCACTCGCCGTCACCAGCCAGTGCCCCTGCTCACTGAGCCTCCGAAGCCCGCGGCTGCCTCCGCTGAAGGGAGGTCCCTCTGTCTTGCTCAGCCTCACCACCTGGAGCCGATGCCTCACGCTGCTGCTGAACTGTCGGAACCCTCAAAACCGGCTGGAAAACTCCAAACCACAGGAAAACCATCCAACTTCGGCGGGCTATTGCGGAGGCCTCGGGACTCCAAATTTGAAACCAAAATGTTCGTTGGAAAGGCCAAAATATGTTCTACGCAATTATGGGCTTTGATTGAAGATCAAAAAACAATTCAACACATGTTTATGGGTTCCAAGTTGGTTTGGAAATTAAAAATGAAAAACGCACGATCCTACCTCTTGGGCGTTGCCCGGAGCTTCGTCATTAATCCGCCGGAGCTGTCGTGCCTCACCGAAGCTATCGCGCCTCACTAAAGAGGTGGAAGAGAGGAGGAGTTCCTCCTTGAGAGCTCCTTCTAGGGAAGTGGAGAGGGGAGGAAGAAGGGGGGAGATGGGTTAAATAATGGAAATTAATTAATCCCTTAATTAATTAAAACTCATCCCAAATTAAATCTGCATCCGAAACCCCAAACGCAGTGAAAATTAGGTCGCGCCTAGGGTAAACACCACCTCCCTAGCACAACGGATGTCTCCTAATTTTAATCTGAGGCCTCGGTCAAAAGTTATTTAACTCAACCCCAAAGCCCGCCAAATTACAAAAACACCCCTGGGTCCATTTTTCACAAACGGCCTGCGCCCTCGAAACCTACACCCCTCCTATGGTAAACAGAACGTTCCAGACTCAACAGTTCCATCGGTTTCCCAATCTGAGCCACCGTTTAAGAGACACTTGAGTTAAGCCATTAACTGAATAAATTAATTATTTAATTTATTTGTTTCACGTACCGATAGTGAACAAGAGGTCCAAACATCCCACACCGACATGTTTTATGTTGTTCCTAGGGTAAACACCCCATTCCGGACCCATCCGTACACTCAGACTTCTGATCCAGATCACTGTTTAGGAGTTATCCTATTTATTTGGTGTTCTCAGTTTGAATGCATAGAAAATTTAATTCTGGCCACACCGGGGCTCAGAATCGCACACTGTGTCACATACGAGACATATATTAAAGGTATTTTTCATTTAATTTACATCCTTGCTTTGTTTTGGGGGTTTCCCTAGGTTTTAGGGAGGAATAGATGAGTATTCATGAATTGGGCCAAACTGTGAGCCCAATTCCAGATTAAAAAATAAATTCTGTATCTTTTATAACCTTTTCATTTTTCAAAATTTTTCATCCATTAAAATTCCTACTTGACCTCCCCTAACCTATTAACACCACCAAGGAAATTTGGAGCTTTTAGAAATCCATAACCAGGGTTTATTTGGGTTTTTATCTAAGGGGTTGGGCCTGCCCGAAAGCCCAATTCCTGTTTTAAAAAGAAATGTTGATTATGTTATAACTTATTCAATTGTTGGTATTTTTCAGTGATTCAAAGTCTCACCCAAGACCAATTAAACCAACCGCACGTCTGAACTCTCTCCCCCCTATTTGGATATCTGGTTAATCACGATTTGGTGTCGAACATCATAGGCTTTCTCAAATCTCCCAGACTTGAAGAGGTAAAGTCTTTCCTTCATAACTCTCTCAATTTTTACTCTTTTTTCCCCATTAAAATTCCTAAATGATCTCCTTGTCCTTTTTAGATACTCCATTGAAGGTTTGAATATTTTTAAAATCAGATACTGGTATTGTTGGGGGCAATTTCTACAAGATATTTTAAGTAAGTTGTTCTTCTTCTTTCTTCTTTCAATTTGTTTAGGGTTACATCCAATGTACTTAGATTTTTTCCCTTATAATTGAGATTACTAATGTCCAGAAAGTAGGGTTTAAAAATTAGGGTTTTATCTTGTGTTTCATGGTCTGAAATTCGGGTTTTAGGTCTGGTTTACCTTGCATGAGGTGCAGCGATGGTGCGTTTGAGTTTTTGCACAAAGGATTCAAGGGTTTCCTTGGTTTTGGTAGGTGATTCCATTGTGTATGAAATCTTTCTGAATTGGATACTATTTTTATGGAATTTTCATGCTTATTTAATTTTATTATTTCTGAAAAAATAGTTTTAGTGGTGTTTGTAATTAAATTGAATCCTAAATGCCAATTTCATCTGAAATTGGGGGTTTCTTCATAGAAATGTTTTATTAGTTTAATTGGGGATACCCTATAAGTAATTAGTTGATTTTATTGAACTATAATAGGTATAAAAATAATGTTTTCAATGATTATCCCTTGTTTTTGTTGCTACAGAATCTGGTTTTAATGGTGTCTGTAAACCACATGAAATTCTAAGAGTTGTGTTGTGTAAAAATGGAAATTTTGAAATGATGTCGTTTCTTGAACCATATGGGGCTAACCTAAAAATGATTTTTTGTTTTCACTGAAATTTAGTAGGCTGCCCTTTCTATTTTGGAATCTTAAAAATGTGCACATAGTATGAATGTAAGGTTTATAAGGAGTTTTGTGTCTGAAACACTATGGGATTTTGAGGAATTGTTTTATGAAAAATCTAAGTGTTTTGTTGCGTGTTTTAAGTGTTATAAAATGTTATAGCTACTGTATTGGTTGTGCATGACCAGTAATGGTGTTTTATATGAAAATTAATTTATGTTGCATGCTAAAATTGATTGAGCACAAAAGTGGAAGCCCGAGTACCTTGGTGGGGTGGATTTGTACTAGTACGACTAGTGGATCGGATGGATTTTGTCCATGTTCCACTCATCATTTGGACAATGACAACTCTAACTAAACTATGTGTATGATTATTGGGGACCAATAGGTTATGGTTATATTCCCTACTAGTGGCTCATGCATGAGAATGGATTTTTCTATGGTTACTCTACACCGAGGTACGAGGTACATAGGGCCCGAGACAACCTAGTGCTTTGGGGTGTTCCCGATTTTGATGCTCATTGGATTTTTGGTATTCACCCTTGTTGTGGGGAGTTTTAAAAGTACTTTATAGTAGATCACATGTCTATTTAATGTGTTAACATCCTGAATTTCTTGGATTGAAAACTATTTTCATTTGAAAGTTTCATTTCTTTGAATTTTAATATTGTTTCACCTTGTGTATTAAAATTGATTATTTTGTTCACATTGTATTGCATGCTATTTGGAATCATTTGGTGGTATCCTATTGGTCTTAGTCTCACACCCTACTTACACCCCTTGGGTGTAAGTAGACCTGCTTATGCTTGACTCAGGTAAATGGAAGGCTAAGGGTGATGGCGGTTCAGGGTGTTAGTCCCCATCGTTGGGGCGGAGTTGTGGAGAAGGCTTGCGGGTGATGACCCCCTTGTCATGTGGAGTCCATGGGGATGTCTTTATGTTGTCATTATTTGTTTTTAGACCACTTTTAGTGTCTTTAAACATATGTATTCAGTTCTGGTTTTTGTGTAAATGTCATTTGGTTTACAATTTTAAGATTCAGTTTATTGATTTTTTTTAATGTTTTATGCCTTAATATTCGGGTAAATCATTCCCAAACAAAAATAAATGATACCCGGGCACTTGTGCCAGACCGTGGGTATAGGTAACGCCCTTCGGATCATGTCACGGGTTGGGTTTGGTTCCAGTTTTGGCGGCGACCAGATTCAGTTCGTGACAAAATGGTATCAAAGGAGGTTCACTCCTTAGGTCATGTTATTTGAGGAAGAGTCGAGATAGTTTGGAGCTAGGATTGTCGGGACTTGACATTTCAGTCATGGGTAGTGTGCCTAGACAGCACACCTCATGATGGGATTCAAGTCACCAGGGGAAGTATGGATTTATCTGAGTCCTTTGGTTTTCTTGGTTTAATGATGACTATGGGAAATGAAAAACGAGTTGGGAGAATAATCTCAGTGAGCACGCAGGGCCTGGCAAGCCATGTGGAGCTGTGGATATTTCCCTAGAATAATCTCTGTGACAGCGAAGTGATTTCAATATGGCTACCAACCATATATCCAAGTCACCCACCGAAACTAGTTTCCTCTCACATTGTCTTGTGTCTCTTTGTTTTGGAATATTGGAAACTTGGTTTTTTTAAGCAAAAAAAAATGACTTCACTTTAAGGAGTGTAAATTTTTGTGGTGTTATTTTCTAGTAAAGTGAAAATGGTTTTATTATGTCTATAAATGAAATTTCAGAATTATTTCAAAAGGTTAAATTATGTGTTTACACCTCTTTTGAAAGTATGAACTATGTTAATTGGGGTTTTGAAAATATGTTTCTAGTGGAATTTTTTTTTGAACCGTGGAAATGTGTTTTTGATTGAATTAAGTGTTCTAGAATTTTTTTTGTGGGGATTGAAGATGGATTTTGGGATTGGTGAATACTGAACATTAGAAAAAACAATTATGAACTTTTAGAACCTTTTATTGAAATGAGAAGAGATTAGTTCTTAATTAAATAGGGATTTATGAAATGGTGTTTTTCATGAAATTAGAAGTGTTTTGAAATGGGTTGAAATGTTTTGAAACAATTGTGAAAGGCATGAATATGTGCTTTTATTTAATTATGAATTCTTTTCTAAATTGGTTTGTGATACTAAAAAGTGGGGTTTGATATTATGGTTAGTGTTTTTGAGAAAGGAAAATTGTGGTTAAAAGTTTGATTTTAAAAAGAGGAAAGGTTTGATTTTTGGTATTTGGTATTCTCAAGGGTGACCACATGCATAGGTTTATTCGAGAATATGGATGGATATGAGGTGGGTTCCTAGTGTGGCATGTAAACATGCATGTGTGAGGCTCATGAGATACCATCGTTAAATGCACAACTGACCAACACTATTTTTTTAAATAATGTTTTTTAAGGAATGTGTTGTGTTTTGATAATGTATGGTTGGGAGGAATGGATTATGTGTTTTCAGGATTATTATTGTGGGATGTTTTGAGTTCAATAACCCCTCTTGTTTGAATGATGTTTTGGGTTTTTTTTTCATTGATAATTTGGAATGAAGTGTTGGTCAGTGGTCTATTTTGAGGAAAATTTTGGGAGACCAATGTGGTGGCTCCCATCATGTGTTCAGTTCAGGTTTGTGGTCTGTTGTGACCAAATGACCAGATTGGTTGGGTCCTTGGGTTTTCATGTAGGATAGATTACACCCCCATAAAGTGTTAATGTATGATTCATGTTTGGCCTATGGTGATTCACCGTTGGATGATCCTCCAGTTGATCAACATAAAGACTTTATTCTTGAGGTTTGGAGATTGAGTTTACCCCTCTTCTTTTTCAATTATGTGGATCCCCCTATAGTGGGAGAGTGTTTGTGGGAGGTTGAAATAGACCTTAGTTTCTTATGTTTCTTAAGTTGTCAAAGGTCAATGAAGTTCAGTGTTTTCAATGTAGAATGATTTCTTAAAGGTCCTCTAGGTCATTCGTTAGTCCCATTGAAGCAAGAGTTCATGTTAGGCCACCAGTGTGTAAGATCTGGCCAAGAGTGGATATTATGGACACTTGATGGAATCATGTCCTGTTTGAGACTCAGTACAAGGTCCCTCTACTTATGTTTTATTTTATCCACAATGGTCATGTTCGGTGATGCCATTCGATGTCATGTGTTCATTTGACTATAAGGGTGAAGATTGTGAAATCTTATGAGAGTAACTATTTTGTTGGATGTGTGTCTCCATATAGGAAATTCTAAATCCTATGTTCTAGAAGAATGTGTTTCTATATGTCCTTTCATTCCATTGTTTAGCATCTGAAGAAAAAAAGGGGCGATGTGTGTGCATCCTCTAAGTTCTTGTTTTGGTAAAATGATGGGTTGGGGAAAAATGGGTTTGAAGTGTGTCATGTCCCAATGAGACCATCTGATATTACATTATAATTGTTTTTGGCACTGGAAGAAGATGTTTAGTTTATGGGTTTCCAAATCCTAACTGTGAGGCCGAAGATGCTTCAATCCATTGAGCTCCAACCATAGGCCCTGGAGAGAATCTGGCGCGTAGTTAGGGGAAATCCTAGAGTCATTCACACTTTTGGTCAAGGTCATATCCTCAATATGAAAGATAGGAATAGTTTAAACCTTTGGCATCATCGTCTTGTTCCAATTTCTCACATTTGGTGGAAAGAGGTGTGAGTACCTTCTTCCCATGTCATACCGTGAGTTGATTTTTCCCCTTTGGGTTCCCTTGTGTTTTGGGGAAAAGATTAAAATTTGGGTTAACCAGGTTGAAGTTCCTAGTTTGTGCGTGGTTAGTAGTAACCGTGTGCCAAACCAGGGGACCGTGTGATAAGAGATAGTAGCTACCACATGGTCTCCACAATTACATGATCATTGGCCAAGGAAATTGTGTGAAGTTTCCTCTTTGGACAAAATAATCTGCAAAGTTAACTCACGGTTTCCCAAACCGTGTGAACCAACCGTGCGGCCATGCCAGCTATTTAAAATTCTATTGTTTTTTTGTTTTTATCCCATAATAGTTAGTTAATATGGTAGGGTTCTGTTTTGGGTATACCCACAATGGGTCTAATTTATGTTTCATTGGATGAATCCTGATATTAATCTACCCCTAATGCTGGGAAGTCCGTTCGAGGCCCCCTGTTAGAGTCTTGATTTTGTTGTAAGGAAAGTTGTGTTCATTATTATGGTGGGGAGACCCATCATGGGTATCATGTATGTTCTCTTTGGAAAGGAATAATGTTAGTTTAACCCTTATGATGTGGAGACCATTTGTTTCTTCCCCAATTGTTATCCTTATTCGGTCTTAGAAATTAAGTTGTCCCAGGTGGTGGGATATCCAGATTGGGTCACCCCGTACTAGTGACTCAGTTTTCTCCTTGGTGTATTCTAGGTACTTGGTAATATAGTTCAAGTCTATCTATCCAAAAATTTGTTACTTGGGTAATTTTGGGGTTAGAGAACACCCAATGGTTTTGTTTACGTAATGTTGTGGTAGCGTTATTCGAGTTCGTTGTTCGTTTCAAGTGGATTTCTTGAGCGTTGTCTTGTAGTGTTTGAGGTGTTTTGTTTTGGGATGTGTTTGGAATGTGTTTCATAATTTTAAGTATGTGGGGTAATTTTTGGTTGGTGGGAGTATTTTCTTCCTTTTTTTGATCAACTGGAGATGTTCGTCCTTTTTGAAGCGGGTGAAAATGTGGCAAGGAAGTCTGTCTTGGTCTATCGTTTGGGCTTTGCTTTTTCATCTGGTGTTGTTGGGGAATTCCGGGGGAGGAATGCTTTATGGTGGGGATAAATGTCACATAAGAGACATATTTTATGGGTATTTTTCATTTAATTTACATATTTGCTTTGTTTTGGGGGTTTCCATAGGTTTTAGGGAGAAATAGATGAGTATTCATGAATTGGGCCAAACTGTGAGCCCAATTCCAGATTAAAAAATAAAATTTGTATCTTTTATAAAATTTTCATTTTTCAACATTTCTCATTCATTAAAATTCCTAATTTGCCTCCCATAACCTATGAACACCACCAAGATAATTTGGATCTTTTAGAAATCCATAACCAGGGTTAATTTGGGTTTTTATCTAAGGGGTTGGGCCTGCCTGAAAGCCCAATTACTTTTTTAAAAATAAATTTTGATTATGTTATAACTTATTCAATTTTTGGGATTTTTTGGTGATTCAAAGTCTCACCCAAGACCAATTAACCCAGATGTGCGTCTGAATACTCTCCCCCCTATTTGGATCGCTGGTTAATCGTGATTCGGTGACTAACATCATAGGCTTCCTCAAATATCCCAGATTTGAAGAGGTAAAGCCTTTCCTTTATAACTCTCTCAATTTTTACTCCTTTTCCCCATTCAAATTCCTAAATGATCTCCTTGTCCTTGTTCGAACCTCCCTTGAAGGTTTGATTATTTTTAAAATCAGCTACTAGTATTGTTGGGGGAAATTTCCACAAGATATTTTAAGTAAGTTGTTCTCCTTCTTTCTTCTTTCAATTTGTTTAGGGTTACATCCAAAGTACTTAGGGTTTTTTATCTTATAATTGAGGTTCCTAATGTCCAGAACGTATGGTTTAAAAATTAGGGTTTTATATTGTGTTTCATGTTCTGAAATTATGGTTTTAGGTCTGGTTTACCTTCCTTGAGGTGCGACGGTGGTGCGTTTGAGTTTTCGCCCAAAGGATTCAAGGGTTTCCTTGGTTTTGGTAAGAGATTCCATTGTTTATGAAATCTTTGTGAATTGGCTACTATTTTTATGGTATTTTCATGCTTATTTATTTTATTATTTCTGAAAAAATAGTTTTAGTGGAGTTTGTATTTAAAATGAATCCTAAATGCCAATTTCATGTGAAATTAGAGGTTTCTTCATAGAAATGTTTTATTAGTTTAATTAGGGATACCCAATAAGTAATTAGTTGATTTTATTGAACTATAATAGGGAAAAATACTGTTTTTAATGATTATCCCTTGTGTTTGTTGCTGCAAAAGCTGGTTTTAATGCTGTTTGTGAACCACATGAAATTCTAAGAGTTGTGTTGTGTAAAAATAGAAATTTTTCAATGATGTCGTTTCTTGAACCATATGGGGCTACCCTAAAAATGATTTTGAGTTTTCACTGAAATGTAGTAGGCTGACCTTTCTGTTTTGGTAACTTAAAAATGTGCACATAGTATGCAAGTGAGGTTTATAAGGAGTTTTGTGTCTAAAACACTGTGGAATTTTGAGGAATTGTTTTATGAAAAATCTAAGTGTTTTGTTGCGTGTTTTAAGTGGTATAAAATGTGATAGCTACTGTATTGGTTGTGCATGACCAGTAATGGTATTTTATATGAAAATAGATTTATTTTTCATGCTAAAATTGATTGAGCACAAAAATGGAAGCCCAGGTACCTAGGTGGGGCAGATTTGTACTAGTACGGCTAGTGGATCAGATCAGTTTTGTCCATGTTCCACTTAGCATTTGGATAAAAAAAAATCTAACTAAACTATGTGGATGATGATTGGGGACCACTAGGTTATGGGTATGTTCCCGACTAGTGGATCATGCACGAGAACAGATTTTTCTATGGTTACTCTACACCGAGGTACGAGGTACATAGGGCCCGAGACAACATAGTGCTTTGGGGTGTTCCCGATTTTGATGCTCACTGGATTTGTGGTATTTACCCTTATTGTGGGGTGTTTTGGCAGTACTTTACAGTATCTCACATGTCTATTTAATGTGTTAACATCCTGAAATTCTTGGATTGAAAACTTTTTTCAGTTGAAAGTTGCATTTCATTGAATTTTAACACGGTTTCACCCTGTGTATTAAAATTGCCTGTTTTGTTCACATTGTATTGCATGCTCTTTGGAATCATCTGATGGTATCCTATTGGGATTAGGCTCACACCCTACTTACACCCCTTGGGTGTAAGTAGACATGCTTATTCTTGAGTCAGGTAAAGGGAAGGCTAAGGGTGATGGCAGTTCAGGGTGTTAGTCCCCATCGTTGGGGCGAAGTTGCGGAGAAGGCTTGTGGGTGATGACCCCCTTGTCATGTGAAGTCCATGGGGATGTCTTTATGTTGTCATTATTTGTTTTTAGAACACTTGTAGTGTCTTTAAACATATGTATTCAGTTCTGGTTTTTGTGTAAACATCATTTGGTTTACATTTTTCAGATTCAGTTTATTGATTGTTTTTAATGTTTTATGCCTTCATATTCGGGTAAATCTTTCCCAAACAAAAATAAATGATACCCGGGCACTTGTGCCAGCCCATGGGGATAGGGAAAGCCCATCAGGTCATGTCACGGGCTGGGTTTGGAGCCAGTTTTGGCGGTGACCAGATTCGGTTCGTGACACACCATCTGAAGGCGTTGCTCTGTATTAACATGAAGAATATTCCAAAGTCTTTTATAGCAAAAACTGGGTTCTTACAAGGGTACACAATTAGGGAAGCCGTTCACAAATCATGTGTGATACAATGCCTCTAAACACACCTCACATGGATGGTTCACAAGGTTATACAAACCATGTTCCAATCATTCAATACCCCAATATCCAGCATGGGATAGTTTCTATTGAGAATTTTCATAGATTTCCAAAACTGTGTTCCTAACTGTGCACCTCCACATTCTCTACTCTTTCTGTTTCATAGTTTCCTGGATCTGTTTCATGGTTTCTACTAACAGTTCTCAAATTTTGAACCTATAGAAATTCCTAAAAACTAAAAAAACTCTAAAAAACCAAAACACTATAAATACTCTAAAAAAATAACAAAAACATAAAAAACCTAAAAGCTCTCAAAACCCAAAAAAACTAATTCCCATAAAACCCCTAAAAGTACATAAAAATATCTAAAAATGGAAAAAATACTAAAAAACCATTAGAAAACATTAAAAACTAAAAACACTTAAAATCCCTAGAAATCATAAAAATGCTAAAAATACTAAAAACCCCTAAAAACAATAAAAAACCCCAAGGAACCTTAAAAAACTTAAAACCCCTAAAACCTAACAGCCTATAAAAACACTAAAATCCCAAAAATATAATTTAAAAACTCTTTAATCCGTTAAAAACATCAACACTCTAAAAAACCATAAAAACAACAAAAAACTAATAAAATCTTAAAAACTAAAAAACACCTAAAAACCCAACAAACCCTATAAGCCTCAAAATACATAAAAACACTAGAAATCATAAAAATAAAGAAAATTCCTAAAAATACCTAAAACTGTAAAAAACACTAAAACCCCTAAAATTCCTAATAAAACCATGACATATTAAAAACACTTAAACCTCTAAAAACATATAAATGTTGAAAACCCTAACAACCCTAACAAACCCTAATAAACATAAAAACACTTAAAACATTAATAACCCTAAAAACCATAAGAACCAAAAATAATAATATAAAAACTATATAAAAACTTTAAACCACTAAACAAGTTAAAAAACACTAGAAAAACATAAAAACCCAAAAAATTAAATAAAACCCCAAAAATTTATAAAAACTATAAAACCCCTAAAACCCATTAAATACCTCAAAATCCCTAAAAACCCTAAACCCCTAAAAATTCTAAAAAACCAAAAAAATCCAAAAGAATACGTAAAAATATAAAAACCCTAAAATAATGAAAACCCCTAATAAAACCTTGAAAATCTAAAAACACCTAAAAACCCCTTAAAACCCTAAAAAATATTAAAAAACCTAAAAACCATAAAAACTGTAAAACCATAAAACCCCGAAAATCCTTAAAACACTAAAACCTAATAAAAACTCCTAAAAACCATTAAAAACTCAAAAAAAAACTTTAAACATTAAAAAAATATAAAAAAACCTTAAAACCCCAAAAAACCATAAAAACCCAAAAAACCATAAAAACCCAAAAAAAACCCAAAAATGATAAAAAACCCCTCAAAATCCCCAAAAAACCTAAAAACACATTAAAATATTAAAAAACCAAAAAAATAACTAAAAACATAAAATTATTAAAACCCAAAAAAAAACCTAAGCGAGCATTAAAACCTAAAAAATCTTTAACTCTCAAAAAATAGTAAAATGATAAAAATTCTAAATAACCCCAAAAACCCTAAAAACCCTAAAACCATTAAAAATCCCTAAAAACACTAAAATCACAAAGAAACCATAAAAATAAAAAATCCCAAAAAATATCTGAAAGCAGAAAAACCCCTAAAAATTTTAAAAATCCTTAAGAAACCCTTAAAAACCTAAAAACAATTAAACCCCTAAAAACAAAAGAACCTAAAAATCCCAAAGACCCTAAAATCCATAAAACCCCATAATAACCTTAAATACCCATAAATATCATAAAACCCCTAAAAACCCATAAAACCCTAAAACCCACATAAAACTCTAAAAACCCTTTAAACCATTAAAAATGTAATAAAACTCTACAAAAACATAAAAATCCTAAAAAATTCAAAAACCCCTAAAAACCCTATAAACACTAAAAATCTATAAAACCCCTCCAAATCCCTAAAAACCCATAAAAATGCAAAAAATACCTCAAAATATATAAATACATAAAAATCCCTAAAACCCTGAAAATCTCTTAAGAAAACCAAAAAAACCTAAAAACACATAAAACCCATATAAACCTAAAAAATATCAAAAACCCTAAGGACCATAAAACCCCTAAAACATTCCAAACCATAAAGACCCAAAAAAACCCCAAAAAATACAAAAACCCTTTAAACACATAAAAATGATAAAAACTCTGAAAACATTAAATCCCTAAAAAATGAAAAAACACTAAAAACAAAAAAAAAAACATAAATCCCTAAAACCCTGAAAGAACCCTAAACCCCTAAAAACTCTAAGAACCCTAAAACTCAAAAAAATCTAAAAATACCCATAAAATTCATAAAAATATATAAAACCATCAAACACATGAAAATCCTTAATAAAATATTAAAACCTAAAAATTCATAAAACCTCTAAAACCTAAAAAACAATAAAAACACTATAAACACTATAAACCCTAAAAAATCCCAAAACCTAGAAAATCTCTAAAACCCATAAAAACAAAAAAAAATATCCTAAAGAAAACTAAAATCATAGAACTCCCAAAAAAATCGTGAAACACCATATGAAAACCCTAAAAACATAAGAAAACATAAAACCTCTAAAACCTTAAAAAACACTACAAAACTCAAAAATCCCTAAAAATACTAAAAATACTATAACCCATAAAATCCATAAAAAACATAAATCCCTAAAGCCATAAAAAATATAAAACTATTAAAAATAGTAATAATAAACCTTTAAACCCCTAAAAGGTTAAAAAATTTAAAATCACTAAAAAACATAATAAGACCCCTAAAAACAAAAAAAAAACAAAACCCTAAAAACACTAAATATAAAAAAATCTCTAGAACCCTAAAAACCCTAAAATCCTAACAAATACCTAAATTACCTAAAAAAATAAAAACAATTAACCCTAAAACCAATAAGAAATTCATAAAATCATAAAACACTAAAAAACCCTAATACTGAAAAAATATAAAATCCCCCAAAAACAAAAAAAAACACTAAAAACATTTACACCAATCAAAATCTCTAAAATCCATAAAACCCATAAAATTCCGAAAAAAATCTCTAAAAATACACAATAACGTAAAATCCACTAAAAACCAAGAAAAGCCATAATAAAATCTTATAAACCTAAAACACATAATGCCCCTAAAAACAAGAAAAATTCCAAAACCCACAAAAGTCACTAAAACCACAAAAAACGTTTATAAACCCTAAAAACAATTAAAAACCTTAAAAACTACTAAAACTTTTAAAACTATTTAAACACATTAAATCATTAAAAACTATAAAAAACCATAAACCCATAAAAATTTAAAAAACCCCTTAAAAACATAAAAACCCATAAAAATCCTAAATACCCTAAAACCCTCGAAATCCCTAAACACCCTAAAAATCCATAAAAACCATAAAAAATACATAAAACTCCCCAAAAATGTAAAAACCCAACAAACCCTAAAAACCCCCAAGAAAACATAAAAATCATAAAGAAACTTAAAATCCCTAAAAACTTAAAAAACACTAAAAACCATAAATACCTTAAACAATATTAAAAACCATAAAAATACCTAAAACATTAAAACCCCATTAAACCACTGAAAAACTGAAAACAATAAAAACACTTTAAAAACCTAAAAACATTAAAATAATCTAAAAAAATTAAAAACCTAAATACTAAAAAAATGATAAAAACCATAAAAACTCTAAAAACCCACAACACCCATAAAACCCTAAAACACCATAAATATTCTAAAAAGGCCTAAAAATCCATAAAAACATTAAAATCCCTTAAAACCCTAAAAACCAAAAGAAACCTTACAAACTTATAAAAAATTTAAAAAACCCGAAAACCAAGTAAATACAAAAAACCCTAAAAAACCTGAAAACCTTAAAAAACCATAACAACTCCCAAAACCCTAAAATCCCTAAATATACTAAAAATACCTTAAAAACCTAAAAATATTAAAACCCCCCAAAACCCAAAAAATATAAGAAACCCATAAAAAACCTAAAAACATATAATACCCCTAAACCACCGAAAAACCAAAAAAAAATCTAAAAACCCTTAAACCATAAAAACCATAAAAACTATAAAAACAATTAAAATCCCTAAAACCTAAAAAACAGTAAAACCCAAAAAACCCCTAAAACACACTACAAACTATAAAAACACATGAAACCCAAAAAACATTAAATAAAAATTTTCAAACCCTTTAAACCCATAAATTATTGAAAAAAAATTGCTAAAAACCCAAAATAGCCAAAAAAAACATAAAACCCTAAAAAACATAAAAACACTAAAAATTTCTTAAACCCCCAAAAAACAATAAATTTTAAAAAATCCATAAAAATCATAAAAATTATAAAAACCTCAAAAAACATTGAAATTCATATGAAAAACCTAAAAACATAAAAATATTTAAAACCACTAGTAAACCTAAAAGAATGTTAAAAACCCTAAAAAATCCTAAAACCCCTTGAAACCCTAAAAATCCCTAAAAATCCTAAAAACCCAATAAAATACTAAACATTTCATCAAAATCTAGATGAATGAAGAAACCCCAAAAAATCATGAAAAATTTTCTAAATCCTTAAAATCATAAAAAACCTAAAATCCCTAAAAACCTAAAAACACTAAAAAACCGTAAACCATAAAAACCACAAAATTCTCTAAAAACCATAAAAACACCTAAAAACCTTGAAAATCATAAAAAACCATTTCAAACACTAAAAATCCTTTAATACCCTAAAAAGATAAAAAATATAAAACACATAAAACCCCAAAAATCACAAAATGGGAAAACCCCCCAAAAAACAACAAAATGCTAAAAATCATAAAAACTCAAAACCCCCCTCAAAAATCCTAAAAAGTCTAAAAATCCAAAAAAAATCCTAGATTTCCAAAAAGAAATTAATAAAAAAGAAAACCCATAAAAACCCTAATAAAAAAAATAAAAACCTAAAATTACTTAAACCCCCTAAAAACCTAAAGAAAAATAAAAAACCCTAATCACCCTCAAACCCTCAAAATCCCAAAAAAACCCTAAAAACCATCAAGATCCTAAAAAATCCCTAAAAATACCCAAAAACACAGTAGAACATAAATTTTTTAAAAAAATATTAAGAAATATATAAAATCCTAAAAGCACTTAAAACCCATAAAATGCCTAGAAAACTAAAAAGCATAAAATTCATAAAACCCCCTAAAACCCTCAGAAATATAAAACTGCTAAAAACATTAAAATCCCTAAAATTTAGAAAATCCTAATAAATCACTAAAACTCTATATACCCTTTAAACCACTAATAAAATTAAAACTATAAACCCATTTAAAACCCCACAAAAACTCAAAAGACAATAAAAACCTGAAAAACCCATACAAATGCTGAAAACCCCAAAATATTAAAAAACCTTAATAAATATAATAATCCTAAAAAATTCCTAAACATGCCAAAAAACATAAAAAGCATAAAAACCTAGAAAAACCCTAAGAAATTTTAAAAACATAAAACACTTAAAACCCCTAAAAAATAAATAACGCTAAAACCCCTAAAAATTTAAAAAACATAAAAAATACAAAATTCATAAAACCCCCCTTTAAAATCATAAACAACCAAAAAAATCCTTAAAATATAAAAAACTGAAAAAACACCCCGAAAACCCTAGGAAAATCACAAAAACCTAAAAAAATCCATAAATTCTAAAAAAATAATAAAAACCATAAAAACAATGATAAAACATAGAAAAAAATTTAAACCCCTAAAAACAATAAAATAAACTAATACCCTTAAACCCCCAAAAATCTCAAAAAAACCATAAAACCCCTTAAAAACACTAAAAACCATTAAAATCCTAAAAACCCCTAAAAACTATAAAAATCCTTAAAATACCCTAAAAACCCCTAAAAACATAAAAAAACTAAAAAACATAAAGAACCATAAAACCCACAAAAACCTTAAAACCCTCTAAAAACACAAAAAACCCTTAAAACATCTAATAAAATAAAAAACTCAAAAAACCATAAACACCCTAAAAACTGTAAAAACCCTAAAACCCCTCAAAATCCCTAAAACCGCAAAAAACCATAAAATATAAAAGATACATAAAAATACCTAAAAACCTAAAACCCAAAAAAACCATTAAAAACCCATAATAAAACCATAAAGACTTAAAAACACTTAAAACCTTGAAAAACTATAAAAATGTTAAAAATCATAAAAAAGAAAAAAACCCTAAAAATCAGAAAACCACATAAACCCATAAAAAACATAAAAACTCATAAAAACCCAAAAATTATTTAAATACCCTAAAATCAGTTTAAAGCTATAAAATATTTAAAAACATTAAAAAACATTGAAACCCATACAAACTCAAAAAACCCTAAAAACATATAAAAAATATAAAAACCCAAAAAACCATTGAAATCCTCAAAATCACTAAAACCTAAAAAAAATAAAAATCCTAAGAAATTTATAAAAATCTCTAAAAAACATAAAAAAACTACAACCCATGAAAGTCACTAAGAAAACTTTAGAAACACAAAAACACAAAAAATCCCAAAAACCTAAAATATAATAAAAACCCAAAAAAACCTTAAAAACACAAAAAAAAAAACCATAAAAAACCTAAAAATCTCTAAATAACCTAAAAACCATAAAATACCATAAAAATCATAAAAATAACCAAAAATTCCCTAAATATGTAAAAAAACCATAAAACCTAGAAAATTACTATGAAAATCTTGACAACATAAAAACACTAAAAAACCTTAAAAAACCTAAAAAATGATAAAAAGTTAAGAAAACTATAATTATAAAAAACCATAAATGATAGACAACCCCTAAAGCCCATAAAAACCCTCTAAACCCACTAAAAACTCTAAAAACCCTTTAAAACCCTAAAAAATATTAAAACCCTAAAAACTAAAAAAACCCCTAAAAACCAAAAGCACCATAAAACCCTAAAAACCATAAACCCCTCGAACAACATTAAAACTCTAAATACCCATTAAATCCTAAAGAATCCCTAAATATTCTAAAAAATGATAAAAACACTAAAAAAACTAAAAAACCCCCAAGAATACATTAAAACATAAAAAAGCATAAAAAATAGAATAACCTTAAAAAAATCTAAAATCCAACAAAACACAAAAACCCATAAAAACACTAAAACTATCAAAATGTTGAAAAACCTGTACAAATCCATAAAAATAATAAAACTCTAAAAATGTAAAAACCTTGAAAAACCCTTAGAAATACATAAAAACCAAAAAACACTTAAATCCTTTAAAAACTAAAAAACTCTAAAAACACTGAACCCCCCCAAAAAAACCCTAAAACCCCTAAAAAACCATAAATCACCATAACCGTAATAAACCCTCAAAACCAATAAAAACCTTATAATACTACTAAAAATCAAAAAACCTTTAAACCCCCAAAAAATTTGAACAACTATTAAAAAATCTAATACCACTAAAAAACTAAAAGATACCCCAAAACACAAAAAAATACCCTAAGAACCACTAAAACCCCTCAAAACCTAAAAGTCCTAAATAAAAATATAATCTTAAAAAATTCCGAAAAATCCCTAAAAACAAAAGATAAAATTAAACCCCTGAGAACCCTAATGAAACCATTAAAATATAATAAAATATTAAACTGCTAAAAAATAAAAAACTATAAAAAATCATGAAAACCCTAAAACCCCCAAAATCACTAAAACCCCTAAAAATGCATAAAAACCCTAAAAACTATAAAAATCATAAAAAAGTCCTAAAACCCATGAAATCCTTAAAATCCATAAAAACTCAGAAAAACCCTATGAAAGCCTTAAAAACCATAAAACACATAAAACCCCTAAAACCCATAATACCAATAAAACCCTAATACCCTAAAAACCTAAAAACCCATAAAAATATTAAAATATACTAAAATCCCATAAAAACCTGAAAATATTTAGTAAAAACAATAAAATCCCTTCAAACCCATGAAAACATTAAAACCCCAACCATAAAACCCGAAAAAAACTCAAAAATACTCAACCCCACAATCCAAAAAATAATAAAACCCTAAAAACTCTAAAACCCCTAAAAAACCCTAAAAACCCTAAAATAACATAAAAACATAAAAATACCTAAAATCCCTAAAATCATAAAATCCCTCTAACCCTAAAAAACCTCTCAAACACTAAAAACCCTTAAATCTTAAAAATCCATAAATATGATAAAAAACTATAAATATAGTAAAATAGACTTAAAAATATTGGAAAAAATAAAAACCCATAAGATCCCCGAAAAGCCCTAAGAAAACCTTAAAAACCTAAAAACACAAAAAACCCTAAAAACCGTAAAAATGCTAAAAACATTAAAAAAATGCTAAAATCCCTAAAATAATAAAATCCCTAAAACTGATAAAAAATTTAAAAACACATAAATACCTTAGAACCCTTCTAAAAACAATAAAACCATTTATACCACTATCAATTTTATAAAACAATGAAAAACATCAAAAACCCTAAAAACTATAAAAAATCCCTCAAATACCCTAAAAATATAAATACACTAAAACCCTCCAAAACAGTAAAAACCCTACTAAACTAAAAAAATCCTAATAATACATAAAATTACTAAAATTAAAAAACATTAAAAACCTAAGAAACCCTAAGAAAACAATAAAACTTAAAAACACTTAAAACCCCTAAAAACCTAAAAAAAGAAAAAAACCTATAAAAATACTAAACACCCTAAATAACCACAAAAAACACTTAAAACCCTGTAAATCGTTAAAAACATTAAAAATTCTATAACTGTATTAAACCATTAAAAATGTAAAAAAACTCTAAAAAACCCTGAAACCTTCATAACCCTTAAAACCTTTAAAATGCCTAAAAATCCAAAATAATCCATTGAAATCCAAAAAAATACCTTCAAATGTCAAAAACCCGAAAAACCATGAATGTTCTTTATAAAACCTTAAAACCCTAAAACAATTTAAAATCCCCAAAAAATCTAAAAAATTCTAAAAACAAAAAAACCATCAAAATCCCAAAACCCCCAAAAAACCATAAAAATTGTAAATATCCCTAAAAATATCTAAAAACATAAAAAACTAAAAAAAAACTAGAAGAACCTAAAAAAATATAAGACCCTAAAAACATACACCCCCTAAAAAACTAAAAAATCCTAAATAACCTAAATACCCTAAAAATATTAAAAACACTCAAAATCACAAAAAAATCAAAAAGATCCATGAAAATCCTAAATAACATTAAAAATTCAATAAATGTAGTAATCCTAAAACCATGAAAACTCCTAATCAAATATTTTAATCTTAAAAAACACAAAATCTCTAAAAACCTAAAAAATCTAAAAACCCTAATACCCTAAAATCCATAAAATTCATAAATCCCAAAAAAACAATAAAAACTCTAAAACCCCATAAAACACAATAATAAATCTACAAACCTTTTAAACAACTTATGTAATAAAAAATCTAAATAACCATAAAAACCAAAAAAACTAAAAAAACCCTAAAACAAAAAAAAACCTTAAAACCCATAAAATACTAAAAATCAATAAAAACACTAAAATCCATAAAAACCATAATAATCCAAACCCCCATAAATCTTTATAAAGATGTAAAACCCCAAACGAACCCTTAAAAAAAATTAAGAAAGCCGTAAAAACCTAAAAACCCATAAAATCCTTAAAAACATAACAATTCGAAAAAACCGAAAAAGCCTTAAATCCGTAAAACCACCAAAAGAACATAACATCCTTAAAAACATCAAAATAAACAAAAACCCAAGAAAACCCTAAAAATCGTAAAATACCCTAATAAATCCTAAAAAACATAAATATAATTAAAACCCCTAGATAACCTAAAAATTTCTAAAAACCCTAAAAACCGTAAAAACTATAAAAAATGATTACAACCTATAAAAACCCATAAACCGCTAAAAAGTATAAAAATCAATTAAACCCAAGATATCACTAAAAATATACAAAGAATATTTAAAACAAAAAAAACTAAAAAAGACACTATAAATAAAAAACATTAAAAACCCAAAAAATCATAAAAAAGAAAAAAAACTCATAAATATACTAAAAAATAAGTAAAACCCCTAAAAATGTAGAAAATCCTTAAACCCCAAATAACCCTAAAAAACCTCAAAAACCTAAAAACCATTAAAATTCATAAAAACCTAAAAATACTAAAAATCCTAAAAACCCTAAAAACCATAACAATAAAAAAATATATAACCCTCAAAACCAATAGAAACCCTAAAATGTGTAAAAATCTTTAAAAATATCTATAAATCCCTAAAACATAAAAAACCATAATAATAATTAAAAATTCATAAAACACCTTAAAAAATAAGAAAAATTTATACCCTTAAAAATATCAAAACACTAAAATACCTAAAAAACCCTAAAAACCCTAAAACCAAAAAACCCAAAAAACCTTAAAAAACATAATAACCCCTATAATTAAAAAACAAAATAAAAACTATAAAACCCTTTCAACCTTTGAAAATGATAGTAAACTCTAAAAAACCATGAAAACCCAAAAAAATTAGCAAAAAATAGTAAAATCCAAAAAATCCAAAAAAATCCAAAAAAAACCAAAAAACAAACCCTAAACCCAAAAAACCCAAAAAACCATAAAAATCTTAAAATGGTGTTAAAAATTCAAAAAATTAAAATTTTCTATGAACCCTTAAACATAAATAAATAATTAAAAACCAAACAAGCATAAAAACCCTAAAAATCATAAAAATCATATAAAAAACCTGAATATAAATATAAGTGTAAAAAATATAAAAATCATAAAAATCCTAAAAATAATTAAAACCCATAGATACCAAAAAATGATAAAAGTCTAAAAAACACTAAAACCCCTAAAAATCCATAAAAACTCTAGAAATCATGAAAATACTAAAAAACCCTAAAAATCCAAAAAAATGTAACAAACCATAAAATCCATGAAAACCCATAATAAAACCATTAAAACCTATAGAAAACTAAAACCTCTAAAAATCTAATAATGTTAAAAAAACACAAAGAACCATTAAAACCGTATAAAGAATTTAAAACTTCCAAAACCACTTAAAAAACCTAAAAAACCATAAAAACGCTAAAAATAATAAAAAATATAAAAAACTTTTAGCCCCTAAAAACATTATAAAACTATAAAAATGTTAAAAGGCCTAAAAAATTCAAAAACCACCCCAATTCCCAAAAAATACATTAAAACCCAAAAACCATAAAAAACTACAAAAACCCTAAAACCCATAAAAATTATAAAAAATCATTACAAATCCCTAAAAGAATAAAAAAAAATAAAAACCTTAAAAACCCCTACAAAAATTAAAAACTAAAAAAATTTAAGAACCATAAAAACAAAAAAATTCTAAATAACCTAAAAAATCCTAAAAACCATAACATCCCTCAAAATACCTAAAAACCCTAAAAAACCATAGATATCCTAAAAAATCCCTAAAATTCCATAAAATTGAAAAAACCCTCAAAGCCCCCCAAAACCTTAATAAAACCTCAAAAACCTTAAAACACATAAAACCCCTAAAATATAAAAATGATTAATATCCTAAAACATGAAAAACCCTAACAACCATAAAATACATAAAAAATATATAAACCCCTAGTACCCATAAATAAAAGTAAAATAACCTATAGAAAATTTTAAAACCCTTTAAACCCCTAAAAACATCTAAAACTCTAAAAAAACCTAAGACCCTCAAAAACCCTAAAAACCCCCACAAACCAGGACCGGCGTGGAGGTGATGGCTGCTGTGGAGGCTGGTGTTTTTGGTGCAGGTGGTTTGCTATTGTTGGCTGTGAGTCTCTTTTCTGGGAAGTTGTCGGGTGATGGAAGGTGTAATGCAAGTCTCTGGTTACTGTTTAGCTGGGAAGTGCGGAAGGGATGTGGCTCTATGACTATGCTTGTTGGTTGCTGGTTGTTATTTGACTGGGTGGTGATGGATGCTGGTTTTTTTGAGTTTGGATGCTAGTCATTAGTTAGATCTGAGCTGCTGGATGTTGGTTGATGCTGGATGATGGTGGTGGCTGCTTGGTTGTGTGTGTTTTTTCGTTTTTTTTTCGTTTTTTTTATTTTCATTTTTTGCGTGAGTTGTAAGGGGTTTTCGGGTTTGGGTCATTTGACCCCTCCCCTCCCTTTTATGATGTGTCTCTTTTTTCATTGCTAATAAATTTGGGGGGGCCAGGAATAGCCTGACCCTCACATCTTCCATTCCCTAAAAACCCTAAAAACTCCTAAAAACACTAAAACCCCCTAATAACATAAAAAGACACAAAAATCCATGAAAACCCCCATAAAAACATAGAAATCCTAAAAATACCTAAATCCACCTTAAAATCTAAAAAACCATAAAATCTCTGAAAACCCCTAATCACCCTAAAAACCCTAGCAACATAGAAAATCCTAAAAATACCAAAAAAACAAAAAAAAACCCTAAAAACCCTGACAAAATCCATAAAACCATAAAACACCTAAAAACCTAAAAATGCTAAAAACGTTAAAAGGCCCTAAAATCCCCCAGAAACCATAAAACCCCTAAAACCTTAAAAACTCTAAAAACCCATAAAACCCCAACAAACTGCTAAAAACTCTATAATTGGTTTAAACCACTAAAAATTTTAAAAAACATTAAAAACCCATAAAACCCAAAAAATCAAAAAAACCATAAAAACACAAAAAACCATAAAACCCTTAAAGTCTTAAAAAGCCGTAAGAACACTCAAAAAGTCTAAAAACCCTAAAAACCATAAAAACCCTAAAAACCATAAAAACCCTAAATAACCCCTAAAACTGAACAAAATGTACTAAACCCAAAAACCCTAAGAAAATCTTAAAAACCTAAAAATACTTAAAACCCATAAGAAACTAAAAAATCATTAAAGACCCAAAAAACCCAAAATACTAGAAAAAATCAAAAAATCCTCAAAATCCCTTAAAACGTTAAAAAGTAATTAAAATCCTAAAAAAGATCTATAAATCCCATAAAAGTTAAGAAACACTAAAAACCCTACATAATGCTTAAAAATGTAAAAAAAATTAAAACCCCTAAAAATAAAAAACGCACTAAAAACCCAAACAAACACTAAAACCCATAAAAACCATAAAACCCACTAAACCACAAAAACTATAACAACCCATAAAAGCCCAATAAAACACTAAATATTCTAAAAATCCCTTAATTCCCAAAAATGTTACAAAAATCTAAATAAAATTTACAACATGAAGAAAATAAAAAAACATGAAAACCCCAAAAACAATAAAAACCCTCCAAACCATAAAAACATGGAAAATCCATAAATATCATAAAAACACACTAAATATCCCTTAAAATGTAAAATACCCTTTAAAACTCTATTACCCCTAACAAAACCCGAAAAACCTAAAAATAATTAAAAACCCTCAAAAACCGAAAAAATACTACCAACCTTAAAAACCCTAAACAGCTAAAAGCACAAAAAATAGTCAAAATTCTTTAAAAACCAAAATAACTGTAATAATACAAAAGGCCTAATTATCCCTAAAAATGAAAAATATCCTAAAATCTCTAAAAAACATGAAGAAAACCTTAAAAATCGAAAAAAAACCTAAAACCCCTAAAAACATAAAAACAGTAAAAACCATAAAAACACAAAAAACCTTAAAACCCCTAAAAACAATAAAAACCCTAAAACCATAAAAAAACTAAAAGAACTCAAATATCTAAAAAAACTTTAAACCCATAAAAATGATAATAAAATTTAAATCCCCTAAAAACTAAAAAATAAAAAGAAAATGGTAAAACCCAAAAAATATAAAACCCAAAAAACCATAAAAAATACTAAAAATAATAAAAAACCAAAATAACCATAAAATCATAAAAAACATTGAAAATAACAAAATATGTAAAAACTAAAAAACCCTAAAAAAACAAAAAGAAAACCTTAAAAACCTAAAAATTCATAAAACCCCAAAAAACTATAAAAATGGTAAATCACTATAGCACCCTAAAACCATAAAAAATAATGAAAACCCTAAAAACCCTTAAAAACCATAAAATACTTAAAAGCCCAAAAATCAATAAAAACATAACAAAAAGTATAACCCTAAAAATCCTAGGAAAACCTAAATAACCTAGAAAAACCAAAAACCCCTAAAAACCAAAAAAACTAAAAACCATAAAATACCCTAAGAACCAAAAAATCTTAAAAACACGAAATCCTTAAAAACTAAAAAAACAATAAAAACTCTTAAAAACAACTAAAAATAAATAAAAATTTAAAAACCTGGAAAACCCTAAAAAACCATAAAAACTAAAAACACATGAAACACCTAAAAACCTAAAAATGCATAAAATCCCTAAAACAAAAAAACACTAAAAAAATTAAACAACCCTCCAAAACCATAAAAACTATAAAACAACTAAAAAGAATAAAAAACATTATACCCATAAAAATATTAAAAACTCTAAAAACCCATTCAATCCTAAAAAACTCAAAAAACCCATAAAACCCCAAAAACCCAAAAAAACTTGTAAAAATCCAAAACCCCCCAAAAAAATCCCTCAAAATCCCTAAAAACCCTAAAATTGCATTAAAATACTAAAAAATAAATAAAAATTCATAAAACCTAAAAACCATAAAAACCCTAAAAAACCCAACATAAACCATAAAAACTTCAAAACACAATAAAACCTAAAAAACAACAAAAGGCAGTATAACCCTAAAAAAATCTTGAATCACTAAAAATCAATATAACCCTAAAACCCATAAAAATCCTAAAAATTATGTAAAAATCATGAAAATCATAAAAACCGTTAAAACATAGAAAAAACCAAAGAAAAAATTCAAATCATAAAACCCTCAGTATCCCTAAAAACCATAAAAATCATACAAAATCCAAAAAAAGACATAAAAATCTCTATAAACATAAAAAACCTAAAAACCATTTAAAACCCTAAGAAATGAATTAATATCCTAAAAATACAAAAAACTACAAAATCTTACAAAAATAAAAACAATAAAACCCCAAAATCCTAAAAATCCAAAAACCCTAAAAACCATAAAAATCATTAAAAACCCAAAAACATCACTACAATTTTTAAAAACCCTAAAAATCATGAAAACCCTAGGAAATCATTAAAAACCTAAAAACACTTAAAACCCCTAAATATTTTAATAACCCCTAGAAGACCTGAAAACCCTAAAAATCATAAAAAACCCAAATAATAAAAAACTCTAACTTCCTAAAAAACCATAAAACAACTAAGTACTCTACAACCCCTTTAAACAACTAAAAATGATAAAAACTCTAAAAACCCTAAATCTCGAAAAAACCATAACAACCCTAAAACCCATAAAATATGTAAAAACCATAAAAACATTAAAAATCCCTAAAAATCCTAAAAAACAATAAATAACCTAAAAAACCCCTAAAAATACATAAAAATGTAAAAAATCAATTAAACTATAAACCCTAAGAAAAACCTAAAAACAGAATAAACTTAAAACATCTAAAACCCTAAAAAACGAAAAAACACTAAAAATCCAAAACTCCCTCAAAATCCTTAAAAATCCAAAAAACCATAAAAAAACATAAAAAGGCTTAAAAATCCCTAAAAACATAAAAACCCCTAAAAATCCTAGAACACCCTAAGAAAAAAAATCTTAAAAAACTAAAAACCCCTTAATACATAAAAATCATAACAACCCTAAATATCCTAAAAACCATAAAACTCATAAAACCATAAAAACCTGAGAACCCATAAAAACAAAAAACCCCACTAAAAATATATAAAAATTTTAAACCCCAAAAAAATAAAAAAATCTATAAAAACTGTTTTAAAACCTAAAAGACTAAAAAAACATAATACCCAAAAAACAAAAATACACTAAAAACCCTAAAATCCCCATAATTCAATAAATACCCTAAAACCCATAAAAATCCTAAAAAATCCCGTAAACCCTAAAAACATAAAAAACACAAAAAAATCCTAAAAAACATAATAAATACATAAAAACCAGAAAACACTTAATACACCTAAAAACCTAAAAAATGAAAAAATTATAAAAGACCCTAAAAGTCATAAAACCCCTCAAGATCCCTAAAACCCATAAAATTCTAAAAATATATAAAAAAATAAAAAATGTAAAGATCATTTAAAACCATAAAAACCCTAAGAAACCATTGAAAACAAAAAAACTATTAAAACCCCCAAAAAACCTATAAAATGCAAAAACCCTTAAAGGAATAAAATATACTAAAACGAAAAAACCCTATAAACCATAAAAATCCTTAAAAACCCATAAAAACCAGAAAAACAACTGAAAACTCTAAAAACACATTAAACCCCTAAAAATGTTAGAAAACTCTATAAAACTTAAAATCCCAAGACAAATAAAAAACCGTAAGACATCAAAAAATCACGAAAACCCCAGATCCCTTAAAAGAACTCCAAAAATCCTCAAAATCGCTAAAAAACTTAAAACCCATAAATATTGATAAAATCATGAAAATCCCTAAAAATGTAAAAAAACATAAAATGGTGAAAACCAAAAAAAAATCATAAAAATTAAAAAAAACTTAAAACCCATAAAAACATAAAAATTGATAAAAACCACAAAAAACCCTAAAAACCATAAAACACCAAAAAACATTAAAAACCCTAAAACCCAAAAAAACCCACAAACCCTCTAAAATTCTAAAAACCATTTAAACCCCTAATTTTTATTAAAAACTCTAGAAAACTTAAACAACATTGAAAACTTAAAAAATCCTAAAACCCAAAAAACCAAAAAAACCCTAAAAGGATGAAAAATTATAATAAACCATAAAATCCCAAAAAACCCTAAAAATCATAAAAATCCCGAAAAAGCCCTAAAAATATCAACAAATGTAAAAATTCAGAAAAAATGTTGAAAAAAACTAAGAAGGCATTAAAATCCTATAAAAACATAAAAACCATAAAAAAAAATAAAAAATGTTAGAAACCCTATAAACCCTGAATAACCCTAAAAACATTCTGTATCCTTAAAATATCTAAAAACCATAAAAAAATAAAAACCCCTAAAATCCCTAAAAATGATAAATAACCTAAAAACTTTGAAAAATTCTAATGAAACCAATAAAATACTAAAAAAAATTAAAATCCCTTAAAAACCTAAAAAATGCTAAAAACTGTAAAATGCCTAAAAAAACCAAAAAAAAACCACTTAAAACGATAAAAACCCTAAAAACGTAAAAACCCTATTGTCCAAAAACCCTATATAACCTCTAAGAACTTTAAAATCTATTTACACCCCTAAAAATGTTGAAAAACTCTAAAAATATTAAACCCAAAAAATCTCAAGAAAAACACTAAAAACCCATAAAAAAGTTAGTACCCAAAAAACCCCTAAAACCCCTCAAAATACTGAAAAACTATGAAACCAATAATATTTTTTTGAAATACCTAAGAATCCCTAAAAACATAAAAAACCATAAAACCCTGAAAACCCTAATAATACATTAAAAACCTAAAAACACTTAAAATCCCTAAAAACATAAAAATGCTAAAAGCCCTAAAAAATATATAAACTGTAAAAAAACCCCACTGAAAACATTAAAAACATTCAAATTCTATAAAATGAAAAAAAACAATTAAAACACTAATAACCTATTAAACCACTAAAAGTGTTAAAAACTCTAAAAAACATTAAATACCCTAAAAAACTAAGAAATCATTGAAGAACCAAAAAATAAATAAAAAACCATATAATCCCCAAATACCATAAAACCCACCAAATCCATGAATAACCTAAAAGTAATAAAAATCCAAAAAATCACTAAAAATACTTAAAAATATAAAAAACACTAAAAACCCTAAAAACACAAATAAAAACCTTAAAACCTAAAAACACTTAAAATACCTAAGAAACCTAAAACGTGATAAAAAAAATAAAAAACACTAATGCACCCTAAACCTCGTAAAGATCATAAAACCTAGAGAAACCATAAAACCTCTAAAAACCCATTAAAAACCAAACAAACCACTGAACACTAAAAACTATTTAAACCCCAAGAAATGTTAAAAAATATAAAAAACCTTAAAAACACTTAAAAACCTAAAAAAACTCTCAAAATCACTAAAAACCTTAAATACCCAGAAAAAGTACTAAAAATTAACTGAATTATATTAAAATACAAAAAAATCCTGAAACCCTAAAAACCACTAAGAAAATCTTAAAAAACTAAAAACACCTAAAAACCCTAAAAACTTACAAAATGAAAAAAACACCAAAGAAACTCAAAACCCCTGAAAACCCTAAAACCATAAAAATACCTAAAAACCCATAAAAATCCAAAAAACACATAAAAACAAAAAAAATTAAAAACTCTAAACACCATAAAAAATCCTAAGAAAACCATAAAAACCTAAAAACACTTAAAACCCATAAAAAACTAAAAAAATCTAAAAACCCTAAAATACAATAAAAACACCTGAAACCCAAAAAAACCTTGAAAAATAGAAAATTAATAAAAAACCCATGAAAACACAAAAAACCCACATAAAATCATAATACATTTTAAACGCTAAAAGTGTTAAAAAAACAAAAAACATTTAAATACAAAAAACTCAAAAAATTCATAAAAACCCAAAAAAACCCCATATAAACCCTAAAATTCATAAAACCCTAAAATAACTCAAAATCGCAAAAACCCCAAAAACCATAAAAATCCTTAAAAAATACCAAAATCCCTAAAATCATAAAAACCAAAAAAACAGGAAAACCCTTAAGAAAACCTTAAAAACCAAAAATAACCTAAAACCATTAAAAACCTAAAAAATAATAAAACTTGTACAAAACACTAAAAAATATAAATATATGAAATTCCATAAAAACTCTAAAGACATTAAAAATTGTAAAAACCTAAAAATAAATTAGAATCCCACTAAAAACTCTAAAAACCCTTTAAACTAATAAATAGGTTAAAAATATATTATAAACCAGAAAACCAATAAAAATGCTAAAAACTCAAAAAACCCTAGAAACCCAAAAAACCATAAAATATCTAAAAACACAAAAACAACTAAAAACCATAAACTCTAAAAAATTCATAAAAATCTCTAAAAATGTAAAAAACACTAATAAATTAAAACAACTCAAGAAAAATTAAAAACCTAATAACAATTAAGCCCCCAAAAAACCTAAAAATACTAAAATTCCTAAAACCCTAAAACCCTAAGAAATGCTAAAACCATAAAAATACATATAAATAATAAAAACACATAAAACTCCTAAATAAGAATAAAAATCCATAAAAACCTAAAAACCCCGAAAAACAAATAAAATAAAGCGGAAATTTTAAAAATATAATAAAAATTAAAACCCATAAAAACCAAAAATGAAAAAAACACTAAAAACCCCTAAACCCCCCCCCCCAACCCTAAAAACCATAAAACCCCATAAAAATAGTAAAACCAATAAATAATCAAACACCTTATAAACCCGTAAAACATTAAAACCCCCAAAAACAATAAAACACTAAACTCTTAAAACCCTTAAAATCTCTCAATATCCATAAAACAATAAAAACCCATGAAAACCCTAAAAAGTCCCTAAAAATTCCTAAAACAAAAAATCCCAAAAATCCCTAAAAATTCTTAAATGATCCTTAAAAACATAAAAACAATTAAAACCACAAAAAACATAAAAACTTATATAACCCTAAAAAACCTAAAAATAATTAAAACCCCCCAAAATAATAAAACCCCTAAAAATCATAAAAAATACATAAAACCCTAATAAAACACTAAAAATATTGAAAAGAAAAAAATATTAAGGATGGTGGCCTCATCTTCTCTACTGATCCCAAGTGATAATGGCTCACATTCCCTTCAAGGTTTAAAATGATGATAGTCTAGGCATCTCTCCCCCTGTAGGGGAGGGGCCTCCTCTGATTCTCACTAAGGACCACTCTTTGACCCCTTTCATGTCCCCTGATTTGATACCCTCTTTCCCACAGATAGAGATTTTCCTAAAGGTGTTGGAGCTTTAGGAAGGTTGGTCCTAGCTCCCGCTTTCAATCTAGGTGTTAAATGAAGCATCAACGCTTCATCGTCTACCTTTTGTTTTGAGATTTTTGATGTTGCGGCCCCCATTGGACACCTTTGACTTGTCTGTTTTCGATCATTGGGATCATCAAGACCATGAAATGTTGGGTCTCTTTGTTGGTGATTATATGATTATTTTCTTGATATCTAAGGGGATCATATTTGTACTTGGTCTGCGGCACCCCAAAGCCACAATTCCACACACTTATCCCTCTTTAGGTGTAGTTTTTTCCTTCATATGAAGCGTGACTCCCTGATGTTTGTGACTTGGATTTGATTTCTAAAACTACCCCTCCCTTTTCAAAATAATTATATAATTTAAATGGTAGAGAATTGGGTGGGGAGTTTTCTATGTGTGGATAGCTAGACATAGTCCCTCAGTAATCATGTTCCTCCGAGGGATTTTATTGTCGTTGATTCTTCTAAGGATCCAAACAATTGTTCTATGGATTTATGTGGGGGAGAAATTCATTGGGAGTAATCAATGGTTTTGAATCATGGGATGACTTATATTTTTCTTTCTAGAAATTTTGGAATAGTGATCATTCTTGCGGTTTTGGTGCCTATGATCGGAGTGGAATGAGTCTGGTTTAGGTAGGGTCTGGTGAGAGAAGCATGAAATTGGTGGAGGTGCAGGAGGCCTTGAGAGTACCCAAAATACTACCCAACCAACCAATGTTTATGGTGGGTTTTATGCATCTAAAAACAGATTTGAATGTTGGTGTGACATAGAGGTAGTAGTTGTGGATTCTGGTGTCATGAGTATGAAATTGGATGGGAATTGTTGTGGAATGGGATGGGATGGCACTGATATGGTGCACACAGATGAAGCTAAGACTATGAATTGTAGTAGTGAACATATAGAAAGTGGCGAGTTGAAGGGGGGGGGGGAAGAAGAATGGGAAGGTGTATGAGTAGGGAGACAAGACTGGGAATGGGAAATAAGAGGCACCCATTATGCAGTCCCTGGAAGGACTTGCATTGGCCTGGAGGAAGGGTAGTGGGAAAACCAGCAATAGCCTGTTGACATATATAAATGATGTAGATCTGAGTAATAGGTTCGAGAAGTTGGTCTTGTCTAATCCAGTTGATGATGGTGTTGTGTAGGGGGGGAGTGCCTGGGTAGGGGGTAGTGGCTGGGTAGGAGGCGATAGCTGGAGTTGGGCGGGAGATGATTATGGTTGGGCAGGAGATAATATTGGAGGGGAAGTAGACCCTTGGTCTCAATGAGTGATGCCCTGGTCTGAGCATTGATGAAACCTTGGCATTGTATAGTGGGAGTGGTGAAATGAGGAGGGATGAGATGGGGGTTGTGCTAGTGTCCCATGGTGAAGATGTTAGTGCTGATCACATGGAGGACTTGGCTGGACATCCTTTACCATTGTTAAGAACTGGTGAAGGAGGGTTGGCCCCGGAATTGCAGAAGGCCATGTTGGTTTATGGAGTCACATATGTGGAATACCACTCTATGGTATTCCATGACATGGAGGTGGTGGAATGGCCATGGTTCTCCTTTGAGGATGAGGCAAAAAGATTAGGAGAGATTTTTGCAGGGATCACCGTAGAATAAATGCCAATAGGGACTAGTTCAGATGGTAAAGAGAAAAGCATCAAATGGGGGGTGGAGCATCCTATGGAAAAGATAGAAGGGGTGGTGACAAAGGGGCATTAAGTGTGTCCACTGAAGGCGTCCTATATGAGAAGGCGGCTCATGCGGATGGTTTAACCTCTTCAACCCAAAAAGGAGGTAGAGGAGGGTTTATTCCTCTCTCTAGGCCCATGGCGACCTAGGCCACCTGAAGGGAGGCTAAGTAGATATTCAAAGCAAACAAGCGAGAGTAGCCTCCGTGAAATTCATAGAAGGAGGGGCTTAAAGAGAAGTACTTGGCTTTTCTCAGACTACAAGAGTTCATTGAGTCTTGATGGGATTCTATGGACACAGGGGTGGACTCAAACTTTTGATTTGCTGACATAGCTGCTAGACTTAGTGCAAATGATAACCCTTATAGTACCATCCTGGTTTATGAATTTGGTGGTGATATTGAATGACTTTTTCCCATTGTGTGTTTTTTGGATTTTTTGGGGGTTTTGTTTTTTGGGTTTTTGTTGGGGATTTTGGGCGTGGGCCATATGGTCCTACTCCACCCTTTATCTGTGTCTCCTGTTTTCTCTTTATACATTTTAGGGGGACCAGGAATAGCCTGGCCCTGCACCTTCCTTTCCCAAAAATGCTATAAACTATAAAAACCTAAAAAAACATAAAATCTAAAAAAACCCTAAAACCAAAAAAAATCTTAGATATCTGAAAACACAAAAAAACATAAAATCTCTCAAATTCCCTAAAAACCCTAAATCCATAAATATCGTAAAAATGACCTAAAAATGCATAAAAATATTAAAAATCTTAAAAAACCTAATAAAACATTAAAAGCCTAAAAACACATAAAACCAATAAAAATATAAAAATGATACAAACCACAAAGAACCCAAAAAACCCAAAAACACCCATATAACTCTCAAAATACCTAAAAACCTAGAAAATCATAAAAATGCTAAAAATCCATTCAAATCCCTAAAAATGTAAAAACTCTAAATATACTATGAAAATCCTAAAAAACTAAAAACACTTAAAACTCAAAAAAAAAACATAAAAATTCAAAAAACCCAAAGAAACCCAAGAACCCCATAAAAACACTTAAAACGATAAAAACACTAAAATGCATAGATTAAACTAAAACCCACAAAAACCTAAAATTAACTTAAAACAATAAAATCCTTTTAAACCAAAAAAAATATAAAAAAAATCAAATATCCCTTAAAACCCTAAAAATCTCAGAAAACCCTAACAATCCAAATAAAAGAAACCCTAAAAATCCCTAAACACAATAAAAACCTGAAAATCATAAAAATCCCAAATAATTCCTAAAATTTTAATAAACCCAAAATACCTTGAATACCCTGAAGAAAACTGTAAAAACATAAAAATATTAAAATCCCCTAAAAACCTTAAAAACTATAAAAAAACATAAAACCCTAAAAAACTATAAAATAATAAAGCCCCTAAAATGATTAAACCCTTAAAATTCATAAAAACATAAAACTTTTAAAGACCCTTTAAACGCATAAATATATTAAGAAACTCTAAAAGACCTTAAATTGATAAAAAAACTCAAGAAGCACAAAAAAACCATAAAAACAATAAATCCCCTCAAAAAATCTTGAAACCTTAAAAACCATAAAAATCATAAAAATCCCAAAACATCCAAAAAATGTAAAAAACCGAAAACCCATAAAAACCTATGAAAATATTAAAAAACTTAAATACTTGAAACCACCAAAAACATAAAAATACTAAAACCCCAAAAATACCAAAAAGTACCCTAAAACCCCTCAAAATCCCTAAAATCTACAAAAACAAATAAAAATACATAAAAATCCAAAAAAATATAAAAACCCCTAAAAACCCAGAAAACCCCTAAGAAAACCAAAAAAACCTAATAAAATTTAAAACCACTAAAAACTTCATAACCACTAAAAACCCAAAAGACAATAAACACCAAAAAAATCATCAAAACCTCCAAATCCATAAAAACCAAAAAACAATAAAATTCATAAAAATAAATAAAAATCCCTAAAAATGTAAAAAACCAAAAAACCTAGAAAAACCATAAAAAACCACAAAACTCTAAAAACATAAAAAAAATTAAAAACCTAAAAATCCATAAAAACCCTAAACCCCAGAAAACATTTAAAATCCCAAATACCTTAAAACCCTAAAAACTCAAAACCCCATTTAAACCCCTAAAAACATTAAAAAAACTCTAAAATTATAAATAATTCTACAAACAGATAAACCCTAAAACCCCAAAAAATCACAATAACCCAAATAACAAAAAAAACCAAAAAAACACCTAGAAACATCAAAATACCAAAAATCCCAAAAAAAGATTAATATTCTAAAATATACTTAAAAATCCATAAAAACGTAACACATTAAAACATTGAAGAAACCAAAAAAATATTAAAAAACATTAAACCCCTAAAAACCTAAAAATACTAAAATCCCAATAAACCAAAATACACCTCAAAATGATAAATTCCCTAAAATCCTAAATAACACTAATACCCTAAAAACCCATAAAACCCATAAAACCCCAAAATAACTAAAATATATAAACACTCTTTAAAACCATAAATATGTTAAAAACACTAAAATTTTTTAAAAAAAACAAAACAAAAAACAACTTTGAAAACAAAAAAATTTTTATAAAAATCATAAAACCCTTAAAACCCCTAAAAACCTTCAAAAACCCTAAAAACCATAAAAATACATAAAAATGACTAAAAATGTAAAAACCCTAAGAACCTTGAAAACCATAAGAAAGCCTCAAAAACTAAAAATGTTTGAAACCCATAATAACCTAAAACTGCTAAAACCACTAAAATACACTAAAAACCCCAAAACCCCTCAAAATCCATAAAAACAATAAAAATAATAAAAATCCTAAAAATCCCTAAAACTAATAAAAATGTAAAAATCCAAAAAGGCCATTAAAACCCCTAAGAGAACCTTAAAAACCTAAAAAACATAAAACCCATAAAATCTAAGGATGTTTAAACACCCTACAACCCATAAAACCTCCTTAAACCATAAAAAACCAAAAAATCCATAAAAACCCTAAAAGACCACTAAAATATCTAAAACCCCTATAAATCGCTAAAACCATAAAAACACTAAAAAACATAAAACCCCTAAAAACCTCAACAATACTCAAAAACCACCAAAAAACCATAAAAAACTAAAAACCATAAAACCATAAAAACCTAAAAACCCAAAAAAAAACTTAAAAAACCAATAGAAACCCCAAAAAATTCAGAAAAAACCATAAAAAATAAAAAACCCTAAAACCCTGAAAACCCTTAAGAAAACCGTAAAAATAAAGAAACACTTAAAACCCAAAATAAACCAAAGAAACCCTAAAAACGCTAAAACCCTAAATACATAAAAAAATTAAGAAACCCTAGAAACCCTAAAAAACAATAATTTTTTTAAAAAATCCCTTAATTCCCTAAAAACATAAGAACACCCAAAAAACCTAGAAACCACTTGGATAAAATTAAAATCATAAAAACACATAAAATGTATAAAAACCTAAAAACCTATAAAACCATGAAAACCATAAAACCCCTAAAAACCTTCAAAAAACCCAAAAAAATACATTAAAACTCTATATAACCACTATAAACTCTAAAAACACTTTAAACCCCTATAAACTAAAATAAACTCTAAAAAATCTTTAAAATCTTTAAAAAACAAAAAAACCAAAAAATCATAAATCCCTAAAAATCTCAAAAACCCGAAAACCCCCACTAACCATGAAAATCCTAAAAAGTCCCTAAAAATGTAAAAATCCATAAAAACCATAAAAATTGTTATGGAACCTCCAAAAATCTAGAAACTATTAAAACCACTAATAATATAAAAAACATTATAAACCATAAAACCCTTAGAATCCTATAAATCCATAAATACATTTAAAATCCATAAAATCCTAAAATACCATAAAAATCCTGAAAAGGCCTTAAAAATACCTAAAATCGTAAAAACCCAAAAAACTAAAATCATTAAGAAAACCATAAAAAACAATTAAAACCCCTAAAAATGAAAAAAACGTTAAATGACCTTAAAAAAACTAAAAACCCTAAAAACCATAAAACCCCTAAAATACCACTAAAAAAACTAGAAAACTTTAATCCACTAAATTTTTTAAAAACTAGTAAAAAACTAAAACCCCTAGAATACTCAAAAAAACCCAAAAAACCCAAAAAAACTATAAAATACCTAAAACCATAAAATCCCACAAATTCCGTAAAATCCGAAAAACCCATAAAATTATTAAAAATCCCTAAAAATACCTAAAAATATTAAAAGCACTTAAATCCATTAAAAATAGTGATAAAACCTTAAAAAACTAAGAGTAGTTAAAACCCCTAAAAACTAAAAAAACCCTAAAAACCAGAAAAACCAAAGAAACCAAAAAAACCTAAATAAACTTAATACCCGATAGAACGACTTAAAACTATAAAAAAACATTTTAAACTCATAATAACATTATAAAACTCAAAAAATCCTATAAAACACTAAAAAATAAAACAAACATAAAAACCTAAAAAAACTCATAAAAACCCGTAATACCAATAAATCCCAAAGAAATCCCTAAAACCCATCAAAAATTAAAAATCATAAAAAAACCCCAAAAACTCATATAAAAATAAAAATACTGATACGCCTATGAAACCATTAAAAACCTAAAAACATTTAAAACCCCCAAAACAACAAAAAATAATATCCTAAAAATCCTAAAAACCCCTAAACCCCTAAAAACAACTAAAACCTTTAAAATCCCTAAAAACACTAAAACTATAAAATTAATAAAAATTTACAAAAAAATCCATCGAAACATAAAAAACCCAAAAAAACCCTAAAAAACCTTATAATACCATAAAAACCAAAAAACATTAAACCCCTAAAAACCTCAAAACCACTAAAAACCGTAAAAGAAACCGAAAACCCAAAAACCCCTTAAAACCCTAAAAACACATAAAAACCATAAAACCACTAAAGTACATAAAACCCCTAAAACCACTAAAATGTCTAAAAACCCTTTAAACAACTAAAAAAATTGAAAAAACCTTAAAAAACATTAAAACAAAACAAATCCTACAACCATTAAAACCAAAAATACCTAAAAATCAACAAATCATTAAAACTCCATAAAAACCGTAATAATCAATAAAATACGAAAATATAACTAAAACCCCATATTCATAAAAATCTATTAAATCCCTGAAAAACTATAAGAAAATCAAAAAAAAAATAAAACCCTTTAAACCCCTAAAAACCCAACAAAGCTAAAACCCCATAAAACCATAAAAAACATAAAACCCTGAAAACCCATTAAAAACCCATTAAAACCCTAAAACTACACAAATCATTAAAAACCCAATAAACCCATAAAAACATTAAAAAATCATAATAAAAAACTAAATAGCTAAAAAACCCTAAAGCCGAAAAAAACACTAAAAACCCCAAAACCCATACAACCTCAAAAACCATCAAAAACATTAAAAGTCCTAAAAATCCTAAAAAATACCTAAAAATACCTAAAAATAAAAAACCCTAAAAACTCATAAAACCCTAAAAAAACCTTAAAAACCCGATACAACTAAAAACTTTTAAAAAACTAAAAAATGCTAAATTAATAAAAACCCTAAAAACTTTACAAACCCCATAAAACCATAAAAATTCCTAAAAAACCTAAAATACATAAAAAATCCTATAGAATATTTATCACCCTAAAACCCTCTAAGAAATCCATAAAAATATAAAAACACTTAAAGCCCTTAAAAAATCTAAAAAATGTTAAAAGCCCAAAAGACCCTAAAAACACTAAAAACCACAAAAAACCAAAAAACCCCCAAAACCGTTAAAACCCTAAAATCCATAAATAAGCTAAAATGAACTGGAACACTAAAACCCCATTAAACCCCTAAAAATGTTCAAATCTATAAAAACCCATACAAAACATAAAAAAATAAAAAAACCATAAAAAACCAGAAAACCGCTAAAAACTCCCAAGATCTATATAAACCCTAAAACTATAAAATAATAAAAAATCCCAAAAAAGGTAATAAAACCCCTATAAACCTGAAAAACAGTTAAGAACCTTTAAAACGAAAAAACACATAAAACCCTAAAAAAGCTACAAATTCTAAAAACCCTAAAACACCTAAAAACCCTAAAATCTACAAATAATAAACACCCCTAAAACACTAAATGACCCAAAAAACACAAAAAAAATAAAAATAAGGCCCACAAAAAACTCTAGAACCCATTTTAAAACAATTTTTTAAAAACTCTAAAAAATTTTAAACCTATAAAAACACAAAAAAAATCCTTTAAAAAATAACATAAACTCTAAAATCCAAAAAACCATAAAATCCTAAAAATCCCTAAAATCCCTAAAAACTATAAATATCAAAAAAAAAACCTTAAAATCCATAGACATAAAAATTCATAAAAACATTGAAAACCCCTAATAAAACATTAAAAATATAAAATGACATAATCCCTAAAAAATTAAAAGATGTTAAAAATCATAAAAAAATCCTAAAACCCCTAAAAACACTCTAAATCCCTAAAAACCCTAAAACCCCATAAAATCATATAAAGTCCCTACAATTCACTAAAAAAATAAATCTCATAAAAACCATAAAAAACCTTTAGAATACCTTAAAGAAACTAAAACCCCTAAAACCTAAGAAATTCTCAAAACCCTAAAAAAAATAAAACCCCCTAAAACCATAGAAACATGAAAAACCGAAAAACCCTTAAAATCCAAAAAACCTATAACCCCTAAAAACCCTAAAAGCATGAAAAATCCCTAAAAACCCCATAAAACCATAAAAATCATAAAAAAAGATATAGAAATCTATAAAAATGATAAAAACCTAAAAAATGTAACATATCCTATGAAAATAATTACGAACATAAAAATAATTAAAACCCACGAAAAATTTAAAATATTCCAAAAACCCTAAATTCCCTAAAACCCATAATACCCTCCAAATTCATAAAAACCCAATATTTCCATAAAAATCATAAAAAACCCTATATTCTAAAAAATATAAAAAACCCTAAAAACATGAAAAAAACTAAAAAAACATTAAAAACCCAGCAACACTTAAACCCCCAAAAAACCTAAAAAGCACTAGAAACCCTAGAAGCCATAAATTACCATAAACATCCGAAATCCAAACCCCCCTAAAACCTTAGATACCTTAAAACCCCATAAAACTCTAAAAACCCACTTAAGACTCAAAAAACCCTTTAAAACCCTAAAGACATAAAAAACAATAATAATCCAAAAAACACTTAAAACAACTAATAAACCTAAAAAATTGTAAAAACCATAAAAAAAATATTAAAAACAATAATACCACAAAACCTTAAAAAATATTAAAAACCCCATAAAACTCTAGATCCACTAAAAACTCTAAAAAACACTTTAAAACTCTAAAGACATTACCAACGATAAAAAACATAAATCTCTATGAAAACCTTAAAACCTCTCAAACCCAAAAAACCATAAATGCCATAAGAACCCCTAAAAACCATAAAATCCCAAAAAACCATATAATCATAAAAAGTCCTTAAAAATACATAAAATGTAAAATACACAAAAAAATCCCCAAAAACCCTATAAAAACATAAAAAATATAAAAACTCTTAAAACCCTTAAAACCCCCAAAAAATCTAAAAACCCATATTAACCATAAAAAACCCCCAAAACCCCTCAAAATCCCTAAAATTCAAAAAAAAACCATAAAAGACCGTAAAAACAATAAATATCCCTAAAAACATAAAAATACATAAAAGCCTGAAAATAACCTATGAAAACCTTAAAAACCTAAAAAAACCATAAACCCATAAAAACACTAAAAAATCTAGAAGATCCTAAAAACCCCTAAAAACCCCTAAAAACCATAAAACCTTTAAACCATAAAGACCCAAAATAAAAAACACATAAAACTTCTAAAACGCTAAAATCCCTTTAAACCCTTAAAACATTAAAAATTTTAAAACCTATAATCAACATAAAAAAATTCTAAGAAGCCCATAAAAACCAAAAAACCTATAAAATCCATAAAAACCATGAAAACCCTAAAAATATATAAATACCCTAAAAATCAAGAAAATCCAAAAAATCATTAAAATTCCTTAAAAACAAAAAAACCCTAAAAACAATGAAAACCCTTATAAAAACCATAAAATCCAAAAAAACATAAAAATCATAAAAAACAAAAAAAAATTAAAATCACTAAAAACCCTAAAACCCCTAAAATTATAAAACCACTAATTACCTTAAAACACCTTAAAACCCACAAACCCCTAAAACAACTAAAAACATAGAAAACCCTTTGAACCCTTAAAAATGTTAAAAAAATAAAAAAACCATTAAAACCCAAAAACTACCCCCCCAAATAAAGATAAAAACGCTTAAAACCTAATACCCTAAAAAATTATAAAATCCAAAAATCCCAAAAATCTAAAATTACCTAAAAACCTGAAAAAAAAAATCTATGAAAACATTAAAAAACATAAAAGCACTTTAATCCCATAAAAATCTAAAAATGCCAAGAAAACCTAAAAAACACTAAAAGCATTAAAATGACACAAAATACCTAAATTCACTAGAATATAAAAATCAAAAAAAATTCATAGAATATTTAAAAATCTAAAAAACCCAAAAAAAATGAAAATACAAATTAAAAACATAAAAACATAAAAACACTTAAAATCCCCCAAAACCCAAAAAACGCAAAAACCCCAAAAATCCGTAATGACACTAAAACCCATAAAAACCCTAAAACCATTAAAAACTATTAAAACCATTTAAACCCATAAATATTTTAAAATACCTTAAAAATACATAAAACCAAAAAAAACTAAAAAATTCCAAAAAACCCAAAAAAACTATAAAATCCATAAAACAACTTAAAGCCCCTAAAACACCTAAAAACCCTCAAAAAACCTAAAACCCATACAAAACCATAACAATTATATAAATATCAATAATACCTAAAAACATAAAAAACCCAAAAACCCTTAAAACCTTAAAAACCAAACAAAACCATAACAATTTTAAAAAGCCCAAAAAAATACCTAAAAACATAAAAAACCCAAAAACCATTAAAAACCCTAAGAAAATCTTATAAATATAAAAACACTTAAAATGCAGAAAAACCCTAAAAAGTTTAAAAACCCAAAAACCATAAAAACCCTAAAACCATTCAAAAACCATAAAAACCCAAAAAACCGTAAAAATATTTAATAAATCCCTAAAAACATAAAATACACTAAATACCTTGAGAAATCCTCATAAAACATTAAAATTCTAAAAGAATATAACCCCCCAAATGATTAAAATCTTAAATGATTGAAAAATCCTAGAAATCCCAAAAATTCATAAAAACCCCTAAAAACATTAAAAACCCATAAAACCATAAATTCCCAGAAACCAAGAAATCTCTAAAAACCATTAAAACCCAAGAAAATGTTAAAAAATATCTAAAAACTTTTATCACCTTAAAAATATAAAAAACAAATATAAAACCCAAAAGCCCCAAGAAATAATAAAAACACTAAACCCCCCAAAAAACTTGAAACCCCTATAAATCCCAAAAAACCATAAAAATCATAAAAATCTAAAAAAAATCCCTAAAAACATAAAGAATTAAAAAATCCATGAAAAACCCATAGAAAACCGTAAATACCAAAAAACACTTAAAACCACTAAAAAACCTAAGAAACTATAAAACCCCTAAATATCAAAAAACCCATAAAAACCTTAAAAACCGCATAAAACCCTCCAATATCACAAATAAACTCTAGAATCCTTTTAAAGAACAAAAAATTTAAATACTATGGAATACCATAAAAACTATACAAAAATTCAAAACCGCCTAAATACCCTAGAAAAAATAAAACCCCAAAAAACTCAAAAACCCATAAACCCTAAAAACCCCTAAAACTCTAAAAAACCATAAAAACCCATAAAACAAATATCGATCTAAAAATCAATAAAATCATAAAAAACCTAAAAACACCAAAAAACCTTAATAAATCCTTAAAATCCTAAAAACATTTAGACCCCCTAAAAACAAAAAATGCTCAAAACTATAGAAACCCCTAAATACCCTAAAAATACTAAAAGCCATCTAAATCCTAAAAAACCCTAAAACCCATAAAAAAATTTAATGTGCCCTGTAACATATAAAAACTATATTTAACATGAAAACGGTAAGAAAACCTTAAAATCCTAAAAACACTAAATAAACCGAAAAATCATGAAAGTCACAAAAAAACCCTAAAAACTGTAAAAACCTTAATAACCATAGAAACCATAAAACACCATAAATACCATAAAGTAAACCTAAATGCCCATAAAACATTAAAATTCACTGAAAACTCTGAAAACCCTTTAAACCCATAAAAACGTAAAAATACTAAAAAACTATAAACCGCAAAAATTCAAAACAACCAGAAAAACCCAAAAAATCATAAAACTCTAAAAAACCCTAAAAACACTCTAAATCCCTAAAAACCCAAAAGAAATTAAAAATCCTAAAAAATCACTAAAAATCCAAAAAAAACATTAAAAACCCTTAAAGACCCTAAAATCCTATAAAAACAGTAAAAACCAAAAAACACTTAAAACACCTAAAACCCTTAAAACCACAAAAACATAAGAAATTCTAAAAATTCAAAAACACCCTAAAACCCCTAAAAAACCTAAACTTCATAAAAATATATAAAAACTAGAAAAATCCAAAAAAACCCAAAAAAATGCTAAAATTTAAAATAACCAAAAATTTCTGATAAAAAAAAAATAAAATCATAAAAACTAAAAACTATTAGAACCCCTAAAAACTGAAAAAGGATTGAAAACCCCTAAATGGCCCTAAAAACCATAAATGTCCCTTGATATAAAAAAACCCCTAAATTCCATAAAAAACCTAGGAACCCGTAAATACCCTACAAACCCACTGAAACTCTAAAAACCCTTAAAACCCTAAAAAACCAAAAACACCCTAAAAACTCTAAAAAACTGGGAATGGTCTCAAAAATACAAAAAAACATAAACACCCATAACATACCTAAAAAAAATGAAAGTTTCTAAAACATAAAATACCCTAAAAACCTTCATAAAACTAATGATAAACTAAAATAACTAGAAACACATAAAACCCTAAAAAACTAAAAAGCAATAAAAACCCTAAAAAATTCGAAAACCCCTAAAATCCCAAAAAACCATAAGACCCATGAAACTATAAAAAACCACTAAAAACTCTTAAAACCCTTTAAACCCCTAAAAACATAAAAAAATATCTAAACACCATAATAACCAAAAATACTTTAAAAAACTATAAAAAAATCTTAAAAACACTACAAAAACCCTAAAACCATAAAAACCCTAAGAACCCTAATAACTATAAAGACCTAAAATTCAATAAATATCCCTAAAAACAATAAAATTTAAAAATCACATAAAATCTCTATGAAGACCTTAAAACCCAACAAAAACTTAAAATACCTAAAAACCTAAAATTCTAAAACCCTAAAAAAAAAATAAAAACCCTCAAAATCCCCAAAACCCCTCAAAATCCCTAAAATCCCTAAAAACCAAAAATATTCTACAAAAACCACTAACAATCCCAAAACACATAAAAAATATAAAAACAATGAAAACCCATAAGAAAACCTTAAAAATTTGACAACACTTAAAACCCCCCAAACCCAAATAATTTAAAAACCCCCAAAACCCAAAAATTTTAAAAACCCTAAAAAACACTACAAACACATTGAAAACCTAAAAACCCTAGAAACCTTTAAAATCCCTTGAAACCCAAAAAATTGACTAAAAACTCTAAAATCTCTTTAAACCCCTTAAAAATGTTAATAAACTATAAAAAACCATAAATACTATAAAAACTCAAAAACCCTAAAAATCAAATGATTTTACTAAATCCCTAAAAAACCTAAATACCCTTAAAATCCCTAAACACCGTAAAACCCATAAAAATATTAAAAGGACTAAAAATTTATAAGAAACTAAAAAACCCAAAAACCCAAAAAACCTCTATGAAAAATTTAAAAACATATAAAAACATAAAACCCCCAAAAACCTAAAAAAGACTAAAAATACCTAAAAACCCAAAACCCCAAGAAACCCCAAAAAACCTACCAAATCCTTAAAACCCATAAAAACCCATAAAATTCCTAAAAAATAACTAAAATCCTTGAAAACATAAAATCAACTAAAATCCTAAAAACACTTAAGAAAACCTTAAGAAAATAAAAACACTAAAAAACCCTAAAAATACTAGAAACCCTAAAAGACCGTAAAATCCATAAAAACATAAAACCCCATACAACCCTTAAAAACTTTAAAACCCTAAAAACCCACTATAAAAAGTAAAAAACCTTAAATACTCTGAAAAGGTTAAAAATATTAGAAATCATGAAAACCCAAAAAATTAAAAACCCTTAAAACCTAAAAAAACAAAGAAAAAGCCTAAAACCCATTAAAGTCCCTAAAAAATTCAGGCCTTTTCTTTTTGGGTTTTACATTTCTTACTCAGTCTAATTTCCATGCAATGGTTTTTATTTGCTTCATTAATTTATATTGGAATTTTTCCTAAGGGTCAGTTGTTTGGGCTTCGCAAGGTTTCTTAGGACCATTTTCCTTTATTTTGTTGTTGTGTGTCTTTGGTCCATTTAGTTTCACCCATTATGTGAATGAATTTTACTATAATTTGTTTAATTTTTTATATAATATGTTCAATTTATCTTGCAAAAAAACACTAAAAACACACAAAAAAACTATGAACACCATAGAACCCATAAAAACAACCCATATCCCTAAAACGGTATAAACCCACAATATTCGTACAAAAATTCCAAAAAATACCTAAAATCATAAGAACCCTAAAAACCATCAAAACCTCAAAGAAAACCATAAAAACATGAAAACACAAAAAACCCCTAAAAATATAAAAATATGCTAGATACCCTTAAGAACCTTAAATGCCAAAAAAACCATAAAAAACCTAAAAACATAAAAACCGTAAAAACTGAAAAAATATTAAAATACACTAAAACTATAAAATATCATTAAATCTGTAAAATTATAAAAATTTTCAAAAAAAAAACCTTAAAACCCCTTAAAAGCATAAAAAACCCTATAACCCAAAATAAAATCATTAAATATTTAAAAACCCTCAAAATCTCTAAAAACACAAAAAAACCCACAAAATATCTAAAACACAGAAAACCCATAAATATCATACAGTATCCCTACAAATCTATTAAAAAATAAAAACCCATAAAAATTTTGAAAACCCTAAGAAAACCAAAAAAAGCTAAATATTATTAAACCCCCCCCCCAAATTAAAAAATGATGAAAAACTTATAATACCCTAAACCCCCTAAAACCACTCAAACCCCAAAAAACCAAAAAAATCATTAAAAAATTAAAATTCTTTTAAAACACCTAAAAACATAAAAACCCAAAAAAACCCCATGAAAACATTCAAAACAAAAAAAAATCAAAACCCCAAAAAACATAAAAATTCTAAAGACCCTAAAATATCCTAAAACCCCCTAAAACCCGTAAAAACCATAAGTTTCAAAAACACATTAAAACCCCTAAACCCCCATAAATACCCCCAAACTACTAAAAACTCTAAAGACCCTTTAAACCCATAAGAATATAAAAAATATCTATAAACATTAAAACCCATTATAAACTAAAAAACCATAAAAAACTATAAAACCCCATAAAAATCCTAAAAACAATAAATTCCCTATAAATGCCTAAAAAATAAAAAAAATAACAATCCAAAAAAATCCGTAAAAGTTAATACAAATGTAACAAACCCCAAAACCCCTGAAAACCCCTTAGAAATCCATTAAACCCCTAAAATAGTAAAAACTACTAAAAAACCTAAATACCATTATAAATCATAAATCCCATAAAAACTATAAAAACCATAAAAACCCTTAAAACAAGTAAAAATTCTAAAACCCCATAAAGCCACAAAAACCACTAAAACTCCAAACACCCTTTACATGCATAGAAAAATTAAAAAACTCTAAAAAACATTAACACCACTAAAATCTAAAAAAATCATAAAATCCATAAAAACCATAAAACCCGTAAAAACCGTAAAACCCACAAAATCTTTAAAAACTCTAAAACCATTAAAATCCTAAAAATCAACTAAAATACCCAAACAATGAAAAAACATTAAAAACTCTCAGAGAAACTGAAGAGCCTAAAAACATTTTAGACCCCTAAAAAACTAAAATACACTAAAACCCTAATAAACTCTAAAAACATTAAAAATCATAAAACTACTAAAAACCATAAAAATGATAAAAACCCAAAAAACCACCTAAAACCCTAACAAAAGTCCTATAAACCCATTAAACTCCTAAATACATTTAAAAAATATATAAAATTCTAAAAAACTCAAAAAAACCATAAATATGAAAAAGACCACAAAATCTTAAAAACCCTAAAAATAATGAAACCCCTCAAATTCTCTAAAAACCCTAAAAAAGTAATTTTTTTTAAAAACCCCTAAAATACTTTAAAATTTTAAAACCCCAAAAAATCATGATTAAAGCAAGTGGGGACCTTCATATACCATCTCATCTGCTCTATGCTGATGATATCATTCTATTAGGGGAGGTAAACCGTACAACACTTATTCAACAAAGAAGCTCTTCCGGCATTATGAGGAGGTTACAGGGCAATCTATTAGCTGGGGGAAATCATTCATCATATTTGGAAAAGGAATCTCCAATCCTTGGCAGATACGATATGCCCATATTATGGGTGTGAAGAGAAGTTCGTTACCATTTACATACCTCGGGGTTTCTCTCTTTTGGGGCAAGCCAAGATGTTCTCATTTTGAATCGATTACAGCAAGAGCCATCAACCAACTTGCCCGGTGGAAAGGAAAATCTCTGTCACAAGCAGAAAGGGTTTGCCTATCAATTAGGTTTTAATACCCATGCTAGTTCATACCTTCTCGATTTACAGGTGGCCGGTTAGTGTACATAAGAAAATGCAAGAGAAAATCAAGAACTTCATGTGGACGGGATGTATCAATGAAAGGAAGCTTGTCACAGTGGACTGGAAAAAGTGTACTGAACCAATTGATATGGGTGGTCATGGTATCAAAGACTTGAGGAAGTTCAATGAGTCACTACTGGGTAACTTTGTCTGGAATATTATCAATTCAAGAAATGAAGGTCTGGATTTCCTAAATGATAGGTTTGTCTATAGGCTGATGAATGAATCCACTGGTTATTCTCTCTCTTCGGTTTGGCCATCCATCAAGGAAGCATACCATGATATTATCTTCAATTCAAGGTGGATTGTCTCAATGCAATCTGGCCTGAACTTCTAGACCAGTACTTGGTTGGACACTCCGCTAAATACTATACTTCAGCTACCGGACAGCATGCAGAATATGCAAATTTCTTAGTTGTTGCAGAATTTTGAAAGCATGGATTGCATGCTTCCGAGCAGGATAGCCATGGAAATAAAGAGATAAAAAATTTTCAATGTTGATGATTTAGTGTGGATACCTGATCAGTGTGGAATTCTTGATACCAAAGGATTATATCTGCACAAATGTGAGCATAGCTTGTCTCATCCAGCCTGGCTTTCCAAATTTAGGAAGTCATTTATTCCTCCTTCAAGGCAGATTTTCCTATGGAAAATATGGAAAGGAAGACTGCCTCTACATGTAGCACTAAAACTGGCCGAATGGAAGATCGTTTCAGGCTGTAACATTTGATTGTGAGCAGAGGAAACTAGTAGTAATCTTTTCATACACTTCAGTATGGCTTCTGAGCTATGGCTTTATATTCAGGATGTCTTTGGAATTCATCTTAATTTGAGTAGGCAATAGGAGCTGGAGATTGTTCTTGGTATTGTAACTGAGGTCGGTCTAAGCCCATAGCTTTACATTCTTTTTCTGGAAGCGGTGGCGGCACTGCTCTTCTATGTTTGGTTTGCCAGAAATGCGGTGGCACATCGGAATGAAACAGGTTCCTTCCATGAAGGGGTGGTAAGCATTCACAGGGATACCCATGTGGCGGCAGGTATCCAGGATGGGGAGATGTATAATGATATGAATGACTTCCTGGTCTTTCATAGAATTGGAATTCCAGGGAGATGCAGAAGACTGAAGATGTTGAAATTTATTAGGTGGATCCCTCCGATTGAAGGTTATATCAAGGTCAACGTTGATGGCGCTGCCATGGGTGCGTCGGCTCCTTCAAGATGTGGCGGGGTATTTCGTACCTCTCGGGGCTTTGTAAAAGGATGATTTTACCACTTCCTTGGGAGCGGTACTGCGTATGAGGCAGATCTTTGGGCCATCATAAAAGCAATTCAATATGCAACCCATTTCAGATGGAATAAGCTCTGGATTTAATCTGATTCATCATTGGCGGTAAAGGCCATCAGGAAGCAGTCACGACATGTACCATGGCGGCTTCTCCAGCACTAGATCGAGTGCCTCGATGCTGCCAAGACGATTACCTTGAGCATTTCACATGCATATAGGGAGGAAAACTAAGTTGCAGATGCTCTTTCCAAGAGATCGATTGATGAAGGAACTTCGGTATGGTCTTTCAGGACTCCAGGCTTCTGTTTGTCTTCAGTTGACTAAGACATGAAGGGGATGACCCACACTAGGATATGTAATCCTCCTTTGTAATGCTTTGTACTTTACTTTTATGTTCTTTAATAAATCATGGGATCAGCTTTGTCTGACCCCACACCTTTTCTGCCCAAAAAAGCATGAAAATCCTAAGAAAGCATTAAAAACATAATATCACATAAAACACCTAAAAACCTAAAAATGCTAAAAACTGAATATACCCTAAAAACCATAAAGAACCTCAAAATCCAAAAAAAATCCTAAAACCCATAAAAACCAAAAAAATTCCTAAAATCCCAAAAAAACATAAATATCCCTAAAAACCAAAAAAACATTAAGAAATCCTTAAAACCCCAACAGCTAATAAAAGCACTAAAAACCTAAAAAATTACTAAAAATTTTAAAAACCCCTAAAATACCTTAATACCATAAAACCCTTGAAAACCATGAAACCCCTAAAACTTAAAAAAACATAAAACCCCATAAAACCCTTTAAAACCAATAAAAACTCTAAAAACACATTAAACCTCTAAAAATGTTAAAAACTCTATAAAAATATTAAAACCCAAAAAACTAGAAAAACCTAAAACCCAAAAAAACATTCAAAACCCTAAAACTGTAAAAACTCCTAACATTTCAAAAACCCCTAAAAACCCAAAAAAAATCCTTAAAAAGTGCTAAATATTAAAATAAATTTAAAAACCCTAAAAATCCTAAAAAAACAAACAAAACCTTAAATACATAGAACTACTCAAAACCCATAAAACCCCTAAAATAATGCTAAAACCCTAAAACCCATAAAACCCCAAAATGGAATAAAATAGTTAAAATCCAAAAAATACCTAAAAACCTAAAAAACAAAAAATGCTCCAAAAAACCTAGAGAAAATCTGAAATAACTAAAAACAACTAAAACCCCTAAAAAGACTATAACACACTTAAAACCCGAAACACCCTAAAACCAGAAAAACCCATAAAAACCAAAAAAATCTTAAAAACCCTAAAAATCACTAAAATAATTAAAAACACATTAAACCCCTAGAGATGTTTAAAAATATAAAAATCCTTAAAAACACAAAAAAATCAAAAAAACCCCTTAAAACCCAAAAAACCCAAAAAACCCTAAAACACTAAAAACCATCAAAATCCCAAAAAACTCAGAAAAATCTTAAATGAGACCTAAAAAATTTAATAATGTAAACCACACTAAAACTATTGAAAATTGATAAGAAAAACAAAAAAACAAAAAAACCCTTAAAACCCCTAAAAAACCTTAAAAACACGGAAAACCCTAAAGCCCCTAAAAAGCATAAAAACCATAAAAACATTGAAACAACAAAAAATATTAAAAAAAATAAAAAAACCTAAAAACCCATTAAACCCCTTAAAACACAAAAATACTCTAAAGGTCCTTAAAAGACTAAAAACTGAAAGAAGACCCTAAAACACACAAAAACCCCTAAAACCGAAAAATACTAAAAAAACCTCAAAATCATTAAAAACTCTAAAAAAAATAAAAAACCTAAAAATCCCTAAAAATCCATAAAAATGTAAAAAAAACAAAAATTCTTGAAACACATAATAAAACCTTAAAAAACTAAAAAAACATAAAACCTTTAAAAACCTCCAAAATGATAAAAACCTTAAAAACAAAAAAAAATTCGAAAACCTTAAAAATCCTAAAAATCAATAAACACTCTAAAAACCCTTCAAACCCATAAATATGTTGAAAATTATAAAAACCATAAAACCTTAAAAACTCAAAAAACACCCATAAAACCCCAAAAAACCATAAAATCCCTAAAACCATAAAAACCCATTAAGATCCATAAATCCCTCAAAACAATAAAAATCCTAAAAGTGCACTAAAAATCCCAAAAAACATAAAAATCCTAAAATATATAAAATACAGCTAATAAAACCATAAAAAAACTAAAAAACATAAAACCTACATAAACTTAAATAACGCTAAAATCCATTAAAAACGTAAAAAACCCTAAAAACGGTAAAAAATTTAAAAATTCTTTGAAAACCATCAAAACCATAAAATCCTAAAATTCCAAAAAAATGTAAAAAACACTAAAATCCATTAAAACCGCCAATAAATCCGTAGAATTTGAAAATCACTAAAAACCCCTAAAAACCTAAAAAATTCAAAAAACCAAAACAACCCCAAAATATCCTAAAACTTTCTAAAAACTATAAATACTCTAAAATCAGATAAAAACATTAAAAACCACTGAAAACTATACAAAAAATTTAATCCCATAAAAACATTAAAATCTCATAAAACCATTTAAAACATAAAAAAATCCTGATACCCTAAAACCCAAAAAAACAGTAAAACCCTAAAAACATGAAAAACCTTGAAAATCCATAAATAGTCTATAAAGTCAAAATAATTCTAAAAAATCCAAAAAATCCATAAAAACCTAAAAAACCATAAAACCTTGAAAAAAATAAGAAATCCTACAAAATATAAAAACACTTAAAACCCATAAATGCATAAAAATTCTAAAAGGCATAAAATACCTTAAAAACCTAAAAAATACTTAAAATCTCCCAAAATCCCTAAAAACCCTACAACCTAAAATATCATAAAAATTTTCTACAATTTCCTAAAAAACTAAAAACTCTGAAAACATTGAAAACTCATAAGAAAAACATAAAAAAACAAAAAACACTTAAAACACCTAAAATCATAAAAAAAAGTCCAAAAACCCAAAAACCCAAAAAAAGATAAAAAAACCTTAAAATATGTAAAAATAACTGAAAACCATAAAAATACTACAAACCCATTAAAAACGCTAAAAATTTCAAAATATGTAATAAAATATTGAATCACCTATAAAACTAAAAAACACTAAAATCACAAAAAAACCTAAAATACACTAAAAACCCAAAACCCAAAAACCCCTCAAAATCAGTAAAAACCCAAAAAATGATAAAAATCAAAAAAATATACAATATCCATAACAACATAAAAAAAATTTAATAACATAAGAAACATAAACAAATTAAAACCATACAACTCTATAAACTCTAGAAAAAACAAAAAACCCTCAAATTCCCTAAAAGCCCTAAATGCCCTAAAATTCATAAAAATACTTAAAAACCCTTATAGATTTAAAAACCCTAAAAACAATTAAAAAAACTAAGAAAGAATTTAAAATAAATAAAACACTAAAAATCACTAAAAACCCAAAAGACACTATAAATAATAAAAACCCTCAAAATAACATAAAAACCTAAAACCATAAAATCCTATAAAAACCTCAAAAATCCTAAAATCCCAAAACATACTCTAAAACCCAATAAAAATTTGTAAAAACCCTTCAAACCCTGAAAAATGATAAAAAAATATAAATATCATAAAAACTTAGAAATACTCAAAAACCCTTAATCCCCAAAGAGAAACCATAAAAAACATAAAACACCTAAATACCCCTTAAAACCCATAAAATCCCAAATAACCATAAAAGCATAAAAATACATAAAATACATTAAAATCTATAAAATTAATAAAACTAAAAATATCATGAAAATCTATATGAAAACCTTAAAAACCAAAAATTAGATAAAACACCTAAAAACCAAAATAATGTTAAAAACTCTAAAAACCCAACAAATCCAAAAAACACATAAAACCCTCAAATTATATAAACCCTATAAAATAAAAAAAACATACAGAAACCATAAATATATGTATAGCCTATAAACCCTGAAAACTCATAATAAGACCATAAAAACCAAAAAACACATAAATACCCTAAAAAACTAAAAAACACTTAAAACCCTAACAATATTGAAAGAACGTAAAACCTTGACTGACTGAAAATTAACTTTTTATTAATAAAATCACTTTTTAGCAAAGGGAGAAACCAGTCCCAATTATTCCAGAGGCGATGCCCCAAGAGAGAAAGAAAAGACATCAAAGCATATCCTCAGCCTATTGGTAATTTCCTCTTTATAAAATTTTCAATACGCAAGCCATACCTTAGAATCAGGGTCTTCACCGATAACAACCTCGAGGCAAGATGCCATTATGTCCATGGTTCAGATAAAAAAGAACAGAAAACCCAAAAACCCTAAATATATTAAAAATCCCTAAAACCTATAAAAACTCTAAAATCCCATTAAACCCCTTAAAATAAAATAAAGACTCTAAAACCCCTTTAAACTGAAGAAAATTTTAAAAATATTTAAAACAAACAAAAAACCCCTAAAATCTAAAGAAACCCAACAAACCATAAAAACCTTAAACCCCTAAGAAACCCTAATATCCCTAAAAATCCTTAAAACCCTAAAAACATTAAGAATTATAAGAAATACCTATAAAACCAAAAAAACAAAAAAAAACCCTTAAACCTTGAAATACACAGAGAAGACCATAAAATCATAAAAAACATATAAAATCCCTAAATATCGAAAATACCGAAAAAAATCCTAAAAACCTCAAAAAATCCAAAAAATCCATCAAAACCCCTAAAACCCTGCAAACTCTAAAAATCAACTAAAATACATTAAAATCTATAAAAACCCTCTAAAATCCCAGAAAAAAACCTTAGAGAACATTTAAAATTAAAAACACTTTAAACCCTTAAAATACATAAAAAACACTAAAAACCCAAATGGCCCTAAAAACCCATAAAACCTATAAAAACCAATAAAAATATAAAAACCCAAAACACTCATACATACCCTAAAAACACACTAAAAACTCTAAAAACCATTTAATCCTATAAAATCATTAAAAAAGTTTGACAAACCATGAAAACCATAAAAAAACACTAAAAATAAAAAAACCTCAAAACCCCCAAAAAACCCTCAAAATATCTAGAAACACTAAAAAAATATAAAACCTAAAAAACAATAAAATACCTAAAAAAGAAAAAACCATAAAAACACTGAAATCTGTATGAAATCCTTTAAAATCCAAAAAACATAAAAATCCTAAAAACACTAAAAATCCCTAAAAAATATAAAACCCCTAAAGATCATAAAAACCCATAAAAACCTTAACCCCACCCCAAACAAATAAAACCACTAAAACCCACTAAAAACACTAAATACCCTTTAAACCCCTAAAAACCATAAAAAACTCTAAATATCATTAAAAACCCAAAATATAAGAAAAAAAATATCAATAAACAATAAAACCCTAAAACCCTAGAAAACCCTAAAAACCCTAAAAATCCCTAAAAACGCTAAAACCCAATAAAAATCCTAAAAATCCTAAAAATCCTTTAAAATCCGTAAAAACCTAAAAATCCCTAAAAACAAAAAAAACACTAAAAACACTAAAAATCAATAAGAAACATTGAAACTGAAAGAACACTTAAAGGCACAAAAACCCTAAAAAATGCTGAAAACCTTTAAAATTCTTAAAACCACTAAAAAACCCTAAACCCCATAAAATTCATAAACAATCCTGAAAAATCCATGCAAATTTAAAAAACCAAATATCCTTGAAAAATAGTAATAAAATCCAAAAAAAACCTAAAATCACTTAACACCCCTAAACAACCTTAAAATGATTAAAACCTATAAATACCTAAAACCCCCCAAAAATCATAAAACCACATAAAAATAATTAAAAAAATCCTAAAAACCCATAAAACCACATGACCCCACTAAAATCTCTAAAAACCCTTCAAACCCAGAAAAATGATAAAAAACACAACAAAACATTTAAAACACTAAAACTCAACCCCCACCCCAACCGAAAAAACCATAAAAACCCTAAGACCCCTAAAAACCCTAAAACCCCAATAATTACTAAAAAACGTAAAAACCAAATATACCAAAAAGTTCCTAAAACCCCCAAAAACCCTAAGGAAATCTTAAAAACCTAAAAACACTTAAAATCCCTAAAAACCATTAAAAACACTAAAAACCCTTAAAACCCAAAAACATCTTAGAAACCAAAAAAACCATAAAAACTACTGAAAACCATTAAAAATCACAAAACTCTAAAACCCATGATAATGTATAAAAACCCATTAAACCACTAAAAATGTTAAAAAACATAAAAAGACTTTAAATCCTTTAAAACACAAAAAAATCATCAAACCCCAAAAAACCAAAAATAACCAAAAACCCCCAAACACCCCACAAAAACACTAAAAACGATAAAAAAACCCTAAAATCCGAAAAAAAAATAAACCCCTAAAAACTCTAAAAACCCAAAGGGAACCTTGAAAATAAAAAACCCTTAAAACCCTAAATGACCTAAAATCCAAAAATGCTAAAAACATAAAAATAGTAAATCCCTAAAACCATAAAAATCCATAAAAACCCTAAAAATACATAATATCCTTAAAATCCCTAAGATATCTAAAAACCTAAAAATAAAAAAAAACCCTGAAAAACCTTAAGTAACCCCAAAGAACCTAATAAACATTAAACCACTAGAAACCCAAAAATTCCAAAAACTCTAAAAAACAATAAACCCCTAAGAACATGAGATTTACAAAAACCCGTAAAATCTTAAAACATCAAAACCAATAAAAATAAAGAACCATTTAAAAACATAAAAATGTTAAAAAGATCCGAAAAATAGTAAAAAACTTCAAAATATAAAAAAACCCCGAAACCACTAAAACCCCCTAGAAACCCTAAAATCCTATAAAAACCACTAAACCTTAAAATTCTGAGAACCCCCAAAAACAATAATTATCCTTAAAAATAACTAAAAATACCTAAAATGAAAAAATCCCTAAAAACCTTGAAAACCCATAATAAAACCACAAAAACATAAAAACACTTTAAACATATAAAATAACTAAAAATGTTAAAAACCCTTAAAACTACTAAAAACCATAAAAATCTAAAAACATAAAACCCCTTAAGAATATAAAATACCCTTAAATACCCATAAAACTAATGAAAACACTAAAAACCAAATAAAATCCTAAAAATGTTTAAAAAACTATTAAAAAACATAAAACCCTAAAAACTCAAAAAACACTAATAAACCAAAATAAACCTAAAAAATAAAAAAACATAAAAAACCATAAAAATCCCTAAAACCCCTAAATCCCCATAAAAGTTTTAAAAATCCCTAAAAATATAAAAAACCCTAAAAACGATGAAAAACTTTGAGAAACCCTTAACAACCTAAAAAATGATTACAACCCATAAAACACTAAAAAACTAAAAAAAATAAAAACCTTAAAAACCCTAAAACCCCTCAAAATACAAAAAATGTAAAAAACACTAATAAATCATATCAAATACCTAAAAATCCCTAAAACCTAAAAAATCCTAAAAACTATGAAATCCTCTATGTAAACCTTAAAAACATAATAATCCTAAATCCCTCTAAAAACATTAAAAATGTTTTGAACTAAAAAACCATAAAATACTCTAAAACCCCATAATTATCCTAAAAAACATTGAAAAACATTAATATCCCATAAAAACCGTAAAACCCCACTAAAAAACTAAAAACTATTTAAACACTTAAAACATTATACACACTAAAAACCCATAAAAATCTAAAAACTCTACCACCATAAAAACCCAAAAAAACCAAAAAACTCACCAAAAACCTAGAAACATAATAACTCCCCAAAATTCCAAGAAATCCTAAAAACAAATTAAAACACTAAAAATCCATAAAAATCCTTAAAAATTTAAGAACAATAAAAACCCTAGAAAACACTTATAAAAACAAAAAAACCTAAAAGCACATAGAACCTTTAAAAAAACTAAAACCATAAAAAACCCTAAAAACCCTCAAAGTCCCTAAAACTACTAGAAACCATAAGAACATAAAAATCTATAAAATTACTAAAAAAGTAAAAAACCCCTAAAATCCCTAAAGAATACGAATAAAATAAAAATACAAAAACACTTAAAACCATAAAAAAGCAAAAAAATAAAAATAAAAACCCTAAAAAACCCTAAAAAGTCCCAAAACCCCTAAAAACCTTAAAACTGTAAAACTGCCTAAAACATATAAAAAATATTAAAAGTTATAAAAACCAAAAAACGACTAAAAAATCTATAAACCCCTTAATCCCATAAAAATGTTAAAAATAATAAAAAACCATAAAACACTAAAAACAAAGACCAACCCCTAAAAACCAAAATATCCATTAGAACCCAAAAATCCAAAAAAAACACTAAAACCCCTAAAAATATATAAAAACCCTATACCCCTAAAAACCATAAAAACACAAAAACTCGTAAAAATTTAAAAAACCCTAAAACCCATAAAAATGATAAAAACATATTAAAACCCTTAAAATATAAACAAAACTTTAAAAACATTAAAAATATAAAAAATCTCAAAAAACCCCAATCAAACGAAAAAAATAATAACCCCTAAAATCCCTCAAAACCAATTAAAAACCTAAAAAACTAAAAAAATACTAAAATATGGCTAAAAATCCCCTAAAAAAGTAAACACCCATGAAAATCCAGAAAACCAGTAAAAAACATAAAACACCTTAAAATCCTTAAAACCCCCCAAAAACCTAAAAACCACTAAAAAACCTAAAAAAACCTAAAAAACCCAAACATTATTGAAATCATAAAAACCCAAACCCCCCTAAAAACCTTAAAAACCCTAAAACCCCATAAAAACCAAAAAATTCAATATAAACACTAAAAACCCATTAAACCTCTAAAAATGTTAAAAACGCTAAAAAACCTTAGAAACCTTAGAAACATAAAAACCATAAAAATAATAAAAAAATAAAAATCACTAAAATCTTTAAAAACCCATAACAATCCTACAAAATCCCAAAAAATCCCTAAAAACATAAAAAATGATTAAAAGCCCTAAAACCCCTACGAAAACTGGAATATCCTAAAAACCCTTATGACCCCTAAAAACCTAAAAACCTAAAAACATAAAAACATTAAAACACCTAAAGGATTCAAAAAATATCCTAAAAACCCCTAAAACAAATTAAAATCCCTATAAACCTAAAAAAATAAAAATACTTAAAAATACCTAAAATATATAAAAAAGTAGAAACCCCTAAAATCCTAAAAGACCTGAAGAAAACCTTAAAACCTTAAAAAACATAAAATACCTAAAAACATAAAAAACACTAAATACCTTAAAAGACGATAAAACCCCTAAAACCCATAAAAACCATAAAAATCCTTGAAACCCCTAAAAACACAAAAGACTAAAAACCCACTAAAATCTATAATAACCCTTAAATCCCCAAAAGTGTTAAAAACATTAAAAAGATTTAAACCCCTAAAATTAAAAAAAATACCTAAAACCGAAAAAATAATAAAACCCCTCAAAGACTATAAAATCTCTTAAAAACCAAATAATATCATAAGAAAGGCCTAAAAATCTCTAAAACATAGAAAACACATATTGAAACATTAAAAACTTGAAAACACATAAAAACCGTAAAAAATAAAAAAACTCTAAAAATCATAAAAACCCTAAAATTTTCAAAACACCCTAAAAAATATAAAAAATCTTAAAATTTAAAAACCTATTAATCCCATAAAAACCACAAATACTATAAAACCCCTATAAAACCCAAAAAATTTTAAAATCTATAAAAAATCATTAAAACCATAAAAATTAAAAAAATCATAAAGACCAAAAAACCAAAAAACCAAAAAACCATAGTAACCCTAAAAACCCTAAAACCCCTCAAAAACCCTAAACACCCTAAAACACCATAAAATACCAAAAAGGCCTTGAAAGTCCATAAAGAATGTAAAAACCCTAAAAACCAAGAAAAAAGCCTAAGAAAACCTTAAAAAACTAAAAACACTTATAACACTGAAAAAATTAAAAAATTCAAAAAAACCCCTAGAAACCCTCAATATCCCTTATAAATAAAAAAACCCACAAATTTCTTAAAAACCATAAGTATTCATAAAAAGGTAAATACCCCAAAAAACCCTTAAAGCACTAAAACCTATAGAAATCTCTAATGAACATAGAAACCCCTAAAAATAGAAGAAACCCTATAAAAAACTCTAAAAACCCTTTAAACCCTTGAAAATAGTTAAAAACTAAAAAAACCATTAAAAAATTTAAAACTCAAAATAAATCCCAAACCCCAAAAAACAATAAAACCCTAAAGCCCTTAAAATCCCTAAAACACCTCAAAAACCATAAAAATCATAAAATAACTTAACTATAATTAAAAATATGAAACCCCTAAAAATGCTAAAAACCCCTAAGAAATCCATGAAAACATAAAAAACTATTAAAATCCCTAAAAAGCTGAAAAATGAGAATAACCCAAATATCCCTAAAACCGTAAAATCACTCATATTCTCTAAAACACTAAAAAATATAAAAATAAAAAATCCCTAAAAACCCAAATAAACATAAAAAACACAAAAAACCCTAAAAACTCACTAAGAAAAAATTTCAAACCTAAAAACACTTACAATTCCTAAAAAAAAATTAAACCCTAAAGGACCCTAAAAACCCTAAAAACCCTTAAAAATCATAAAACCCCCTAATAACCTTTAAACCCCTAAAAACCCCCATAAAAACATAAAACAACTAAAAACTCCAAAAAAACATTAAACCCATAAAATGGAAAAAATTGTAATACCCTTAAGACCCTAAAAAATGAAAAAAAACCTAAAACGCCAAAAAAAAATAAATACAATTAAAACACTAAAACCCATAAGACCCTTCAAAATCCCTTTAAACCCTAAAAATTAGAAAAAACCTAAAAATTCCAAAAAAATACCTAAAAACATAAAACTACTAAAAACTATGAATAAACCAAATAAAACCATAAAACCTCAAAAAACATAAAACCATTAAAGGACATAAGAAATGATAAAATCCCTAAAAACCATAAAATACCAAAAAACCAGAAAACCCCTAAAAATCCCAAGAAACCCTATAAAACGATAAAAACCTAAAAACCATAAAAATATTTAAAAAATAGAGAACTCTAAAAAACTGAATAATATTAAGGAAATAATAAGAACATTAAAAATGTAAAAACCTTAAAAAACCCTAAATAGATGCTAAAAATACCTAAAAACCATAAAACCCCTAAAAACTGTAAAAACCATAAAACTCGAAAAATATATACAAACCACAAAAACACGAATAATACTTTAAACCCCGAAAATGTTAACAATTTCCCAAAAAACATTAAAATCATAAAAACTAAAAAACCCCAAAACCCCAAATAACTATAAAAATCCTAAAAACACTAAAAAACACTAAAATCCATCAAAAACCCAAAAACCACAAAAACCAATAAAAATCCCTAAAAACATAAAAACCTAAAAACACTAAAAACCCCTAAGAAAACATTAAAAACATAAAAACAGTTATAATTCCTAAAAAAAATTCTAAAATCCCTTAAAACCCTTAAAACTGTTAAAAACCCTAAAATCCCTCAAAATCAATAAAAACCAAAGAAACCATAAAAATTATAAAAAAACCCCAAAAAAACTACCTAACGAGGTAAAAAACACTAAAACCCCGAAAACCCCCAAGAAACCATAAAAAATAAAAACAAATAAAACCCCTAAACACCTGAAAAATTCTAAAAACCCTAAAGAGTCCCTAAAACCCATTAAAATCATAAAACCTCCTAAAACCTAAAAAATACCTAAAATCCCATAAAACCCCTAAAAATCACTAAAAATTCTAAAAAAATTAAACCTCCAAAAAATTTTAAAAACTCTACAAAATCGTAAACCCCCTAAATAACTCAAACAATACCATAAAAAATCAAAAATCAAAAAACCATAAAACACCTAAAAACCCAAAAAACCATACAAATCCCTAAAATATTAAAAAACCATAAAAATCCTACAAAACACTAAAAATCCTTAAAAAAAGAGAACAATAAAATATTCTAAAATGATAAAAATCCTTAAGAACACTAAAATCCCTTAAAACCTATTAAAACCTAAAAAACACTAGAAATACTAAAAAAATTAAACACCAATAAATTTTAAAATATTACAAACATCATGAAAACCCCTAAAATACTCAAAAAGCCCTATAAACTAAAAACACCTAAAGACCCTCAAAAACCCTAAAAACCAAAAACAAAATTCTGAAAAACCGTTAATTTTTTTAAAAAAATTAAAATCCCCTAAAACCCTGAAAGCCCCTATGAATACTAAAAGAACCTGAAAACACATAAAACCCCTAAAAACCAAAAAAACACTAAAAAACCCAAATAGCCCTATAAACTAAAAATAACCAATCAACCCATAAAAAACTAAATATTCATAAAAACCATATGAAACCACTAAAAACACTAAAAACTATTTAAAACCCTAAACAATAAAGAACTATAAAAAATCATAAAAACCCAAAAAACACTAAAACGCCTCAAAATCCATAAAAACCCCACAAAACCATAAAAATGCTAAAACATCCCTAAAAATACCTAAAACGTAAAAAAGCTAAAAAATGTGACCCCCCAAGAAAACCATAAATACCTAAAACACTTAAAACCCCTAAAACCCTAAAAAACCCTAACCCCAAATCCCTAAAAATCTAAAAAACCTAACAACCCTCAAAATCCCTAAAAACCATAAAATTCATAAAAAATACCTAAAAACAAAAAAATATAAAAAACCCCTCAAAACCCAAAGAAACTATAATAAAACAATATAAACCTAAAAAAAATTAAAACACATAAGATAAATAAAAAACTTTAAACCCCCCAAAACCCTTAAAAGACACTAAAACCCCTAAATCCCCCTAAAACCAAAAAAACCCTAAAAACCTTAAAAAACTGATCCCCCATAAAAACCCTAAAAATAATTAAAAATATCAAAATCCTTTAAACTCTTAAAAGTTAAAAATTGTAAAACCCTAAAAAACCATTATAACAAAAATACCGTTAAACCATTAAACCGAAAAAAACATAAAAACCCTAAAAACTATAAAAAAAAAGCCCTAAACTTTATCAAAATCCCTAAAAACCCCAAAACCATATAAATTCCTAAAAATCCCTAAAACCCCCTAAAAATGTAAAAACCCCTTAAAAAACTAAAAACCCCTTATAAAACCTTAAAAACCTCAAAATACTCAAAACCCCTGAAATATAAAAAACTTGTAAACCCTTAAAACCCTAAAAACCTCTAATATCCTTAAAAACACATAAAAACCACTAAAAACTATAATTACCCTTTAAACCACTAAATACATTAAAAACTATAAAACCCCATTAAATTCTAAAAAACTAAAATACCCAAAAGAAACCATATTAACCCTAAAAACCATCAAAATGATATAATAAATTATAAAATATTAAAAATTCTTTAAATTCAGTAAAATAACTCAAAATGTAAAAACCCTGAAAACCTGAAAAACAATAACAAATCCATAAATGCTAAAAAATTTAAAGACCCTATAAAACCTAACAATGATAAAAATCCTAAACCACATAAAATCCTAAAACCACCCAAAATCACTAAAAACCCCACGATTCAAAAAAATCATAAAATACATACAAACATAAAAACCCAAAAAACATTTAAAATCACTCCGAAAACTATAAGATCAAAAAATAATTAAAACCCCTAAAGACCCAAAAAACTATGAAACCCTAAAAACCCCTAAATTCCATGAATACTTCAAAAAAACCTTAGAACTGAAACCTTTATAAAAACATTTAAACCCGACATAAAACTCTAAGAACCCATTAAACAACTAAAAATGTTAAAAATATCCAAAAAACATAAAACCTATAAAAATAAATAATAAAATACTAAAACCCCATAAAAACCATGAAAATGTAAACATCATAAAAACAATAAAAACCCTCAAAATCGATAATAACCCTAAAAAATGAAAAATCCAAAAATATCCCTAAAAGTAACAAAAAACATTATATCCCACAAAAGACCTAAAAACCCCTAAGGAAACCTTAAAAACTAAAAAAATTAACAAAACTAAAAAACCTAAAATTGCTAAAAGACCTAAAAACCCCCAATACCCCAAAAATCCATCAAACTGTAAAAACCCAAAAAACTCATAAAGGCCCCAAAATTCCAAAAAAAAAGTAAAAAAATCTTAAAAAACATAGAAACCCTCCTTAAAAATCTAATAACACTTACAAACCCAAATAACATAAAACTAAACAAACCCTAAATACCCTAAAAGACCCTAAAACCCTATAACCACCTAAAGCAATAAAAAACACTAAAACCATAAAAACGCCTAGAAACCACTAAATCCTTAAAAAAACACAAAAAACTATAAAACACTTCCAAGCCCTAAAAACATTAATAACACTTCAAAACTCAAAAAAAATCCCTAAAACCTCTAAAAACATAAAATTCATCAAATCCATAAAAATCCATAAAACTTCGAACCATAAAAATTCAAAAAAAAAACCCTAGAATCCCTAAAAACACTTAAAATATTGAAAAAAACCTCAGAAAATCTTGAAATCCCAAAAACAATCAAAATATTTAAAAACCTAAAATGCTGAAAATGATAAAAATCATAAAAAATCATAAAAACCATAAAACCCTTAAAAACCTCAAAAAACCAGATAAACCCCAAAAAAATACTCAAACTCATTTATGCCTCTAAAAATTCTAAACACTATAAGAAGCCATCAAAACCATAAAACTCATAAAACCCTGAAAAAAACTAAAAAACCCTAAAACCACCCAAAATCCCATAAAACCCTAAAACCATAAAAATCATAAAAAATCCCAAAAAATTCCAAAAAATTTAAGAAACCCTTAAACCCTAAAAACTACTTTGAAAACCTTAAAACCTAAAAGTGATTAAAACCCCTAAAAATATGAAAACAATCTAAAAGACGTTAAAGATACTAAAACACTAAAATTCCCAAAACCCCTCATAAATTAAAAAAACTCGAAAACCAATAAAAATCCTAAAAATCTATAAAATGTGAAAAAACATAAAAAAACCTAAAAATATTTTGAAAAACTCAAAAATTAAAAAACAATTTAATCCCCTAAAAACCTAAACAAAATAAAACCCTAAAAGCCCTAAAAACACTAAAACCTCCTAAAATCCATAAACAACCCCTGTAAACAATAAAACACCAAAAAACCCAAAATAACCAAAAGAATAATAAGACTCTAAAAACCTTTAAACCACTAAAAACATTGAAAAACTGTAAAAATCCTTAAAACCCTCAAATACTCAAAAAAACCTTAATATCTAAGAAAACAATACAACCCCTAAAACCCTAATAGTCCCTAAAAACATAAAAATCCCTAAGAACCCTCAAAACAATATAAATCATTAAAAAGGCCTAAAAATCCATAAAAATAGTAAAATCCCTAAAAATATAGAAAAATACTAGGATAAATTTAAAATGATAAAAACACTAAATACCACTAAAAAACAAAATAAATACTAAAAACCCAAAAACCCAAAAAATCATGAAAATACATAAAAATACAAAAAACCATAAAAAACTAAAAATTCCCTAAAAATATAAAAAAACCAAAAAAAATTAAAAACCTAAAAACCTATAATAAAACCTTAAAAACCAAAAAAAACTAAGAACCCCTAAAACTGAAAAAACGATAAAAATCTTAAAACCCCTAAAAAGACCCAAAAACCTTAGAAACCTTAAAACCCCGTAAAATCCATAAAAAATCATAAAAACCCATAAAACTCGAGGGGCCACAAAGAAACTCTAAAAACATTTTAAACTCATAAAAACATTAAAAATATCTAAAAATCCTCTAAGACGTTAAATTTCTAAGAAAACACTAAAACCCCAAAAATCCTAAAACACTAAAAACTATCAAGTCGCTAAAAAACCTACCCCATAAAATTCCCTAAAATACCTAAAAGCATAACTAACCCTTAAATAAAAGAAAAAACTATGAAAAACATAAAACACTAAAAACACATAAAAACACATAATCCTAAAAAAATAAACCCCCCCAAACCCTAAAAACATAAAACCATAAAATCCTCAAGATTCCTAGAAAATATAAAAATCCATAAAAATCCCAAAAAACATAAAAAATCCCTAAATTCGTAAGAAATAACTAAAAACCCATAATAAAACCTAAAATCCTGAAAACACTACACACCCCTAAAAACCTTAAAAAAGGATAAGAACCCTAAAAATCCTTAAAAACATAAAAACCATAAAAACCCCTAAAACCCATAGAATAACTTAAAACACTATAAAACCCCTAAAACCCCACTAAAACTCTAGAAATCAATTAAACCCTTACAAACATTAAATGCACAAAAAAACAATAAAATACCAGGTTGATGATGATGGAAAATGAAGTGCCTCCCCCCCTCTCTACGTGGGACGATCCTCTCTTGGAGGACATCTCGTCGCTCTCCTCTGCTGACTCGTTACCCTCCTTCCCGAGAACGGTGCTCTGCCCGAAGGTTCCGGAGTTTTTCTAAGGTTGTCCGCAGCTTCCACTCTCGCTTCAGGGGTTTACTGAAGATTCAAACCTGCACCGCTTGATTCTGGTTGCAAGCTTCCCGATGCGGCGACCCCCGGTTGCCACTTTCGACAAGTTCGTTTCGGCTTTCTGGAATCTTAGGGCTCAGTCGATTGTGGGCTTGATCGATAGACCCCACATCATGATTCGCTTTGCCATGGAGGAAGACCTGGTCTTAGCCTGGTCAGCCGCTCCTCGGTCATGCAATGGCGCTCATTTCTTCCTCTTTCGGTGGAGCTTTGATTTTCATCTGAAGCGTAGTTCCCCAATTGCTGCTACCTGGGTGAGATTTCTTGAGCTTCCCCTTCCCTTTCAAAATACCGCTATTATCTCAATGCTTGGGAATTTGGTGGGGCAGTTCCTATGTGTGGATAGTAGGACTAGGGCCCTTGTTCATCCGATTTCACCAAGAGATTTTGTTTAAATCGATGCTTCGAAGTATCCTATGGATGATTTCTAGATTGCAGTGGGGGAAGAACATAGGTGGAGGCAGCCTGTCATCTTTGAGAAATGGCCGATTTTCTGCTCATCTTGTTGGAGTTTTGGGCATAGTGATCACTCTGGAGGCTTCTCTAGCACTGTCAGGGGCGGTGGTTCTCTGGCTTGCATGTCTTCTTGTTAGATTACCCTCCCTCTGGTGGAGGTGAAGGGGACAAAGGGGGTGGCTCCCTCCCAACCTCTGAATGCTGATTTTCCCTGCTCGTCTACTTTGCTGGATGGAAGTGACTTAGAGGTGGCCCTGATGGATTCGGGTGGTTTCGTTGTGAGTCTGACTGGAGGTGCTGGTGTTTTAGGGAATGCTGATGAGGAGGAAGTGATGTTAGCTGAGAGGGATAACCAGGCTTCTGCTAAAGGTGTCCATGGGTATGGTGACTCCCCTAGGAGGCAGACAGATTTAGGGAAGGCTGCGGTGATGGGCGTCGGGGAAGAAAATGTAGAGGAGGCTTGTGCTCTGGATCTGGAACGAGATGATATAGCGGGCTTGAAGGTTGCAGTCTTGGCTGAGCCTATTGGGGAGGATGTGCGGGTGGAAGATGTCATAGAGGAGGCAGTGGTTGCTCAGGGCCCGAGGACTGGAGATGAGTGGAGCTTGTCTTCAGTTGAGGAAAGGTCCATGGTGGATGAAGAGACCTGGATCCCCACGGGGCCACACATGAACTGGTGTGATGCCCCTCTGGTTCTGTCTGGATGTCCAGGCATGGGGGGACCTGACATGGGGCCTAGATTATCTCCTCCCTCTGACAGCACAAGCAATGCTGAGGATCCTCCCAGTATGCCAGGAAATACTAGTGATGCTGGTGCCATGGACCTGGAGAGGGCTATGGTCCTTCATGGTGTCCCCTCTGCTGAAGCTTTTTGTGTGCAGCTGCATGAGATGGTGTGGGTTGAACGGGAAAGGTTCTCGCTTGAGGATGAAGCTGAGAGGCTCGGGGAGAGGTTCTCTGAGGCTGATCGCCGGTTAAATGCTGTTATGGCTAGGACAAAGGATAAAAGAGGTGCTGAAACTCCTAGGACAGACTGTAAGAAAGGGAAGGCAACATCGGTCAGTGATGTTGTCACTTGTGCGAAGGCGGGTGATGCAACTGGATCTACTTCTGCCCCTCCGAGACGAAGGTGGAGAAAGGATTACTCTGCTCTCCCACGTCCCATGGAAACTAAGGCCTCTTCATGAGCTGTAATAATTAATCTAAAGGTGAATAAGCTAGAGTGGCTTTCAACTTCTGCAGAGCAAGAGAAGGATAGGATGAAGCTTCTATCCAGGCTTGGCATGCAAGAGGATTTTGAATATGGATGGGACTCAACAGACATGGGTGCTGAGTTAGATTTCAGTTTTGCTAATGTAGGTGACGGCGTTGGTGTGGGCATGGGGTTTCGAGGTGCGGAGTTGGGGGATTTTGGTGGGGATGTTGACTGATTCTCCCCTTGTGTGCTTTTCCGTTTGAACCTTTTGACTTGTTTGTTTTGCTTTTTCTTTTCTTCCTCTCTTTCTGTGGGCTTTGGGCTGAGGTCGTAAGGGATTTTGGGTGGGGATCGGTGGATCCGTCCCCTAACTTATCTGCAGTGTCTGTGTCTTTTCTTTTAATAAAATTTTGGGGGGTCCCAGGAATAGCCTGGACCTGAGCCTTCCTTTCCCTATAACTTTAAAAATTCTAAAAACCATAAGAAACCCTTAAAACCTTAAAAATCCCTAAAATCTAGAAAAACATAAAAATAAAAAAAACCCTAAAAACCCTTTAAAATCCATAAAAATAATAAGACCTCTGAAAACACCTATGAAAATATTAAAATTTAAAAACACCAAAAATCTCTAAAAACCCTAAAACCCTGAAAAGACCCTAAAACATCCAAAAAACATAAAAACCATAAAAACCATAAAATTCATAGTAAACTATAAAAACACTAAAAGACCTAAGAAATCTTAAATCGCTTTAAATACCAAAAAACATTAAACTCCAGAAACTCATAAAACCCCTAAAAAGTCAAAAAAACATCTAAAAACAAAGAAAAACAAAATACCCTAACCCTAAACACTAAAAGTACCTTAATTTCATAAAAAAACTATAAAAATCATAAAATCCCTAAAACCCCTAAAAAATAAAAAACCCTAAAATGCTAAGAAACTCTAAAGAAAACATGAAAAACCCAAAAACACTTAAACCCCTAAACCTCTAAAAAACTCTAAAATCACAAAATAACTACTCAAAATTAAAAAATATATTGAAAACATCAAAAAAACGAAAACCCCCCAAAAAAACTCCTAAAAAATCACTAAAAATTAATAAAATTTAGAAAACCATAAAAACCCAGAAAACCCCTAAGAAAACCTCTAAACCCTAAAAACACTTAAAAAGCCAAAAAAATCTAAAAACCCTAAATGAAACTAAAAACCCTTATAAACACTAAAACACCTAAAAACGTTAAAAAACATAAAATTCTTAGAAGCCCTAAATTGTTTTAAAAACATTCAAAACCTAAAAACCTTGATGAATCCAAAGATAATATCAAAACCTAAAACACTTTAAACCCCTAAAACCCCAAAATGAATAAAAACACCAAAAACCCTTAAAAAATCATAAAAATCCCTAACAACCATAAAACCATAAAAAAACCTAGAAAACACATAAATATACTAACATGCCAATGAAACACAATAAACCATCAAAATTATTTAAATCCATAAAAATCCTTAACGTCGTAAAAAATTCCAAAATATCCCCAAAAACATAAAAAATCTTAAAAACCACGAAAATCCCTAAGAAAATAATTAAAACCTATAACACTTTAAACCCCTAAAAATATCGAAATAGAAAAACCCTAAAAACCCCTAAAAGACCCAAAAAACCCAAACACTACCTAAAACCATAAAAAACCTGAAACATTAAAACACCCTAAAATATATAAAATCCTTAATATCAATAAAAAATATAAACACCCTTAAAACCATTAAAAATATATAAAAATCTTAGATCTCCTAAAAAAATCAAAAAACCGCTAGAACCCCAAAACACTATAAAACACTAAAATCATAAAAAATCTAAAATCCCTAAAAATCCCAAACAACCCTAAAAAATAATAAAAATACTAAGATATATGAAAAAATATTTAAAACTAAAAACTCATAGAAACATTGAAAACCTTAAGAAACCCATAAAATCCTAAAACACATAAAACCACTAAAAACCTAAGAATACTAAAACACTTAAAAAACTAAAAACCTAAAATCCATAAAACCACTAAAAACATTAAGAAACACTAAAAACAAATATGTCCCTAAAACCATTAAAAACTATTAAAACCCTTTAAGCTGATAAAAACATATAAAAACTATGTGAAAAACAGTTAAACCAATAAAAATTAAGAAAACCCTAATAACCGTAAAAACCGTAAAAAACATAAAACCCCTCAAAATATATAAAACCCCTAAAAATGCTAAAAACCATTAAAAATCCCAACAAATGTGAAAAAAACCCATAAAACATGAAAATCACAATAAAAACCCTAAATACCTTACACGCTTATAACTCATAAAAAACCTAAAATGTTCTAAAAACCATAAAACATATTGAAAATAAAAAAACTCTAAACCATCAAAATCACTAAATAACAAAAAACCCATAAAATACTATAAAATCTATAGAAATTTGTAAAAGATAAAAAATCATAAATCCCTAAAAAATAAAATAAATCTTTAACTGAATAAATACACTTAAAACGAATAAAAACCTAAAAGTGATAAAACCATAAAAACCCATAAAAACAGTAAAAAACCTAAAATGCATAAAAAACACGAACCCCTAAAAAATATAAAAAGAAAAAAATACATAAAAAACCTAAAAATACACCAAAAACTCTAAATACCCTTTAAAACCCTAAAAAGGTTAAAACCCTCTAAAAACAATAAAAACATAAAAAACCCAAAAGACCCTAAAACCCCATAAAACCCTAGTAACCCAGAATCCAAAAAAACCCAAAAAAAAAACCAAAACACCTAAAAAATCCTAAAAACCCTAAATTACCATATAAATGTTGATAATTCCATACAAATCCCTAAAAATCCAAAAAATCCTAAAAAACATATGAAATCCAATAAATCATAAAAACATTTAAAACCCTTAAAAACCAAAAAAACTAAAACCCCTAAGGAACCTAAAAACCCTAAAAACCCATAAAAATTAAAATAAAGCACTTGAATCCGTAAAAATGTATAAACCCTAAAAACAATGAAAATCCATATGAAAACCAAAAATCCTAAAACCACTCAAAACACTAAAAATCATAACAAATGATAAGAAGCCTAAAACACATTAAAACGCCTTAAACAATAATAACCAGGAAACTCAAAGAAATTGTAAAAATCCCTAAATTCCCATAATACTGTAAAAAGGCACTAAAAACTCTAAATACACTAAAACCCCCTAAATATCAAAAAACTCTAAAATAAATTTAAACCCCTGAAAATCTCATAAAAACCCCAAAACCTGCAAAAAATGTTAAAATCAACAAAAAACCCTAAAAACACTAAAAAGGAATAAAAATAAAAATAATTCCTATAAAATTTTAACAAGTTAAAATTTTTGAAAACCCAGCAAAACAATAATAAAACTTTAAGAACCTAAAATACATTAAAACCCTAAGAAACTGAAAAATTATACAACTCTAAAATCTTTAAAACCCCTAAAACCTTTCAAAATCCATAAAAGCACTAGAAAAGCATAAAATACTAAAATAAAAAAAAACCCATAAAAACTAAAAAACCCCTAAAACCCTTGAAACCCCCTATAAAAATCATCACTCGTGGGGTACGGGTGAGTTGGTTAATAGTAGTGGCATCCTGACACGAAGGTTTCGGGTTCGAGTCCTCCCAAGGAAACATGCACTATATTCTAACAAACTATCCATGGGCCCCTCTACCCTATTGAGAACTGTCCTAAGCCCAAGGGTTGGCCACCTTGGGCTTTGCTGGGGACGTGCGACGCGTAGGTGGGGAGGCCACCCCAACACATCGTTACCCAACAACATGTTTGATATAGTGTTGGATTTGTCATGCCTTGTGGCTTTAAGATCTTGATACGGCTTCAGATCAATCGTTGATGGATTTGGTTCACATGCAGCTGACTCTGATTCTCTTGGCTTCGGGACCCCTGTCTGGCTTCGGTTTGTACTTCAATTTTGGGTTTCTATATCGGTGTATGCATTTCTAGATCAAGGTTCTTTATTTGGCTTCGTGAGCTCAGTGTCGGGCACAGTGTTCTTGGATTCTTCTTCAGTGCTCCCATGTCCTCCAGATATCGTCGTGGAATTCGTGCATTCATCACCGGCTCCAGTTTGTTCGTTGTCGGCTGTGGTGGGTTCCTCCTTGGTCTCGAGATCCAGTGGTGGCTGTAGTGTTCTTGGCTTCTGACTTCGATATCCTTGATCGACTTCTTCTCGGCCAGATGGCGGTCATGGTGTGCTCCAGTCTTCTCAGGCTTGGCTCTATCGGCTTAGAGAGGGGAGGCCCTGCTTTCCATTTCCTCTGGTTTCCTACGCTTCTGAACTTTTTTTGTTGGTAACTTGTTATGGAATGTGATTTTTGTGTTTGATGTTGTTGGTTTTAGGCTGCTATTTGATGGAAGGTGATGATGCTAATTGAGGGTGAATAATGTGATGGTATTTGGCTTGGGGCTGCAAGAGGTGGATGTTTGAGGATTTGTGGTGATAAAGTTGGGTTGATGAAGTTTCTGCTTATGGTCTGGTGCAGCTGATTGCGGGTTCTGATTTTTTGGAGGGATTACTGTGGTGCTACATAATGCGTGCTGGTGATTGCTAATGATGTTGCTTCTAGTGGTAATGGTGCAACTGGATGTTGGATACTGATTGGCTGGGAGGTGATGATGGGGAATGTTCTGTTTTTCTGCTTTGTTTTTCTTTTTGCGTTCTTTTTTGGTTTTCTTTGGGTTTTTTCAGGTTCGGGGTTTAATAGTTTTTGGGTGTGGGTCATTTGACCACTCCCCTCCCTTGTCTGTTGAGTCTTTTTTTAATAAATTTGTGGGGGGGGGGGTGGGGTGTTAGGAATTGACTGAATTCCGCCTCTTCCTTGCCCCTATGAAAACCATCGAAACATAAAAATATTTATAACCCTTAAAAAAATAAAAAACTCTAAAAACAATTAATAACAAAAAAAACCCTAAACACCATGAAAACTCATAAAAACCAACTAAAAAAATCTAAAACCACTTTAAACCCAAAAAAAGATAAAAAATACTCTAAAACATTAAAAACACTACAAAATAAAAAAACCCTAAAAGCCATATAATCTCTAAGTTTCTCTAAGATTACCTAAAAATTAAAAAACCATGAAAAATCTAATGAAAATTGTAAAAACCTAAAAAAACATAAAACCCCTAAAAATATACAAATATATTAAAAATCATAAATAACCTAAAAATAAATAAAACCCCAAAATCTCATAAAAATACTAAAAACCTAAAAAATTACTAAAAAAATAAAAAATCCTAAAAATCATAGAAAACCCCAAGAAAACCGTAAAAAATCCAAAAAGACTTAAAATGTCGAAAAAAATAACTCTAAAACCCCTAAAAACACCCTTAAACCCCTCAAAACCAAAAAACCCCATAAACCCTACTAGAACCACTCTGAACCTATAAAACACTAAATACAAATAAAATATCAAAAACTATAATCCCCCAAAACGTTAAAAAACTCTAAATAACATTATAATAATTTAAAAATTCAAAAAAAAAACCCAAAACCGAAAAAAAACCTTAAAGCCCCTATAAATGCTAAAACCCCTCAAAGTTCTTAAAATACTTGAAAACCCATAAACATCCTAAAAATATCTATAAATTCCCAACAACATAAAAACAATGAAAACAATGAAAACCCTTGAAAACACCTAATAAAACCTCAAAAAACAAAAATCATGTTGATCCTCTGAAAACCTAAAAAATGTTAAAAAATTAAAAATCCCAAAAAATTTTGTAAAACACCTAAATCCATAAACCCCTAAAAAACATAAATAACCTAAAAACATATGATAACACTATGAAACCACTAAAACTCTAAAAACTATTTAAACCCTAAAAAAAGATAAAAATATTTATAAAACATTAAACCCCTAAAAAATGAAACAGAAACCCAACAAAATCTTAAATCCCCTCAATCTCCATAAATACAGAAAAAACATAAAAACCATAAAAATTTACAAAAAATCTTTAAAATATGTAAAAAACCCTAAAAACACTTAGAAGATATTAAATTATAAAAAACACAAAGAACCCCTAAAAACCGTAAAAATGCTAAAAACCATAAAACCCCTAAAACCCATAAAAACACCCCAAAACCAATCAAATTCCTCCCAAACCCCTAAAAACCATAAAAAATCCCACAAAATCCCTAAAACTTTAAAAAGATCCAAGAAATTTGAAAACCCCTAAGAAAACCATAAAATCCAAAAAAAAATTAAACCCCTAAAAATAATTAAAATGCTAGGAACCCTAAAAAGACCCTAAAACTATAAAACCTCCTAAAACAATAAAACTCTTAAAACCTAAAAACCTATAAAATCCCTAAAAACGACTAAAACCCTAAAACCCATTAAACACCTAAAAACATTAAAGAAGCTTCAATACTATTCAAACACATAAAAACTCAAACCCCCCTACAACTCTAAATAATATAAAACCCCTAAAAATTCCTATGAACCCTCAAAATCACAAAGAACCCTAAAACCCATTAAATTAAGAAAAATACCTAAAATTCCTAAAAAACATAAAAAAACCCTAAACCCATAAAACCATATGAAAAAAATATAATCCTAAATGTTATCAAAACCATGAAAAATCCAAACAAATATAAAAACTCTAATAAACCTTAAATACCTAAAAAACCAAAATAATATAAAAAGCCCTTAAATCCCTAAAACAATAAAAATCATATAAAAATCCAAAATTCCCTAAAAGTCTTTAAAATAAAAAATAAAATCTTAAAAAACAACTAAAATGCATAAAAACCTAAAAAACCTCTAAAAAGACTGTAAATACCTTAAAACCCCTAGAAACTCTAAAACCCGCTAAAAACCATAAAAAATAGAAACCCATAAAAAAATAAAAAATTATATAAAATCTCTAAAAATCATTCAAACCCATAAAAATGTTAAAAAACTATAAAAATCATCAAGCCCCTAAAAAACTCAGAAAACGCTAAAACCATAAAAAATAAAAACTCAAAAAAGCAAAAAAAAATATTAAAATTCATAAAAACCATTTGAACCAAAAAAAATAAAAATATTCTGAAATTATATGAAAATATAAAAACCCTAAAACCCTAGAAAACCCTATGAAACCCATAAAAACATAAAACACCTAAATCCATAGTAAAAACAAAAATTGAAAATAACCGTAAAACCCCTAAAAAGTGCTAAAACCCCTACAAAACCTTAAAAAGCATAAAACCGTTAAACAAATGTTAGAAAAACTAAAAAATCCAAAAAACACTAAAAGGCCTCTAAAACACTAAAAACCCATAAAAACACAAAAAACATTAAATAATCTAAAAAACCTTTAAACCCCTAAAACTACAAAAAGACCCTAAAACCCCAAAAGACCTAAAAAGCCCAAAAAAACCACTTAAAATCTCTAGAAAACATAAAAACCCATAAAAACCCAAAAAAGACTTAAAATACCTAAAAACTTAAAACCCAAAAGAACCCTGAAAACCCAAATGAAAATAATAAAAACCTAAAATTACATAAAACCACTAAAAACTGAAAAATGATAAAGACCATAAAAATCCTAATAACCCCAAAAAATCAAAGTCACTAAAAACATTAAAAACCATAAAATTTTAAAAAACCCCATATATCCCTAAAAACATAAAATAACATTAAATTAAAACCCCAAATAAACCCTTAAAACCTAATAATTTTAAAAACCACATAAAAATGCTAAAAACCTGAAAACCTCAAAAAACCCTAAAACCCTTAAATACAAAAAAATAGTAAAAAAGCATAAAAAAATATAAAACCCACCAAAAACCACTAACAAATATAAAAACCATTTAAATCCTTAAAAAAATTAAAAATTCAAACAAACCTTTACAACCCTAAAAAACAAAAAAATCCCCTAAAACACAAGAAACCTTATAACCTTAAAAACCATCAAAATCCATGAAAACCCTAAAAATCATAAAAATTCTAAAATAGCCCTAAAAATACCATAAAATATAAAAAACCTTAAAAACACTAAAAACCCCAAAGAAACCCTCAAAACCTAAAATTCCTAAAACCACGAAAAATCCTAAAAACATAAAAACACTAAAATCTACACAAAACATTAAAACACTTAAAAATAACTAAAATCATATTAATCCTTAAAATACCTAAAAATCCAAAAAAAATTAAAACAATAAAAATCCTGAAAATTTAAAATGTAAACATAAAAATATAAAAGATCATGAAACCCATAAACAACCTAAAAATTATATAACTTTTAAAAGACTCTAAAACCCCTTAAAACCATAAAAAACCATTAGAGACCCTAAAGACCTTAAAAACCCTAAAAACCAATGAAAATCCTAAAATTCCCATAAAAATTTAACACACTTTAAAACCCAAAAAAAGATAAAAACCCTAAAAAATCTCAAATCCCTTAAAAATTAAAAAACCCAAAAAACCCCAAAAAACCTTAGAAATCCTAAATCCATAAAAACCATAAAACAGAATACAATCCCAAAAATCCCAGAAATTCCATAAAAATCATAAAAATCCGTAAAAATCCCTAAAAACATAAAGACCCCTAAAAACTCTGAAAATCCATAAGATAACTATAAAAACATAAAAACCTAAAGATCCCTAGAAACATAAGAAACACTAAATCACAAAAAAATACACTAGAAGCAAAAAAAATATAGAAACCCTCAAAATCTGTAAAAAACCAAAAAACCCATAAAAATATCAAATGTCCCGAAAAATATATAAAAACATAAAAACCCCTAAAACCCTTAAAAACCCCTAAGAAAACAAAAAAATTATAGAAAACCTATAAACCCAAAAAAAGACACTAAAACCCTAAAACCCCTAAAAACGATAAATCTACTGAAAACATAAAAAACCCTAATCCCCATAAAAAATCACAAACCACAAAAAAATTAAAACCCTTTTAAAGCACAAAAAATATTAAAAAACAAGAAATAACATTAAAACACCTAAGAACTCAAAAAACTCAAAAAGCCCTCAAAATCCCTAAAACCCCCCAAAATAAATAAAATCCTAAAAAAGTCCAAAAAATCCCTAAAAATGTAAAAAACCTTACAATCCTTAAAAACCCATAAGAACACATTAAAAATCTAAAAACACTAAAAGCCCATAAAAACCAAATAAACACTAAAAAACAAAAAAAATACTAAAAACCCTAAAAACACTAAAAACATCAAAAACCCAAAAACCTAAAAAAACCATAAAAATCCTAAACAATCCCTTAAAATGTAAAAATAATAAAAACTGTAAAAAACCATAGGAAGACCTCATTAACCTAAAAAAAATTAAAACGCTTAAATACAAAAAATTCTAAAATCCCTAAAATTCAGACAACACCGTACAGACCCTAAAAACCCTAAAAGCACATAAAAACCCGAAAAATTGACTAAAAACTCTAAAAAATCATTTGGACCTCTAAAAGGTTGAAAAATTATAAAAAACCTTTAAAACCATAAATAACTCAAAAAAGACCCTAATATCCCAAAAACCTATAAAACACTTAAAAACCTAGAGAAGTCTTGAAAACCATCAAAATCAATAAAACCCCTTAAAACTATAATATTCCTCAAAAATTTCCGAAAAATCCATAAAAACTAAAAAACCATAAAACCCTAAAAGACTATAAGAAAAAATTAAAAAACTTAAAACACATAAAACCCCTAAAAACCCAAAAAAAAAAAAAAAAACATTAAAAACCAAAAAAATCCTATAAAATACCTAAAAATTCATAAAATAAAATAAACACTAAAAACGCTATGAAAACATTAAAACCCTCAAAAAATTAAAATCTCTATAATACCTAAAAATTCTTAAAACCCTAAAAAACACTAAAAATACCAAAAGGTCCCTAGAAATCCCTAAAAACCATAAAATCCCCTAAAATCTTAAAGACCCCTAAAATCCATAAAACCCATTTAATCAAAACAAAAATCTAAAAACCATAAAACACCTAAAAAGGTAAAATACTTTAAAAGCTGTAAAAATTCTAAAAAACCATAAAATCGATGAAAACATAAAATCCCTAAGACACATCAAAAACACTAAAACCCTTCAAAATCCCAAAAATACAAAAAAACCCCATAAAAATCATAAACAACCCGAAACATCTATATAATTATAAAAACCATGAAAACCCCTAAGAAATCCTTAAAAACCTAAAAACACTAAAAACTTCTAAAAACAAAAAATTTCTAAAACCCTTATAAACACTAAAAACCCTAAGTAACCCTTAAAACACAAAAAACACTAACACCCCTAATAACCATTAAAATCCTAACATTGCCTAAAAATCACGAAAAACTAAAAAACACCAAAAAAACTCTTAAAATCCCTAAGAAAACCTCCAATACCTAAGAAAACATAAAAAATGATAACCTTAAAAATCCCTAAAATACCCTACATTCTCTGAAACCCCTAAAAATTATAAAAACCCTAAAATCCTATAAAAAAAATAAAAACTCTAAAAACAGTTTAAATAATTAAAAATGTAAAAAAATCAAAAAACATTAAAAACCCTAAAAAACTATCAAACCTTTAAATACTCTACAAATTGTAAAAACCTGAAAAATATGTAAAAACGCTAAAACCCCTTAAAATACTAAAAAATATTTGAAAATCCCAAAAAAGTAAAAAACCATTAAAACACAAAAACACTAAGAAAATATTAAAAACCTAATAAACATTAATACCCCTAAAAACCTAAATATGCCAAAATTAATAAAAATCTCTAAACCACATAAAACCTTGAAAAACATAAATAAATAAAATAATCATAACAAATCCTAAAAACATGAAAAACACTAAAACCCTAAAATTCCCTAAGAAAACATTAAAATAATAAAACATTTAAAACCCCCAAACCCTAAAAACACAAAAAGAATGTAGAGTCTTAAACACCTAAAAACACTAAAAACCCACAAAATCCTCAAAAAACAAAAAAAACCATTAAAATCCGAAAAATCCATAGAAATCCCACAAAACTAAAAAAGCATAACACCTTGAAAACCCCTAAGAAAAACATAAAAACCAAAAAACACATAAAACTCAAAAAAACCCTAAAAATGAAAGAAACCCTCTGATCACTAAAAAACCATAAATCCCCTAAAACCAATAAAAACCATAAAACACCCAAAACCCCCTAAAAACACTAAAAACACATAAACCCCCTAAATAATAATAATAATACTAAAAATTATAAAAAACTCAAAAAAGACCCTAGAACCCATAAAACCCTTAAAACTAATAAATTTCCCAAAGGACATAAAAAATATAAAAAACCCATAAAACCACTGAATAACACTAAAAACATTTAAAATTATTTAACCCCTATAAATGTAAAAACAACTCCAAAAAAACCTTAAAATCCTTAAAAAACACAAAAAAACCCCAAAATCCAAAAAAGAAAAAAACCATAAAACACAAAAATAACCAAAAACCCTTCATAAACCCTGAAACACATAAAAATAATAAAAAAAGTCCATAAATTTTGAAAACACCTAAAAGCCCATAAAAACCTTAAAAACCCATAAAAAACTAAAAAACACTTAAAACCCCTAAAACATAAAAAAACTAAAAAACTAAAACCCTGAAAGACCATAAAAAACAAAAAACCCAATAAAATCCATAAATAACCCCCACAAACGTTAAAAACACAAAATCATAAAAAACCCTACAAAACCACTAAAACTCAAAAAACCCTTTAAACCAACAAAAACATTAAAAAACTATAAAATGTCTTAAAAACATTAAAAACTCAAAAACCCCCTAAAACCTAAGAAAACAATAAAACCCAAAAAACCCTAAAACCCCAAAAACGATCAAAATCCCTATGAAACCTAAAAACAATTAAAATCATTAAAAAATCCCTAAGAATCCCTTAAAAGAGTAAAAACCCTAAAAATCCTGAAAAATCATTGGATAAGCTTAAAATCCTAAAAACACTTAACATCATTAAAAGCATAAGAAATCCTAAAGCCCCTAAAACCCTAAAAAACTATAAACATCATGAAAATTTCTAAAAACCCAAAAAACCATAAAAATACAAAAAAACCCCAAAATATATCAAAATATGTAAAAAAACCCTAAAACCCCGAGAAAACCGTATGAAAATCATGAAAACCTAAAAACAATAAAAACCCATAAAAACAAAAAAAAATGATAAACACCCTAAAACCCCTAAATAACCAAAAACCTTAAACCCCTAAAAACCATAAACACCATAAAATCCATAAAACCCATAAAACCCTAAAATCCACAAAGAACATTAAAAACCTTTTAAACACCTAAAAACATTAAAAAAATTATATAACCTAAAAGGCACAAAATTATAAAAAACCCTAAACCCCTAAAAACCCTAAAACCCTAAAACCCTAAAAACCATTAAAATATCTAAAACCCTAAACCACAAAAAATCAATAAAAATCCCTAAAAATCCATAAAAACACAAACACCCTTTAAATATCTGAAACCACCTTAGAAAACCTTAAAAACCTAAAAACACATCAAACCCCTCAAAACCCTAAAAAACGAAAAAACCCCTAAAATCCTAAAAACCCTAAAACCCCGCTAAAAAGTCTCAAAATAGATAAAAAATATTAAAACAATAAAAATCCATGAAAATACTAAAAAACACTAAATATTTAAAATAACATGAAAACCCCTAAAAAACCTTAAAATGAAAAAACACTTTGAACCTGTAAGAACAAGAAAAATTCTAAGAACCCTAAAAATCCTTAAAAAACCTAAGGTCATAAAAAACCCTAAAACCCATATAATACACTAAAACTCCATAAAAACCCTAAAACCCCAATAAAACCTCTAAAAAACCTTAAGACCCTTAGAAATGTTTAAAATTCTAAAACACCATAAAAACATTAAAAAAACTCAAAAAACCCCTAAAATACCTAAAACCATAAAACCCATTATGCCCTAAAAATCTCTAAAAACCATAAATATCTTTAAAAAGCGTTAAAACACTTTAACAAGAAAAAACCCTAAAAACCAGAAAAACCTAATATAACCATAAAAACCTAAAAAACATAAAATCCCTATATATATAAAAAATGCTAAAAACCCTATGAAACCCCAAAACGATAAAAATACCTAAAAATCCTAAAAAACATATAAATCCAAAAAAACCTAAAAATAATAAAACACCTCAAAATAGTTAAGAAAACCATAAAAATATAAAAACAAATAAAACCATTAAAAACCCCCAAAACCCTAAAAGATCATAAAATCATAAAAACCATAATCCCCTAAAAACATTAAATACGTGAATGACATATAAAAAACCTAAAACCACTAAAAATTTAAACACCATTTAAACACCAAAAAACATTAAATACTCTAAAACCTATAAAACCCTAAAAAACTCTTAAAATTCCAAAAAGAAAACATAAAGACCCTAACCCTCATAATCACTAAATATAAAAGAATAATAAAAATCATAAAAAACCTTAAAATCACCTAAAATGTAAAAAACCCATAAAACCCCAAAGAAAACATGGAAAACCTATAGACACTTAAAACCACTAGAAATCCAAAAAATGATAAAAACTCAAGAAACCCCTTACCCCCCAAAAAATTATATAAACAATCAAAAAGCCTAAAAACCCAAAAAATCCTAAAAGTCACTAAATATCAGAAAATATAAAATACCTAAGAAACCCTGAAAGACCCTTCTAAAACCATAAATCCATAAAATCACTTAAAAACCATAAAAACATAAAAATTCAAAAACCCATAAAAGACACTAAAAATACTAAAACCATTAAAACTATAAAACACATAAAAACCATAATATTCCTAAAAAAATTGAATTTTTTTAACAAAATTAAATCCTTAAAATCCTTGATAAACCCTAAGAAAATATTAAAGCCTAAAACCACATAAAAACATAAAATAAATAAAAACCCTAAAAAGCTAAAATAAATATTAACCCTCAAAACCATAAAAACCCATAAAAACCATGACAACCCTAAAATAATAAAATACCCAGAAAATCGATAAAAACTATAAACATCAACAAGCCTCTAAAAACACTCAACATCCCTAAAAACTCTAAAAATACACAAAACCCTAAAAAATCCCTAAAATATATAAAAAACCCTTAAAACCCTTAAAACCCATTTTAAATCATTAAAAACCAATAAAAATAAAATCAACTAAAAATACAAAAATACCAAAAAACCCAAAAAAACACCAAGAAGACCCAAAAAACCTAAAAAACATAACAAAACCTAAAATAGTAAAACACACAAAAATCCATAAGAACCCTAAAAACAATTAAAAATTCGGAAAACCCCTAAAAACATTAAAAACATATAAAAAACCATAAAACACATAAAAAATCAAAAAACCATAAAAACCCAAAAACAATATAAAAACCCTTAAAACACTTAAATCCCTCAAAATCAAAAAAATCCCAACAAAATAATAAAAAATCTAAGAAATACATAAAAAATTTTAAAAAACAAAAAAATCCCAAGAAACACTGAGAACCCCTAAGAAAACCATTAAATACTAAAAATACAAAAAACCCCTAAAAACCTAAATAATTTTAAAACCCATAAAATCCTTAAAAACTTTTAAAACCCTATAAATAAATATATCCCTAAAAACATTAAAAACTATAAAAAATATTAAATATGGTAAAAAAATTAAAAAAACTCTGAAACCCCGTAAAAACACTAAAAACTCAGAAAACCCTAAATACCAAAAAAACAAAAAAACCCCTTAAAACCCAGAAAATCTCTAAAAAACCTCAAAATCTGTAAAAACCATAAAAATTAATAAAATCCATATAAACTTAAAAAAATTAAAACCTTGAAAACCCTAATAAAAACTATAAATACCTAAAACACATAAAAACCATAAAAACCCTATAATATGTTTAAAACCCTAAAAACCAAAAACAACCCTAAAAACCATCAAAATTAGTAAAAATCATAAAAAAACTACAAAATGTCTAGAAAAATGTAAAACATAAAAAACCACAAATCCCATAAATCCATAAATACCTAAAAATATTTAAAACCCATAATAATTAAAAATGCTAAAACCCTAAAAACCCCTCAAAGTACAAAAAACCCCTTAAAACTTAAAAACCTAGAACCCCTTAAAAATTAAAAGAAAAAAATCTATAAAACCCCTAATAAAACTAAAACACTAGGGACACTTTAAAACAAAAAAAATGTTAAAATACTCTAAAAGTAATTAAAAACCCTAAAAACACAAAAATAACCAAAAAACAGTTAAAACCCATAAAAACCCTAGTAACCCAAAATTACAATAATTATCATGAAAATGATCTAAAATCCTTAAATACATAAAAACAGAAAAACCCTAGGAAAACCATAAATAAATAAAAAGACTTAAAACCCTTAAAATATCAAAAAACACTACAAACCCTTAAAACCCTCAAAATCCCTAAAAACACTAGAAACCATAAAACCCAAAAAAATCCCTAAAATTCCTAAAAATGTAAAAAACCTAAAAACACTAAAAATTGTTTAGGAAACTATAAAAACATAAAAACACTCAAAACCCCTAAAAATCATAACAATTGCTAGAAACCATTAAAATATACTAAAAGACCCTAAAACCCAAAAAAACCTTAAAAACCATAAAAACATTAAAAACCTTAAAACCCCCTAAATACACATATAACCCTAAAAAGACACTAAAAACTATAAATAGACATAAAAACCATAAAAACATCAAAAACCGTAAAATCCTTAAAACCCCAAAAAATGACAGAAAATCACAAACCCCCCCCCCCCCAATGTTTATGACATCCAAAATCCCTAAAAGCACTAAAGTGGCATAAAAATCGTAAAAAAGTTCTAAAAATTCCTAAAAATTCCCAAAAATTTTTTAAAAAGAAGAAAAACCTAAAAAAAATATAAAATTTTGAGAACCTAAAAACACTTCAATCCCCTAAAAACCCTAAAAACGATAACACCCTAAAAATCCATAAGAACCCTAAAACCCCTAAAAACCCATAAAAATTACTAAAAGCCTTATAAAACCATAAAAAATATTAACATGACCCAACAAATCTCTGAAAACCTAAAACCTTCTTAAAACCTTCAAAACCCATATGAAAATCATAGAAATGTAAAAATACTTAAAACCCTTAAAAACATAAAAATACTAAAAATACTAAAAACCTTAAAAAACCAAAACACCATGAGAACACTTACAACCAATTAAAAATTCAAAAAACCATAAAAACCCAAAAAACCCAAAAAAACTCAAAAGCCCCTTTAAACCCATAAAAAGTTAAAAAATACAATAAATCCTTAAAACACTAAAACTGTCAAAAAACCCTAAAACCCATAAAAAACCTAAGTATCCCTAAGAGTAAATAAAAACAAAATAACCATAAAAATTCCTATAAAAACCTTTAAAATATAAAACCACTAAAAAGACTAAAAACCTAAAGAATGAAAAAAACAATGAATACCCTAAAAAATAAAAATATTAATATTTCTAAAAAAATAAAAAACCCAAAAACCCTAAAAAATTACAAGAAAACCTTAAAAACCCAAGAACACTAAAAACATATGAAATACCTATAAAAGTTTAAATACCCAAATAACCCTAAAAACAATACCCTAAAAACAAAAAACCCTAAAATACCCTAAAAACGTAAAAACACTAAGAACCTATAAAAACATTAAAAAAACAAAAAAATATAAAAACCCTCCAAACCCCTAAAAGGATAAAATACTCTAAAAAATTATAATACCTTCTAAAATAAAAAACACCGAAATAAAGAAAACATAAATCTCTAAAATTATGTAACCCCTCAATATCAAAAAAATTCCTAAAACCCATAAAAATATAAAAAATTCCATAAAAATTCCCAACAACATAAAAGCATAAAAACCCCGAAAACCCCTATGAAAACCATAAAATCCTAAATACAATTAAAACCCTTAAAAACAAAAAAAATATAAAATCCCTAAATAGCCCCTCAAAACTCAAAAATTCCACAAAACCCCTAAAAATCCTAAAACCCCATGAAAATCTTAAAAAGAGAACTAAATAACCTAAACCATAAAAAACCATAAAAACCACTAACAAAACCATAAAAACTGAAAATCTCTTTGATCCCCTAAAAACCATAAAACAATAAAAATATTAGATAACTGAAAACCTATAAATCCACTGTGACACAACTAAAACTCTAAAAAACCTTTAAACACCTAAATATGTTAAAAAATTTAAAAAACCCACTAAAGCCCTGAAAATTAACAAAATCCCTACAAACTTGAAAAACACTCAAAGTACTAAAAAACACAAAAAAACAAAAATATTAAAAATTGCCTAAAATTCCTAGAATATGGAAATACCTTGAAAAACACTATAAAAACATTAAATATGAAAAAACATATATAACCCCTAAAAACAATAAAAATGATAAAAACAATAAAAAAACCTTAATATCTATAAAAAACACCAAACACCTATCAAATTTCCTAAAACCCCTAAAAACATAAAAACAATAAAAATCCCTTAAAATGTTAAAAAATCTATGAAACATAAAACCCCTTTGAAAGCCTAAAAACAAAAAAATAGATCGAATCCCAAAAAGTAATAAAAATTAAATGAAACCTAAAATACCCTAAAACCCCCTAAAACCCATAAAACTAAAAACCTAAAATCCCCTAAAAACCCTAAAACCCACTAAAAACCCTAAAACCCTTTCAACCATTAAAAATGTTAAAAAAATCTAAAATAAATTTAAATCCCATTTAAACAAAAAAAAGTTATCCCATTAAACTATAAAAAATATATAAACCCTAAAAATACATAGTAACCCTAAAAATCACTAATTACCCCAAAACCCCATAAAATTATAAAATCCCCAGAGTCCCTAAAAACATAAAAAACCCTAACAACCCTAAAATTACCCTATGAAAACATTAAAAACCTAAAATAAATCAAAACCCCTCAAATATAAAAAATTCAAAAATTCCTTAGAGGAAAAACAACATAAAATAAAACAATGTGAATCCCTAAAAACCCAAAAAAGCCTAAAATTCAAAAAAAAAAATCCAAAGAATCTCCAAAAATGTAACAACCCCTAAAAACTCTAAAAACCCCTCTGAAAACATAAATAAACTAAAAACACAAAAAACACATAAAAACTAAAATACATAAAAACCACTTAAAAGACTTTAAATATCCCATAAACCCTAATAACTATAAGACCTGCTAAAAACCATAAAAAAATTGAAACCCATAAAAACATAAAAAACTCTAAAAACTATAAAAATCCTTTAAACCCCTAAAAAAGTTAAAAACTATAAAAAACCTTCATAACCCTAAAAACACAAAAATACATTAAAACTAAAAAGACCTAAAAATGATTAAATCCCAAAAAACCATAAAAATTTCAAAATCCCTAATAACCCTACAAACCCATAAAAACATAAAATTCCATAAAATTCCATAAAAATTTAAAAACCTAGAAACCCTAGAAACACCTAAGAAAACATTAAAAACCTAAAACATGTAAAACCCAAAAAAAACCCTCAAAATATGCAAAAAAACATAAAAAACCCTAAAACGCTAAAACCCATAAACACCCTAAAACCCATAAAACCCACTTAAATATGTGAAAACCCCTAACAGACCATAAAAACTATAAAATCCCATAAAAACTAAAATCCCATTAAACCCTTAAAATTTTAAAATCTAAAATAAATTAAACCCCTAGAAACTAAAACACCCTTAAAATCCAAAAAACCCAAAAACCAAAAAAAACCAACAAACCCCAAAAACAAGACGAAATCACTAAAAACCCCCAAAACCCATAAAAATCCAAAAAATACCAAAAATAGATAAGGACATAAAAACTTGAAGAACCTTAAAAACTCCTAAGAAAAAATTAAAAACCTATAAACATTTAACAACCCTAAAAACCTAGAAACAATAAAAACACTGGAAATATTAAAACCCAAAAAAATTAAAATCCCAAAAAACCTGAAAGAACCATAAATATTTTTAAAAACCCTAAAATCCATAAAAATGTAAAATACCCTAAAATCTGAAAACTCCTAATAAAACCTCCAAAACCTAAAATTCATTAAAACAACATTAAAACAAAATAAAATTGTAAAAACCAAAAAAAACTCTTAAAACAAAAAAACATTTAAAAAAAACTAGAAAAACCATAGAAATTCCAAAAATATATAAAAAACTATCAAAACCCCCTTTAAACCACTAAAAATATTGAATAACTCTAAAAACCATTACAACCCAAAAAACTCAAAAAAAACCCTAAAACCCAAAAAACTAAAAACCCATTAAAAACCCTCCAAATCCCTAAAACCCCCCAAAAATAAAAAAAATCTAAAACCCCTAAAATGAACGAAAAAACACAAGAACAAAACATAAACAGATTTGAACCCCTAAAGGCCTTAAAAACGAGAAAAACCTAAAACCATACAAAACTATAAAAACCCTAACCTTCAGAATACCTAAAATCCAAATTAAACTTTTAAAATCCATAAAAATATCTAAAAAATAAAAAACCTAAAAAGTCTAAAAATCACAAAGGACACCTTAAAAACCTAAAAACACCTAAAACCCCTAAAAACAAAAACTCTAAAATTTTAAAACACCATAATAAACCTTAAAACATTAAAACCTAATGAATCCCCTAAATACCTTAAAACCCCAAAAAACCAATTAAAACAGTAAAATGCCAGTAAAATAATCTAAAACACATTAAACCCTATATATGTTAAAATATCTAAATAATATTGACATCCATAAAAATAAAAAACTCATAAACCCCAAAAAAATCATAAACCCAGATAATCATTACAAACCCTAATGAATCAGAAAATGATAAAATTCACTAAAAATCCCAAAAAACATAAAAAAATCAATACCCATTAAAATCCCTAAGAAAACCTAAATAACCGAAAAAATTAAAAATGATACAAACCATAAAAACCATAAAACCATAAAAACCCCATAAAAACACTAAAAACCAACTAATACCTCTAAAAACCCTTTAATCGCAAAATTCTTTTCAAAACACAAAAAAATATTAAAATTCCTAAAAACCAAAAAAACCAACAGAACCCTAAATAACATAAAAACCCTAAGAACCCCGAAAATCTATAAAAACCCTAAAAACCATTAAAATCTTAAAAAATACTAAAAAATATCTAAAATGTAAAAAACCATTAAAACCATGAAAATATCAATGAACATATTTTAAAACCTAAAATACATTAATACCCCTAAAAACATAAAAATTCTTAAATTACTAAAAAACACTAAACCCCCAAAAAATAAAAACCAAAAAATATATAAAAACCTAAAAAATCCCTTAAATCCCTAAAAATTAAAAAACCTTGAAAACCCCTAAGAAAAAATTAAAATATTAAAAAATTTAAAACCCCATAAAACCATAAAAATGAAAAAAACCACTAAACCTAAAAAACCAGAAAAAAACTCTAGAAACCCAAAAAACAAAACAAAACCCTAAAAATCCCTAAAAATTATAAAAACCCAAAAAACCCTAAAACCCTAAGAAAACATAATAAAAATATTAAAACCCATAAATTCTTAAAACCCTAAAAACAATAAAAAATTATTAAAACTCTCAAAACCCTAAAAACTGTAAGAACCCTAATACGCATAAAAACCATAAAACCCTTAAAACTCCCTAATGATTTCTCGTCGCTCTATTCTGCTGATCTGTTACCCGTCTTCCCGTGAACGGTGCTTGGCCCGAAGGTTCCAGAGTTCTTCGATGGCTGCCCTCAGCTTCCTCTCTCATTTCGGGAGTTCACTGAGGTTGTGGATCTCCACCGATTGACTCTGGTTGCAAGCTTTCTGAGGCGGCGACCCCCGGTGGTCACCTTCGACATGTTCGTTGTGGCTTTCTGGAATCTTAGGGCTCGCGCGACTGTCGGCCTGCTTGACAGCTCTCATATCATGGTTTGGTTTTCAACGGAGGATGATCTCATCCTTGCCTAGTCAGCGGATCCTCGGTCATGCAATGGCGCTCGATTATCCCTCTTTCGATGGAGCTTTGATTTTCATATGAATAGAAGCTCACCGATTGCTGCTACTTGGGTGCGTTTTCCTGAACTGCCACTCCCCTTTCAGAATTTCTCAATTATTTCGATGCTTGGAAACCTGGTGGAGCGATTCCTCTGTGTGGATAGCAGGACGAGGGCCCTATGTCATCCGGTTCCTCCAAGGGCTTTTGTCGAAATTGATGCATCGAAACCCCCTGTGGACTCTGTCTGGATTGCTGTGGGACAGGAGCTCAGATAGAGAAAATCTGTTGTCTTTGAGCAATGGCCAATCTTTTGCTCTTTGTGCTGGAGCTTTGGGCACAGTGACTGTTCTGGAATTTGTTCTGGCGCTTCTAGGGGTGGTGAATCTCTGTCTGCTGGTGGGAGCGGCCTCCCTCGGGTGGAGGTGAAGGGGACGATTAGGGAGGTTTCCCACTCTGTGGCTACCGATGTGCCCTGATCGTCTCCTATGTTGGCTGGTAATGGGTTAGAAATCTCTCTGATGGATTCGGGTGGCTTATTGGTGAGTCTGGAAGCAAGCGCCGGTGTCTCAGGGAATACTGTTGAGGATGAAGTCATGCTCGCTGAGGGAGGAATTCATGGCTCTGCTGAAGGTGTTCACGGGTCTGTTGAAGATATTAGGAAGCAAACTGAGATAGATAGGACAATTGCGATGGATGTCTGGCCATGAAATGTGAAAAATTCCTGCAAGGATCTGGGATGGGATGACACAACTGGCTTAAAGGTTGATGAGAATGCTGGTGGATCTGCTCTAACGGATGAGGCTCCTGTGAATGTTCCTCAGGCTGCAGGTTCGGATGAGCCTGCCAGGGTTAGGGCGCGGGTGGAAGATGCTGCAAAGGAGGATGCTGTTTCTCAGAAAACCAGGTCTGGAGACGACTGGAGTTCATGCTCAGCTGAGGAAAAGCCCATACTGGATGGGGATATAGACTGGCGTGATGCCCCGCTAGTCCTGCATGGGTATCCTGGCATGGGGGGACCTAGCAAGGGGCCTGGGTTATCATTCCCCTTTGACGGCAGTGATGAAGACCTACCTAGTGACCAGCTCCGATATGCTGGTGATGCTGGTGGTCCTTCCATGGACCTGCAGAGGGCGATGATCCTTCATGGTGTTCCCTCTGCTGAAGACTTTTGTGTGCAGCTCCATGAGATGCTATGGGTTGAAAGGGAAAGGTTCCCTCTTGAAGATGAGGCAAGGAGGCTTGGGGAGAGGTTTTCTGAGACTGATCAATGGATAAATGTTGCTATGGTCACATCAAGGGAGAAAAAAATCATCGGAGGTGCTAAAACTCTTGAGGCAGAAAGCAAGAAGGGCAAGGCACCATTAGCCGCTAGTGATGGTGGCAATGGAACAAAGATGTCTGCTGCGGGAACCTCCTCTGCCCCACCATGACAAAGAAGGAGGAGGGATTACTCTGCCCTCCCACGCCCAATAGCAACTAGGGCCTCCTCACGAGCTGTCAAACTAAATCTAAAGGTGAATAAGTGAGAGAGGCCTTATTTTTCTGCTGAGCAGGTAAAAGATATGGAGAAGCTGCGGTCCAGACTTGGCATGCAAGAAGATTTTGACCCTGGATGGGACTCAATGGACCAGGGTGATGAATCAGATTTTAGCTTTGCTGATGATGGCGGCGGCTTTGGTGTTGGCATGGGGTTTCGTGATGCGGAGCTGGAGGATTTTGGCGGCGATGTTGACTGACCTACTCTGTGTTTGATTTTCTTTTGGACACTGTGTCTTTTTTGGTCTTGCACTTTGTTTCTTTTTTTTTCTTTTTTTTTCTTTCCTTTTGTGGCCCTCGGGCTGAGGTTGTAAGGGGATTTGGGTGTGGATTGATTGATCCCTGGGAATAGCCTGGACCCGTGCCTTCTTTTCCTAAAAACATAAAAACCCAAAAAACCTAGAAAAAACCAATGAAAACCATAATACCCTAAAACACTTGATCCTACAAAAAACCAAAAAACCTCTAAAAATAAAAAACACCCATAAAACCACTAAATTCCAACAAAATCCCTAAGAACCCTAAAAACCCATAAAATTAAAAAAAGACCTAGTAATCCCAAAAAATGTAATAACCTAAAAAACATGTAAACCCCAAAGAAAGCCTTAAAAACCTAAAAACACTTAAACACCCTAAAAAACAAAAAAACTAAAATTCTTAGAAAAATATAAGAAGACCCTAAAACCCAGAAACCCTCTAAAAAGCACTAATTGATAAAAAACATAAAAAAATTCAAAAAACACAAAAAATCCTAAAACACAAAAAACTCTAAAATCCCGTTAAACCCCTAAAAATATTTGAAATCCACAAAATCCTTAAAATGATAAGAATCTCATAAAAAATCAAAAAATGAAAAAAAAACCCAAATACCCCTAGAACCATCGAAATCCCTGAAAAACATAAAAAACTATAAAACACTGAAAAAAATACCTTAAATATTTAAAAAATATAAAAAACCAAAAAGGAATTAAAACCCCAAAGAAATCCATACTAACCTAAAAACAGATAAAACACCTAAGACCAAAAAACTCAAAAAACTATAGAAACTCTAAAAACCCTAAATCCTCTAAAAGCCCATCAAAATCCCTAAAAGCCCTCAAAAACCATAAAAATCCTAAAAAGCACTAAAAATATCTAAAAACATTGAAACCCCTAAAATCCCTAAAAACCCCTATGAAAAACATAAAAACCTAAAAAAACATAAAACCCTAAAAAAACCTAAAAAATTATAAAAAACTCTCAAAAACCATAAAAAGAACATGAAAAATGAACTAACCCCAAAAAACCAAAAAACCACTAAAAACAAAAAAACCCTAAAACCCCATAAAAATTCCAAAATATAACTAAAAACTCTCTAGACCCTTTAAACGCATAAATATGTTAAAAAATCTTAAAAATATTAAAAATCATAAAAAAATAAAAAAAACATTGAAATTCCAAAAATGCAATAAACCAAAAAAACCCTAAAACTACTAAAAACCCTCTAAATCCATAAAGACCCCAAAAACAATAAAATACTAAGAAATAACTAATATTCCATAAAAACATAAAAATACCTAAAAACCTTGAAAACCCCTTTGAAACTCCCAAAAAACTGGAAACACTTAAAACTCCTAAAAAACTAAAAACACAAAAAACATCAAAAAAATCCTAAAAATAATAAAAACCCAAAAAATAAATAAAAACCATAAAAACAAAAAAATCCTAAAAACCCATAAAATAAGATTAGGATATAAAAACATAAAAAATCCTATGAAAATCATAAAAACCTAAAAGTACATAAAACTCATAGAGAATATAAAAATCCTAAAATGCTAAAAATTATAACAAATTATATAACCCAAAAACCCCCTCGTAGTTCGCAGGTGGTGGTGTCAGGGTCGGTGCATACTCTAATCCCACGTGAGTCCTGCTCGGTGTGAGAAAAAAGAGGCAGCAGGGACCTAACGATCACGTCACGAAAGGTGCATCTGTGAGAAGCGGAGTGGGGCTTACGCATGGAGCATCCCGAAGGTGACAAAGCCCAGCAGAAGAGGGAAATGGTAACGAAAACCCCTAATTCCATCTCTCCTCCCAGTCCTTGGCACCGGGGAAGTATAGAGGTGCATGGGTGATACCTCCCATAAGAAAGGTTAGGGGATTACACCTAGGTGGATGCCCTTTCACTCCAAGAAGAGAGGAGAAGTGCCCACCGCCGGAGCTGAAGGGAAATGGAACTGGGGTCTCCTAATCTGGTGAGTAGAGAGGGAAAAAAGGGCTTCATTTCTTGGACCCTACATTACCATGGGAATGTGAACCCAAAAATGCTTCGAGATTCCGCTCAAGGTCCGAAACAACCCCTTCACCCTCACTTATCATGGGTATGTGAACACAAAGCGGTGCGCTGATGCGCCTGAAGGTTGCATCATACGGGTCTGGTGGCTTCGGTGGAGGCCTTGGCTTGGGGTCAATGAATGGGCCAGTGAGGGGGTTGCGAAAGGTCATGCATGGTTGGAAGGATTTTACCTGACTCGGGGGATGGGAACACCGACGGAGTTGGAAATCCACACAGGTGTATGGGGAGTGGCGCCCTTCGCATAGGGGGGTGCTACGCGGCTGGAGAAGCCATCCGCGAACTAGGGTGGTCCGCGGACTGACAGACATCCCCCGTACCAGGGTGGTATGTGGCTTCAGGTTTAGCCCACGTACCAGGGTGGTACGCGGTGGAGTCTGTGTGAGCAATGGCAGCCAGAGGTGACTCCGGTTGGGGATTCCTCGGTCAGGGCTTCGCCCGCATAAGAGGGTGCTACGCGGTATGTTGGATCGAAAGAAGGGCATAAATTCCCTGGTCCATAGGGAGCACATTCATTGAGGGTCCATGGTTCGTGGTCTTCTTTTTTTCTTTTTAAGTTCTTGGTTCACCAATTTATTATGTGTTTTCGGTTCCTTGTTAATTCATTCCCAGTTTCATACCTATTCTAGTTCGCGAATTGGAACTTATCTGTTTTCGAAATCCTAATATCCTTCCTATGAAATCCTTCCACCCGAATCAGATCGATCCCTTTTACCTCTCCTCTTCATTGCCCTCTTATAGAGGGAAGGAAATAAGTGTATCTATGGCCATGTGGAAACTTCTATGGAGGCCCATGACTAGAAACCCGGTTTACGGATGACTTGGTCAATCCACTTCGTGGGGTCATTGAATCATGAACCAAACTTGGTCTAGGAATGCTTCGCGGTAGTATAGGGCTCTGCCTCTATTCCTCGAACGATGTCGTACGCGGTCCGGGCTAGTTGTCGTGGTTCGCAGCTGGGGCGGTTTGGGACGGTGGACCGGCCTGGCGCTCATCCTGCTTTGTGCCCGCAGAGGGATCCTGTCTCCATTCCGTGAACGACATCGTTATGCGGAGGAGGAGGACTGCTGAACCCACCGCGTACCATCACTGTTGGACCAGTACGCAGACCGGTTGGACATTTTCTGATTTCTTGGGTGCTCTTCATATTTTTTCCCAATTATTTGAGGGATATTGGGTAGAATCCCCTCTTGATTTAAGGGGATTATCATTCTCCTTTACGGATTTTTTAGGACCCTACAATTTCCCCCCATCGGAATGGGGTCTGATCGGAATGAAGAGGAGACTATTCTGATGTAGAGTGGTCTTGAAATGTGGATGGTTTGCGATAGAGGGGTGGACCCAGTAGGGGACCACGCTTATAAATATGGAGGGCCCTTCTCCTTTTTTACTTTAACAGATTCTTCATGAAAATAGTTCCTTCTCCGCATGTGTGCTCCTTCATGAAATTCCTGGTCCGTGAACCATTCTCCATTTCTGTGAACCATTTTTTGTTCGCATCAACCTTCATTCACGAACCAACCTCCCAGCCGCAAACCAACACTTTTAATTAATTAAAAATTAAGTTATAATGGGCCGCATAGGAACTCGCTACGCAGTTTTAGTGGTCCGCAAACTGAAAATCATTCAGACTTTGAAAAATTCTTATGTCCTCCGAACTTAAACATTTAAATCTAGCTTTGAGATTCTGCAGAGCAGCTGGGTTCGTGGTTTTCTGGCCAACGCTCCACAGGCCAGAGCACCGTAGAATTCTTCCACATAGGGTTTGTTTGGGAGATACAGTAGTCACAAACCACCTTTAGAGGCCTACTCACAGACCTTGTCATCAAGGCCCCCTAATAGAGTCCTTTGCATAATACTTGGTATTTTTGTCCAAATTTTTATTATTTTGGACTAACTATCTGTTTGGTTTTTATAATACAAGGAGAAAATATGCTTCATCCCCAACCCACACCCAGTCCTACTGCTAAGCCTCTCCGAATTGGTTCAGGGAGGCGTCTAGCTATGGTTCATAGAGTTGAGAGCATCAAGGAGGACTCTAGCCAATAAACTATTCCTGATGATGGTGTCTTGAAATACTTACTCTCCCCCAGACTTTTGGGCTATCCGCTATTGAATCGTCTTCCGCTTTATGGTTTTGGCATTCAAGAGGACGTTCTTATTCCCCCTGTCTTCTCAGGTCTTTCGTCCCCCTGCTTGGAAGTGTTGCTGAAGTGCACTCAAGTGAACCTAACCCAATTGGGAGAGATGATCTCTGATTCTAACCCAAAAAACACTTTCATTTTGAGAGGCTCTGTTTGGACCAAATGTGATTGGTATACTCAGGCCTTCCCCCAAGAAGCTGTCCTCAAGAGTTACACCTCTCTGATCAACCTTGCTCGACTAGATTCTAGCGCGGGATGGATTCCATTCTAGAATCTTCAGTCTGACAGGATTTTATCAAATGACTGGGCCTGGGATATTTGGTTCCATTTTAATTTCTGGGTGTTTCCCAAGTCACTGGAAGCAGTAAACCTATACTCAGCAGTGTGGGCTTCTCATTATGTTGTTTACCCATTATCTTCGATCCTGCCTGACCTGCTTAGTCGCGGGTGTTCAAGAACTAATACTTTCCACGTTGCCCATGGTGAAGATGGTATTATTTTATGGGACATCTACCGACTGGGAGGGCTTCCAATCGTTTTTGAGATGTATGATGGGTTTCTTCCCACTCCTAACGCATGGGATGATTTCAAACAGGTGCCTTTGTTAGCGAGGGATCTGCTGGTTATGGCAGAGCGGTCACTAGGTCAGCCCTTTCATTCCCACTCTCTTATTCTCTATAGCACCTGGATAGGGTTATTTCTAAAGACCATAGGTCCTGTTCCAAAGATCAAGCGCCCCAAAACTCATCTTTCTCAACAATCATGAACTATCCCAGGTTCCAACTGGGTAGTTTTGGAGGCAGGTGACTATCATTCATGGGGTTATGAGGTGAGTCCTGATGTGCCACCTACGCTCAGGCTGGCAGGTCTTTTCATCATTTTTTTGAGTGGGTGGCTATTCCCATCTTGGGATATCAACCCTGGTGTCAGAGCTTGCACCCGGATGATGGCAGCTGAGCTGGCGGAAGGCCGCCCAGTGAATCTGGTCGTGCCCACTTTGGCTCGTATCTACGAACTACTGAGCCACATGCAGGAGGGCGGGTCACCCTACCATATGAGTGGGCCATTTCAATTCTTATATGGCTGGGTAGAGGATCATTTTCGCTGTTATGAGTATTTCCATAACACTGTAATCCTGCTTCCTACCTTTCGGCCTACCCTACTCGATGTAGCTGGAGTTCTCTTGAAGTTCCTCAGCTCTGATGAAGTCGTCAAGCTTTTGAGTGACTTCTCCCAGTTTTCTTTCACTTTCTACCCCTCCCATTCCGGCATCGTGGTTGAAAACCGCAGAGGGATCCTAGAGGAATGCTCTTACATGATTTCACTATGGGATGAGTTTTTTGTCTGTGTGGATTGACGGGGTTTCTCTGTGCGTGTGGTATGCCCTACATCATTTTTCTCTACAATTCGGATGCATGCAACTCTAGGTTTCCCTCTCCCATCCTCAGGCCTGAGGACTTCATCCGGCCACTCTCCGTTAATGGTGGTTGTTCTTGGTGCGGGAGGGATCTAGCACAAGTATTACCTTGCCTGACATAGGAGCGGTTGACAACCTGTCCTTGGAATATGCGAGATTGTGAATAAAGAATTATCCAGATGGGATCTTGGTGGATGTTATCCATAAATTTCCCAAATCGTGGGTTACTAAGGCTGCTGCGCTTACCGCAGCATCCTCTTCGGCTTTGAGGGAGGACCGACTAATGGCCCACAGGTCGAGGTGGCTCATGGGATCTTCTTCTTCCAACCCCTCTATGGTCGATGTTCAGACAGATCTGATCCTTTTGGATGTAAATGATGATGACCCAGTGACTTCGGGTCCCCATGATGTAATTCTCAATGCTCCACTGGCCAATACTGGGCTTACCAGTTCAACTTCCAAGCTTAAACTAGGGCTAGATGCTTCTGACCCTCCAGTCCTAGAGACATTTTCTAATGCACGCATATCTACGCTGGCCGCAATGCCAGACTTCATTCCTGTTCTATTTAGCGATGATACCAAAGACCCTCGTGTCATGGCAGACCACTGGGCAGTGTGAAGGTGGGCCGGCCCCGAATCATTGATATTGTTGCAGAAACTCCTTTGGATGAAATGGTGACTAAAATTGAATCCATTCAGCAACTCTTCCTAGGCCTAGGGTCGGGTGGGTTCGACTATCGACAACTTCATTTTCTCGATTTCCAGGTCGTGATTGCCCATGGGGAGGCTGTCGCTACTGAACACAAACTTGCTCACCTCGCTGCTTCTCATTGCGGGACCCAAGCCTTTGAGTAAACTATGACAAAGCTCTATTAGCTGATAGCCCTATAGGTGAGCTCTCAAGATCTGGAGACCTCCCTATCTACCAAGCTGCACGAATGCAAAGCTCGAGCAGTGATGCTGAGGGATTAGTTGTCATCTCTGACTGGTAACCATGAAGCTACCAGGAAAGGGGGTCAACGATCTCCAAACGATGGTGAGGAATACTCATTCAGTGGCCAAAATTGAGGCCAGGGAGAAGGCCATGCTAGAGAAAACTTTCAATAACCTTTTCCACACGGTTGTTGATCTGATGGAGAGATCAAGCCAGGCTCCTTGGTGATCATCGGAGCTATTTTTGTACATTCTGTTTTACCTCATTTTTTGTGGCAAAGGAGAGACTTCGGCTTGTGGACGTCCTCCTTTCCCCCCACTTTTTTTTCAAATGGAATACACTTATTATTACTGGAACAAATAGCGTATAAATAAAAACTCACCAAATTAGAATCAATCATAATTCAGGAAAATGATAAATTAAAACAAGCTCTAACTTTTTCCTAGACCATGGGATCCATCGAGCATAGTTTGTCTATTTCTAGGGTTTTGCAGAAAACCCCAAAAACTTTTTCTATTTTCTATTAATACCCTAATTTTTCCTGGGCCCATTTGGAGTGGACCCAGCGGGTATGGCTTGGCTTTTTCTTAAGTCATCCTTTTCGAGTTTTCTCCCTAATGGGCATTGCACCTCTTTTGTGAGCGGTTTAAAGTCCCGCCAACAAGACTATAATTACTGATCTTTTAGGTTGAACATATTTGACCAGATATGTTGGGGTGAGGGCCCTGATGAGGTTTAGTTGATTAAAATATTTATCAATACCTTTTATACAAACGTGAGGAAAAAATGTTTAAATTTGAATGACATGTAGGGCATGTCTCAAGGCATGGGAGCCGTATCGGCGTGCAGAGGTAGGAGAATCATTAACTATAGAAGACTTGCCTTTGTTATATGGGACATGGGCGATCAATATGCAGAGCTGCTAAGGGCATGGTATGCATAGTTGTACAAAGGTGTCCTTAAAAGAATGACAGTCCATTTCTGATGGGGCACGGACTTCGTGGAAGTCCGGCTTATGGAAAACACCATGGGTGGCTTATAAATGGTATGTAACATCTGAAAGAGTTTGAGAAAATCTCTATTAATTAGGAGTGTGGATACAGGGTCCCTGTCTTATGCATTTAGTTAGCGTGAAGGACGGTTGGATCTTGATTCTGTTTAAAGTTGTGAAGTCGGGACATTCTTCAAAGTGGAATGGCTTCTCCTGATTCTCAGTAATCTCATCAGAGAAGTTCCACCATATTCAGGAAGGGTTATTAAAGAGGTTGGTATACTGCTGCTCAGAAGGTTTCCGAATCTCAGGATGCATATGGGGGCTAAAAGGCCAAGAGGCGTACAGAGAGAAGCATTGCCTAAGGAAATCCTGTCTTTGGTAGATGAGCCAGGGGCGATCAATATGTAGAGCCACTGAGGGCATGGTATGCACAGTCATGAAAAGGTGTCATGATTTCATTCTCCCAATAGCAGGGAAACTTCAAGGAAGATTGAGATTGGGGACCACCAGGGGTGGCTTACAAGGGTTCGACTCTTTCTGGGTACATAGTGTGATTTATGTGGAGATGGTGCCTGGATACGGGAGAAACATCTGAGATAAATTTCCCAGGAATGGGTGAAGTCATCACTTCTCACGTTGGTGTGGGATGGTGGTTTGTGCAGGTCTAGCCCATGTACTGTGGGACAAAGGAAAACCTCCATTCCTGACTGAACACACAACATGTTTGATCATGCAGTTTAACGTCATATGGAAAGTACGAGGAGCATTTTTGAAGATGCTGTGCAGTTTAACGTCGTGTAGTGAGGACAGCGGAGAATTTTTAAATTTGTAAAAATGCTTACCATTGGAGGCATTTCTCTAGATGCTTAATGCTTGGTCTTTGTAGTTTCTCACTAAGCAGCAATGACATGCTTCATTCAGTTTTAATCGGAATGTAGTAAGGACGTAGTTTCAAAGGCCACTATTGATTAGAATGTAACTAGGCATGAATATCTTGTCATGTACAATATTTGGAGAGTGGATGATGCTCTAAATCAAGTTTCTGGGGCTTCTTAGATCAGGAGAGAGAATATGGAGGCCTTGAGGCCGGTAGGCGTATGGGGCTAGGAAGAGTATCACCTTAGGAAATATTTCCTTTGGTAGATGGCCCAGGGGCTATCAATTTGCAGAGCCGCTGAGGGAATGGTATGCATAGTCATGAAAAGGTGTCCATGGGTTGATAACTTTCCACTTCCGATGGCCATGAGTGATTATGAGGATCCGCAATTGACCGAGCCACGAGTTCTGTCATTTGGTAAGGAAGTGTCTGGACACATTGGGGATGTTCGTCCCTAGTTGCTGTCAAAACATGAAGAGTTTCCCCCACTTATTTATCTTGAGCATGGGGTATACATTTTCTCTATGTAGTTTAATGTCGTTTGGTAAGGAAGAGGTAATCTTAGTTTAATGGTCATAGAGTTCAGACCATTAAGTGATTATTGATATAATTACTCAGAGGACAATTGAGTTAGGAGGCTTTGGTATACTTTGAAAAAGTGTGAGGGAATGAGGGTGTAAATTTTAACTCTGGGTTTTCCCGGATCAGGAGGTATGTCATGGGGGCTCTGAGGCTGATAAGAATACGGATATAGGAAGAGTATCGCCCGAGAAAATCTTGCCTTTGGTAGATGGGCCAAGGGAAATCAATATGCAGATCCGCTGAGGGCATGATATGCATAATCATGAAAAGGTGTCCCCAGTTCGATAACTTTCCATTTCCGATGGCCATGAATGATTATGAAAATCGGGGATTCCTCATAGTATAGAGTTTGACATATGGTGATAATGGTGTTCAGGCATACAAGAAACATCTCCACCGCAATTGCCCATAGAGTCAAAGTAGTTCATAGATGCATGTGGTCATGCTAACCACAGGCGGACACATAGGCTAACCAGGTAGGGATACCCTGACAACATTCAGATGTGAGAGGGGAATGAACTTGTAAACCACTGCTCCAAAATTTTTTGGATCGGGAGGTATGATATGGGGGCTCTGAGGCTGGTAAGTGTACGGATATAGGAAGGGTATCGCCTAAGGAAATCTTTCCTTTCATAGATGGGACAGGTGCTATCAATATGTAGATCTGTTGAGGGAATGGTATGCATAGTCATGCAAAGGTGTCCATAGGTCGATAACATTCCACTTCCAATGGCTGTGAGTGATTATGAAGATCCGCAATTACCCAGGTCGTGGAGTCTGATGTATGGAGAGGATGCATCCAAATGCATGGGGATTATTCCAATCTTGTTTCACCATATATCTTGGGTGGGTCGTGATGAAGTCCATGCAGTTTAACGTCGTGCGTTGAGGATGAGTTCTATGCAGTTTAACATCGTACGGTGAGGACGAGGTCCGTTTAGTTTAACGTCATGCGGTGAGGATAAGGTCCATGCAGTTTAACATAGTGTGGTGAGGGTGATATGTATATATACATGTGTTTTCTTTTCTCGGTGGCTGAGCTATGAGAAAAGATCACAGCGTCGCTACGTATCCTAGGAGGGAAGGGATCAGGCCACATGTAGTTCTTTTTTGGGTACACCCAGTGCAGGTCGGGTGCTTATACGGGGGAAGGGGGCACGTATATTTTATTTTTTATTTTTTTATCCGTGCAGTTTAACGTCATGTGGAAAGGATGAGGAACACACCCCGTACAGGTCTGGTCCATACACGGGGGAAAGTGGAATTTTTAAATCCTTTTTTCATCCGTGAAGTTTAACTTCATGCAGTAAGGATGAGGAATACACCCTATGTCGAGTTCTTCCGTACACGAGGAAAAAAGGAAATTGTTTGACTTTATTTGGGGATAACTAGGCCAGGATATAGAATCTTGGCATCACTACATATCCTGCAAGGGAAGGAATCAATCCGAACATAGTTATTTAGAGGATGATACACCCCGTGTAGGTCTGGTCCGTACATGGGGGATGGGTCATTTTTCGATCTCTCTTATCCATGCAGTTTAACGTCGCGCGTTAAGGATGAGGAATACACCCCGTACAGGACTAGTCCACACATGGTGGAAAAGGGATTTTTTTTGTTTTATTCGGGGGTGGCTAGGCCAGGATGGGGAATCCTAGTGTCGCTACATATCCTGCAAGGGTAGGAATCAAGATGGACATAGTTCTCAAGTGGATGGTACACCTCGTGCAGGTCTATTCTATACACGGGGGAAGCGGGAATTTTTCGATCTCTCTTATCCGTGTAGTTTAACATCGTGTAGTAAGGATGAGGAATACACCCCGGGCAGGGCTGGTCTGTACATGGGGGAAAAGGGAATTTTTTTATTCGGGGGTGGTTGGGCCAGGATGGGGAATCCTAGCATCACTACATATCCTGCCGTGGCAGGAATCAAGACAGACATAGTTCTCTAGAGGATGATACAACCAATGCAGGTCTGGTCCATACACGAGGGAAGGGGGAATTTTTTTTCTCTCTCATCCATGCAGTTTAACGCCATACTGTAAGGATGAGGAATACACCTTGTTAAGGGCTTGTCCGTACATGGGGGAAAAGGGCATTTTTTTGTTTTATTCGGGGGTGGCTGGGCTGGGATGGGGAATCTTGGTGTAGCTACATATCCTACAAGGGTAGGAATCAATCCAGATGTAGTTCTCTGGAATCCACACAGTTTAACATCATGCAGTTAGGATGAAGTACTCTTAGTTTAGGGTCATATATTTTGGACTGTTGGGGCATGGTAGTTTAACGTCTTGCAGCATGGACAAGAACTGCCTTCAATTATGCGAAAAAATTCTTCAGAAACCTCACATTTGTAGGATTGGTGGTGAATTTCTCATCCATGGATATCAGGGAATATGCCCTGTTGGAGTAGACCTTATGTATAAAATATGGTCCCTCCTACTTGGGATCCATCTTTGGAGGTTTCTTTCTAGGTATCATTGGGGTCCGGAGGACCAACACCAATTCTCCTTCCAAGAAAGACCAAAGACGAACCATTTTATTGAAGGCTCATGCGATTCGGTTCTGATATACCTCCTCATGGTGCAAAGTGTGCAACCGCTTCTCTTATAGCTATTCCAATTCACCTAGCCATTTTTCTGATTCCTCATCATTAGATAACTGACCACAAATGGAAACACTGAGTGAGGTTAATTGGAGCTCAATGGGTAGGACCACTTCTGTCCCGTATACTAATGAGTACGGAGTAGCCCAAGTAGCGGTGCAGATTGTGGTTCAATAATCCCACAATGCATGGAGGAGTTTATTCGGACATGACTTCATGTCTTTGTCCACCATTTTCTGGAGAATGTTGGACATGGTCTTGTTGAAAGCCCCTATCATTCTGTTGGCCGCTGCATGGTACCGGGATGAGTGGTTAGCCTGGATACCATATTCTTGGTATAGTTTCTCTAATTCGGTAGAACATAAGTTGGTGTCGTTATCGATTATTATTGTATGAGGGATGCCAAATCTGGTGATGATATTGGTTTTCACAAAGCTGACAACGTTTCTTGCCCCGACTTCCTTAAGTGGTACAACATCCTCCCATTTGGAAAATAAGTCGGTTGCTATGAGGATGTACTTCAATTTTTTGGTCGTGGAGGGTGGATATGGTCCCACAATGCACATTCCCTAGATGGAAAATGGCTAGGAGTGCTTAGCCTGATGAAGTAACTCCAGGGTTTGATGTATGAAGTTGGCATGAATTTGGCATGAGTGACATTTTTTGGTAAAGTGCTCACAATCTCATGTCATGGTGGGCCAATACTACCTAAGCCTTTGAACCTGATGGGAAAGCTTAGACCTTGACTGGTGTGCTCCACATACTCTTGCACGCACTTCAGTCATGAAGGTCGTAGTTTCTTCTCCATCAATGCATCTGAGGAGGAATCCATTGAGACCTCGTTTGTAGAGGACCTCCTACTGACCTGTGCCTCCATATAAGACAAAGTTGATTGCCATTCTCCGTATTTTCTCTCGTTCAGCTCTGTCTGATGGGAATTCTCCCATTCGAAGGTAGTGTATAATGGGGGTCATCCAGCTGGTGGCAGGCACGTATGGATCATGGACAGGACTAACTTCATTGATTTCTTACATCCTAGTCTGAACAAAAGGTACGACCATTCAACGATGGGCAATAATGATAACTATTTAATCATGGTCTAGGTCAGCTAGGGCTGTGGCCGCGTTGTCTAATGCATCATCCTGGGAATTTTGAGACTGGGGAATATAATTCAACATTGGTTCTGTGGAGAATTCAGCCATTAACCCTCGGACATGGTCAAATAGAGGAATCATCTCCTCCTTTTTAATAGAGTAGTCACCATTGACTTTCTTGATGACCAGTTCCAAGTCACCTTTTATCTTAAAGTGTTGTACTTGAACTTGGAGTGCTAGCTTGAGGCCTGCAATGAGGGCTTGATACTCTGCATCATTGTTCGTACATCCTTTTGACAGGAGGAAGGAATATGGAAAGATTTCCTTTTTTGGGGACATGAGTATTATCCCCAATCCCACCTTGTTAAATTTGGAATCCTCCATCCTTTTCCCTGTCGGGATTCTGGATGCACTGTCGAAGTACATTTCCCATGTTGGGAGGTCCACTTGAACTGAAGATATTGTCTTAATCAGGTATCTCGACGTCCGTTGTGGTGGTCCCTATCAAGGGGTGCTCTGCCAGAAAATCTGCTAATGCCTAGCTTTTGATGGCCTAATGGGGGAAAACAGATGTCGAACTGTTGCAGGATGACTACCCATTGGGATAGGTGCCCAGTAAGCATTGGGCAGTTGAGGATGTACTTGAGCGGGTTACAACGTGAGACCAAATGGACTTCATGATGCTATAGATAATGTCGCAATTTTTGAACTACAAAAACCAAGGCCAAACAACTTTTTTTGATGTTTGAGTATCGAGTTTCAGCGTCGATCATGGTTCGGATAAGGTAGTAGAGACTGTTTTCACTACCGGCGTCATTTTTCTATGCAAGGAAGGCTCCCAGTTACCACTCTAAGGCCGTAATGTATAGGATAAGAGGTCTTCCTTAAACTAAGGGAATGATCACCAGCGGGATTAAGAGGTACTTCTATAGGCAGTCGAATGCCTCTTGACAATTATTTGTCCTTTGGTACGTAACCCCCTTTTTCCTTAGCCAGGTGAAGGGAAAAAATTTGTCTGCTAGGTTGGCTATGAACCGCCTGATGTAGGCCAAGTTCCCTTGGAATGATCTCAAATTAGTGAGATTGTGGGGAGGTGGCGGGCCAAGGATAGCCTTTGTCTTTTCAGGGTTGACTTCGATGCCACGATGACGTACGATGAAGCCAAGGAATTTCCCTGAGGTAACCCCGAAGGCGTACATCAAGGGGTTCATCTTCAGGCTATGTTGTCAAAGTTTTTTGAAGATGGATTTAAGGTATGATAGGTGATCTAAGCGCCATCTTGATTTTACCACCAAGTCATCCATGTAGCATTCGACTAATCTCCCCAAGAATGGTTTAAAGATACGATGCATGGAGCGTTGATATGTGGCGCCAGCGTTCTTGAGACCAAAGGGCATGACCCTGTAATAGAATATTCCTTGAGGGGCACTGAAGGTAGTGGATTATTCAACATCTCAAGCCATCCAGATCTGATTATACCAAGAATAACTATCCATGAAGGATGAAGATTCATACCCGGCCATTGTGTCGATTAATAACTCGGTGATCGGGACTGGGAAATCATCTTTCATGAAATTCCGATTGAGATCTCTAAAATCAATGCAGACACGAATTTGTCCATTATTTTTCTTTAGGGGGACAATGTTGTCCAACCAGATGGGGTATTGGACGTACTGAATGAAGCCTGCTTTAATAATCATATTTACTTCAGCCTCTATTTTGGAAGCATGTGAGGGGTGCGTTCTTCTGGCAGCTTGTTTATTGCCCTGGTGGTCTTTTGGATGACCTAAGCGGTGTGTCGCCACTTCGGGATTAAGTCTCAGCATTTCTATGTAATTCCAGGAAAATACATCCTGGTGTTGCCTCAAGAAAGAGGTATATACCTCTTGATCCTCGAGAGACATGGTCGTACTAATGAGAGTGGTCCTCGGGTCTTCCTCAGTACCCAGGATTATTTCCATGAGCTCATACACAGTGGTGGAGATACCTTCCTCAAATGTGGGAGGTGCATCCCTGAGTTCCTCCTCCTCCTCCTCCTCATTCTCATCTTCTTGATCTGATGGGGGGAGAGTTTTCGGTCCGGGATCTTGGGGGTTTGAGGGTGAGGCATCGAGGGCATCACCGCTCGAGTATTCATCCCCGAATCGAGGGTTAGTGGTCATTTCCACACTGCTATGCTCGGCCATTACAGCTGCATTCATGAGGACATTTGAGTGTGTGTCCAGACTTGAACTCATGCTCTCAATACGATTGATGGGCCGTATGTAGTCTCTACCCAACTACTTGAGGGGGTCATCCAGAACCATTTCCAACCCATTTGGAGCGGGGATCCATTCAATACCATTGAGCGAAGGCTTCTTGTTCTTCTGCTCATAAATCCCAACGTCAATGTAGTGTGACTTAGATAGCTCGAAACGGGCCTTGTGAGCGTTCAATGTCCCACTTTGTCCATTGACACAATACTTGATACACTGGTGGTAGGATGAAGGAATGGCCATGTGCTTATGGAGCCATGACCTTCCAAGCAGGGAATTGAATATTGTGTTCTGTCAGACCACCAAGAATTATGAGTAGGCCACAAGGTCGCCAAAATGGGGTTTTAGCTTGATTTGTCCCATTGGAATCTGTTCACTCTTGTCATAACTTAACAAATTTGTGGTTGAGGGTACTAGGTCACTCTCATTGTAGCCCAGCTTACGGAGTGTTTATAGGGGAAGGAGGTTAACTCCAGATCCATTGTTAATAAATACTTTAAGGATCTCAACATAATTTAGTGTGCAAGACACATATTGTGGTTTTATATGTCCTTGCATGATGAAATCTTTGTCCTGATCTGTGAAGTAAATCACCGTATTTGCATTTAACTGAGCTAGTCTCCGTTTGATAAATCTTGGTGGCAGCTACCTCGGCTTGAAACTCTTGGGGGATGAGCAAGGCTTCTATAAGTGCCTCTTTGAGATCTGCTGAAAAAGTCAGGGCGTCCAGGATTGACAGTTTGGCTAGTATTAATGCCAGCAGCTTAAGGATGTCATTTTTCTATTCCAATGCCTGACGCTTCTCCATGGGCAGGAGAGTTTTAGCAGGAAGTTTGGGAGTTTGAATACACGAGGATGAGGGACCGACTACGAGGTCAAATGCTGATGATGTCTCCACGTTCTGGGGACTCGGCCCGGCTGGTCTGTTTGTGTGCACTTGGTGGCTAGGAACTTGTTCCTCCTCTGATGGGTACCACAGAATGACGGGGCCAGAGTGGTCGATTGTGGAGGTGGAGGGATATTATTTCTCCTGTTGAGTCCGTTGAAGGGCCCTCCCATGGGTTTCCACATTATTAACGGTTTGGGACGGGGTAGAACTATAGGGTTGGTTTCGGCAGTGACTGTGCCTCCCCTGGTATCCCCTGCTTCTGTGATTCCTCCTCCCTGCCCCTTGCGTTGGTAAATCAGGTTCATATCCATACCCTTCGTCAGGAAATGATTCCATTAGATGAATGATGCTGATGGAATCAAAGATTGGCTCCTCATCCTGTGATAGGTCTACCTGGTCAGTTGTCTTTGATGGTACCGTTTGGTGGGTCGGTGCCCATGGTACCATGTTTGGGGGCATAAAATCCGACAGTGTCGGGGACAACTTCAGCCTCCTCATGAACTGATCCTCTTGCGCTTGTCTCCTCCTGTCACGGTCACCCCTGGATTATAGGATCATGGAGGGTTGTGAGACTGATATTGTCGGTTGTCTAGAATTAGGGGCGGTTAGCGGCAACACCGGTCACTGTAGTTGAGCTCGGACTATGCCCTGGGCTTGGTTGAAAGTCTTTCGAGTCATCCAGTTGTCCAATTTCTACCCCTTTTTGTTGGTGACTTCTTTCCACCTCTTCCCCTTATTAGAGTCAGTGGTAGAAATGTATGCACATGTGCTGGGGGTGGTCCCAGTTCGACATGCCCGGAGTCTGCCATCCTTTGATGGAGGTCTTTGAAGAAGAAGAATTCTTGGATATTTTGCCTCAACATTCGATGTTAGGGACAGTAATTCAGCCTGTCATTGCGGCCGACATCTTCGGGCTTCCTTGTCTCCATAAGGTGGATCAAGTAGAAATTCATGGCAGCGATGAAGTAGTTGCAGACTTGGTCCTCTCAGAACGAGTATACTTTGTGTCTCCATTCCTAGAATAGGTTCTGCTTCAATCCTCTCTGATCACCCCACTTGGACGGAGGTGACTGCTGACATACATGGGGCCCTTGACGATTTGGTGGAGTCCTGAGCGGCAGAGCCGGCGCGGGGGCTAGCTTGAGCATGACAGAGGATGCTTCAGCTCTAACTGTTCACATTGTAGGAGCCAGTGAGGCTATTCAGGACTTCATATTGGTTCGCTGTAGGGAGTCTTCAATTCTATGGGAAATAGCTGAGAGATAGCGGAAGCCAGTGGTGTACTCCAATGGTATGAGCAGTGTTCACCGCTCATCTCGAAGATTATCGATGCATATGGAAAGCATCTCATCTTGATGCGTTAACCTGTTTAGAGAGTAGGCCAGATCTTTTCATCTAGCGATAAAATATGAGGCCCTCTCATTCTCCCTATGCTTGTAATTCATGAGGTCGTTGACTGTTGTTTTAGGCAACATTGAGCTGAAGTGGAACAGGAACTGCTGCCGATGGTCTTCCTATTTTTTTATTGATTGGGTTGGCAGACTCATATACCAGACGAAGGCAGATCCTTTCAAGGTCCGTACAAATCATCTAAGTTTCACTCCTTCTTTTTGTTCTGGAGTTCCCATCATTGGGTCGCAATAAGATGCGTAGTGCATTAAATGTTCTTTCGGATCGCCGAATCCATTGAAAATAGGGAATACAGTGCTCCCAAAATTGGGAGGTGGTGGCGTTTTGCTCACCCAATATGGGTAGGGATTCCACTATGGCTATATCGGAGTGCGTTTACCTTCCATTTCTACCAATCAAGCTGTCAGTGCCTCGATGGTGTTGGTGAGACCCTGGTTTACATCCATTTGGGCCCGGTCTTGGGCAGGTGTAGCCCAAGGCATTGCTTGAGGGTCTGGCTTAGTCGCCACCAAGGGTGAATATGCCATTTGGGACACCTTCGGAGGGTTCAGACATACTTTCTCTGTTTTCTTCCTGAGTGGAGGGAATTCTTGGTATTCAACCAAATCCATATTCTGGTAGTTGGATGGACGAGGCGCCTCATTTGGCAGGGAGAACCTGGGTCTTTGAGGTACACTTATTGGGAGTGCAAGGTGTGGCTCTTCTTGGGAAGCACTTTCAATAGGACGATTCCTCTGGAGTATCTCGGCATTATGTCTCCTCAGTTCCATCATTTCCTCTTCCTATCGAGCGAATCTCTCTTCGAGTATAAGTGGCTTGTTTTTATCGAGAGAAGTAGGTGGGTTAAGGGTAACCAGTCCTTTTTTCTTATCCTTGTTGGAACCTCGCAGGTTAAGTGGAGGAGGGTTAGATGGAAGGGAGGCCATATTTTGGACGACCCACGGGTTCTAGGTGTGCACACCTGTGGTTCATTGTGGGTCATAGCCTGACCGGAATCATCATCTCCCGATCCATCTGGATTTGCATCATCTCTGGTATCACCTATGGGGTTAGCCTCTATGGCGTTGATGGATTCATATCACAGGTTAGTGGAGATATCATCTTCCAAATAAGAAGATGATCTCCCATGCATTTTACTGGTCCTCCCCTTCCTGTTCTGGGATTTCTTTCAGACTTCTTGATGAAGGGTGACGCAAAGAGTTCTTTGATGCGACCTTACGGTACACCTCCCTCTTGAAGGGGTGATGATTCAAAGGACGAGATAGGCTAGGAACCTCCTCTTCTAACTATCCTCCCTAGGTGAGAGAATACTGATTCTCATGGGGGAGGTTTTTGTTGTGGTGGTAAAAATGCCCCCAGCCTTGAGGGCTGGGGTTGGATCCATTCATTGGATGCTGAGTCTCTTCCAGTTTTTATTGGTCTTATGGGGGCATTTGTTGTAAAAAATACCCCCATCCATGCAGGCTAGGGTTGAACCTGGATTGCGGCAGCGGCTGCTACTATCTCTATTTTCCTAATTTCACGCTCCCTCATTTGGGGGTGAACTGAATCTGAGGCCGAGACTACCTATGAATCAATCCCCTCTAGGGAGGAGAACAATGACTACTGATTGGCCTCTCTTAAACAAGAGGCATGTTGTATGCTTTCGGTGGCCTGATTTAGGTGTTCGTGAATGGATTTTTCCTGTCGGTCCTGACACTTTTGAGACATACTCAAGGTCTACCTTTGTTGGGTGTGTCTCCTTTCATGAATAGGGAGAACACTTGATTGTTGTCTTAATGTGATGGCGTTGCAAGATATTACGCCGAATGGGTTCCTCTGGGCGGGGAGTAGAGTGAAATGCAGAGATCCATGTTCTCCCCATCCTCTGATATGGACTCCCGTCGGGGCGTCAACAGTAAGGCGATGCAATAGGTACAGTGAATGGAGGAAGGCTAAGTCAGGGTCCCCTTTACAACACTCAGGTTGCGGTTTTTGTGCCAAAGGAAGAGCTTCCAGGTCGATGCGATGCAGGGGGTCTCCTATTGTCTTGACATGGTCTATATACCCATCGTAGGGTAGGAAGATTGATTTCTACCGGCGGAGGGTTGTCTATATATTGGAGAGGATGTCGTGCGCACATCCTTCTAACAACTTTCTAGGTATGTCGAACTGAGAGGTGGCCGTGGGCCAGAACATAACTGGTATATCATCTATGTCCAGTCGTTTTCTTAGGTGAAACATATCGGCATACTCTTTTTCTAGTGATTCCTCTACCTGTTCAGCCCAACTGAGATGCTCACTGATAGTGTGGATGGAGGTAGTGGGACTGGTAGGTATTGAATTGTCTTGTGGGCAATTCCGAGGTGGTTCAGAAGATGAACACAGCCCAGGACTATCTCCTGATCGAATAAGGGTATCGTTGGTGACTAGCTGGGAATCTGACATGCTTGATCCCATCCTTCTAAGTACCTCGGCATATGAGGATTTTTCTATGGTTGATTCGGCAGGGGGAGGTCCTTCCTGTCGATATGATATGTCACTACGGGGAGGACCTTCGCAATTGAGGTCGTGATGGCGAGGAATTCCATTACAGCTATCGTAGGGAGAGAACCTGCGGGGTACACCCTGGGGAGGGCCTTCAGAATGTACCGCAACGGGGGTTGGTCCTTCTCGTTGATCGGCATCTAGGAGGGGAGGGCCTCTTATATCCATTTCGTAATGGTGAGGGCTACCATTACTACTTGAAACCTCATTGCATCGAGGAATTTTGCAGTGCACGCCCTGGGGAGGACCTCCAAGGCGTTTAGTGTTGTTACGGTGAGGGACTTCGCAACAACTTCCATCATGGTGAGGATGACCATCATGATCTGACGTTTAATGTGTATCCTGGGGAGGACCTTCTAGAGACACTACGATAAGTGGAAGACCTTATTGTTTCTTGGTGCCATTGCGGGGAGGACCTTCGCAATGGTGGCTGTAATGGTAAGGACTACCATTACAGCTGCCGCAGGGAGAATGTCTGCGGGGTACACCATGGGGAGGGCCTTCAGAATTTACCGCAACGAGGGGAGGTCCTTCTCGTTTCTTGACGTCTCTATGGGGAGGACCTACGTTATCATAGTGGAGAGGACTACCACCATGATCCGACGTCTGGCTGCGTGAAGTGTCACTGCAATGTAACCCCTGGAGAGGACCTTCAAGGAAGGCCACGACAAGGGGAGGTCCTTCTTTTCATGATGAGACGTCACTGTGGAGAGGGCATCTACAGTTGTGACTATGATAGCGTGGAATACTATCATAATTTGTGGTCCCACTACATGGAGAGTTTTTGTAGTGTATACCCCAGGGAGGACATTCAGGGTGGACCGTAGTAAGTGGAGGGCCTTCTTGCTGCTTGATCTTATGGCCACATGGAGGGTTACCATGACTCGTATCAAAAGAGAAGCTCTCGTGATAGATCATTGTATGCCTGTGGGGGAGGCCCCCACGGGTGCTCTGGGGAGGACCTTCAGAACTACTGGTAGCATCATTTCGGGGAGGGTCTTTGAAACTGCTACTGGCACTCCCATAATATGATAATGGGTGGGCATGGTTATGAACCTTAGATATGTGCTTAGTAGTATTGGGAACCCCAGCTTCCAGAAGAGCGGAGTCATGAACCCCCTCTTTATTTTCTGGCTGCCTTTAGCACGTTCGAGGCACTTTTTTGTGGGCAGTGGGGACCGTCTACTATTGATAATGACCTTCACCTTTGGGTCCCATTATAATTGGGTCCCTTGATTCTATCGGGATATGCCGACGAATATCTTGACTTTTACCAGGGATATATGCCTGTTCTAGAGCATCCACTGTGATGGACGGGTGTCCCCCAGTTCGAATGGGTGAAGCTACTCGATCTGGTTTCCCTTGCATCACAAAATACGGCCAACGACCATCCTGGGCAGAACTAGGGATGCAGATTTTCTCTAAGGCGGCTACCAACTCTTTTAGATGAGTCGCTTCAATTGGGGAGATGGGATCATGGGCCCAAGTCCTTTTTGTTTCCGTTGATGCAATCACATTCTGTCAAGTCTGCAAGATATGATCTAGGATCGATACTTTCTCCTCCATCATTTCTAGGATATGCAGAGAGACATCTTTGGCTGGAACGGGTATGAAGGACCATTCCAGTATCAGAGTAGGAATATCATGATCTGGTCCTCTGGTGGTCAGTGGGTACTGACAATTCTCCTATGTTGGGACAGGTGAACGAATCTACCCCTGTACCGGGATATGACGGTTTATCTCTCCATTTTCCGCCACATCAGGATGGTGGAATTTACTTGGATCCGCAGGGATTTGGCCCTACATATGTTGGTTTCCCACCGTATCGATTTGGTTGCCTTTGATGGTAGAGAGACGTGTCTGCCTATTAATTTCCACCATATCTGGATGGTGGGAATTATTGATCGCCACCACATCGGGATGGTAGGTGTCAAGAGCATCTGCTAGGGACTGGTCCTGCAAGTGCTGGGTCACCACCATGTCTGGTTGGTGGCCATCACGACCCTGGGCAGGGAAAGGTGCCTGCCAGGTAGGTGTCATCCTGTGTGAGTGACGGGCTTGATGGAGATCAGTGGGGATGCGCACCTGCTCGTATGATGCCGCCATGTATTGATGGCAGACTTTGAAGGAGTGGGAAGGTATATGTGTCTGCTTGTGATACGTTTCCAGGACTGGGCAGCGGAGCTCCTCCTCAGTGACAAGGGTGATGACTGGTCCCTGGTTGTACGTTTTCTTCCCTCATCAGGTGGTCCGAGGGGCCGGAGCTTGTGGAGCATGGGCCTGGATCCTCAGGGCTACATCCTCCTTAGCGTGAGGATATTGAGTCGCAGTATAACCATGATGATGTCTCCTGACAGGGGCCTTAGAGTGGAACCCCCATTTAGTAGGGATGAAGTCCTTAGCATCGACCTCATCTGCCTCCCTAAGATAAGGGAGGTACGCGTTGTCCCGTTTCGGGGATAGACTCTTGAAATAGTTTGAGACAGCAACAAGAGCCATCTGGATCTGATTTCGTGGCCATTGCTGGGCAGGCGACCGACGGGTGTTGGCGGATTGGAGGGCGTACATGGCCACTTCCACCATTGGGAGAGTATTGTTCAAGTGGTACTCTCGGATCAGCGTATCCGAGAACCAGCATTGGAAATGATGGGTAGGTGATGGGGTCCTCCATTGGTGAGGATGTCCAGTCATTGCGTAGCTTGAAGTGCGCACCTGCGAGTTCCTCCGTGATTCCATTGGATCGAAGGGAGTTCTGAGTGGTACCTGTAAAAAATATTTTAACAAATACAAATAGTAAACCCGTCAAAGCAGCATCACATGATCCCATGCGTAATTAATGACCTTTCTTGGCACTCCTTGTGAGTATAAGGGGGAACAAAGTGGGATTTGTTTAAACCCATCATGCTTGGTTAAAGATTCACGTCGGGTTCACCATTTTTCTATTTCTCCAAGAATTGGATTGGAGTGGACTGATGTTCCCCGACCGTCGATCTCACGGAGGGTTGAGCTCCGCCTGATCGCTGAGGTTGGGTATATCAGTCTTCATTTTGAAATTCCCAACGGTTCGATATCCAATGATACGTGGACCTTCTTTCCAATGGCAGGTGTTTGATGGGTTTATTCGGTCAGCGATGCTTAAGAACTCACATTGGTCGAGATGATGGGAAGTCGGGCTCATTACACCCTTTTGGGGGGAATTATTTCCTGTTCTGGGACTCTCTTATAGATTTAATAAGTGTACATATGTTCGTGAATCTTTGGTTTATACCCAAGCATGGTCTCCACAGAATACCCCTGGTTGGAAATGGTCAGCTGGACGTATGGATTCAGAATCACTTAGGCCTGAGGTTTACCATCCCTCATTGGGGTTAATGACTCTGAGGAATTTGGACTCATTGAGATGGCGTTAACTTGAAGCCTCATAGATGGGCACTCTGGAGTTTATTGTCTTCTAGGGGGGAAATGTAACGAATTGAGAATTTGGATCGACCCGTGATACAGGCTCCCTACGTATCCTCATGACAGGAATCAGAATCCACGTAGTTTGGTGGAGGTGGTGTCGGAGAAATAGCGTGAGGATGGACTGGGGGGTCTGATTGGTAGTGGGCTTGAACCTCATGGAGGCTTTCTACGTACCATGCATTGACATGGATAAATTCCACGTAGTTCATAGGTGGTGTCAGAGAACCGATGTGAAAATGGATCGGGGGTCTGATGGGTAGTGGGCTTGAACCTCATGGAGGCTTCCTACGTACCATGCCTTGGCATGGATCAAAGTCCTCATAGTTCGCAGGTGTTGTTGTCAGGGTCGGTGCTTACTCTAAACCCACGTGAGTCATGATCGTTTTGAGAAACAAGAGGCAGTAGGGACCTGATGATTACGTCGTGAAAGGTGCATCTCTGGGAAGTGGAGTGGGGCTTACACATGGATCAGTCGAAAGATGAAAAATCCCAGTGGGAGAGGGAAATGGTAACAAAAACCCCTATGTCCATCTCTCCTTCTGGTCCTTGGCACCGGGGAAGTACAGAGGTGCATGGGTGCTACCTCCCGCAAGAAAGGTTAGGGGATTACACCTAGGAGGCAACCCTTTCACTCCCAGAAGAGAGGAGAAGTGCCCACCACCAGAGCAGAATGGAAATGGGAGCGGGTTCTCCTAATATGGAGAGTGGAGAGGCAAAAATGGGCTTTTGGGCTTGGAACCTGCATTACCATGGGAATGTGAACCCAGGAATGCTTCGGGAATCTGCTCAAGGGCCAGAACAACCCCTTCGTCCTTGCTTATTGTGGGTATGTGAACTCAAAATAGCGCAATGATGCACCTGAATGTTGCATCATATGGGTCCGATGGCTTCAGTGGAGGCCTCGGCTCGGGGCTGATGAATGTGCCAGTGAGGGGGTTGCGAAAGGTCAGTCCGGGTTGGAAGGATTTTACCTGACTCGGGTATGGGAACACAAAAGGAGTTGGCGAGCCACACGGGTGTATGTGGAGTGGCACCCTTCACGTTGGGGGGTGCTACATGGCTGGAGAAGCCATTCATGAACCAGGGTGGTCCACGTACTGATAGGCATCCCATGTACCAGGGTGGTACGTGGCTTCGGTTTCGGCCCATGTACCAGGTCGGTACGTGATGGAGTCCGTGCAAGCAATGGTGGCCAGGGGCGACGGTAATCAGTGGTTCGTCGGCCAGGGCTTCACCTGCATAGGAGGGTGCTACGCGGTACGTCAGATCAAAAGAGGGGCATAAATTCCATGGTCTGTGGGGAGCACATCCATGGAGGGGCCATGGTTCGCGGTCTTTTTTTTTCTTTTTAATTTTGTGGTTCAACAATTTATTATGATTTTTAATTTCCTTGTTAATTCGTTCCCAGTTTCATACCTGTTCGGGTTCATGAATTGGAACTTCTTTGTTTGCTAAATCCTAAGCTTCTTCCTCTGAAATCCTTCCACCCGAATCTGATCGATCCTTTTTCCTCTCCTCTTTGATGCCCTCTTATAGAGGGGAAGAAAGAGGTGTATCTGTGGCCATGCGACACCTTTTTCCAAGGCCGATGACTGGAAACTAGGTTTATGGATGACTTGGTCAATCCGCTTCATGGGGGCGTTGAACCGCTAACCAAACTAGGTCGAGGAATGCTTCACGGCCATGCAGGACTCCGCCTCTATCCCGCAAACGACGACGTACGCGGTCCAAGCCAGTTGTCATGGTTCGCAGCTGGGGTGGTTCGGGATGGTGGACTAGCCTGGCGCTCGTCCTACTTCGCACCCGCGGAGGGCGCCTACCTCCGTTCCATGAACGACATCGATCCTTGGAGGAGGTGGACTGCTGAACTGTCTGTGTACCATCATTGTTGGACCGGTACGCGGACCGGTCAATCCTTTTCTGATTTCTTGGGTGCTCTTCATATTATTTCCCAATTCCGTGAGGGAAATTGGGTAGAAAACCCTCTTGAATTAAGGGGATTCTCATTCTCCTTTACAGATTTTTTAGGACCCTACAAACACTTAAAACCTCTGAAATACCCAAAAACACTTAAAACCCTAAATATCGAAAAAACACCCTTGAAACCCAAAAAATCCCTAACTAAATAACCACCCAAAACCATAAAAACCTTATAAGTAATAAAATAAGTAAATAAATAAAACACTATAAACACTATAAACCCATAAAAATATTATAAAATTTTAAAAACCTTAAAAAACCTAAAAAATCGAAAAACTATGAAATCTAACAAAAAACCCTAAAAACACTAAAAACCCTAAAATATCCTTAACACCAATAAAATTCACTAAAAATACCAAAAAACATAAAAAATCTAAAAACCTAGAAAAACCCCAATAAAATCATAAATACCTAAAAACATTAAAACTCCCAAAAAATATAAAAAACGCGAAAAAAACCTAAAAAAACTTAAAACCCTAATAACCTATAAAAACCCACAAATCCCCTAAGAACCCTAAAAAATCATAAAAATATTAAAAAGTAATAAAATCCCTAAAAATATAAATAACTTAAAACCCTAAAAAATGAAGAAAGAAAGAAAAACTTAAAAAAACATAAACCCCCCCAAAAAATAAAAAAAAAGAGAAAACCCTAAAACCCCTAAAATACCCTAAAACCACTAAAACCATAAAAACACATAATAACATTAAAAAACCAAAAACCATTAAACCTGACAAGAAATCTATAAAAACCTAAAAACACATAAAACCCATAAAAAACCTAAAAGATGTTAAAACCCAAAATCCCTAAAAAAACTAAATTCCCTAAACCATCAAAATCCCTAAAAACCCCAAAATCTTGGAAAAAAATAAGAATCCCCCAAAAAACTAAAAAATACGCCCCTAAAAACCATTAAAACTCTAAAACACCAAAAGACCCTAAAAACCCTAACATCCCCCCCCCAAACCATAAAAAACCTAAAAGACGTAAAATACCTATAAACCCCTAAAAACTCTACACTCACTAAAAACACTAAAAGCACTTGAAACCCTAAAAAACATTTAAAATGCTAAAAAATATTTAAAACCATAGAAAACACAAAAAACCCAAAGAACTGAAAATAAATTAAAACAAAAAAACCTAAAAAACACTCAAAATAAAAAATCCGGAAAATCCTTAGAAATCCTAAAAGCCTAAAAATAATTAAAAACATAAGAAACCAAAAAACACAACAAAACCTAAAAACACATACAAAAACCATAAAAACCTAAAGAAACATAACATCACTAAAAGACTTATAAATTTCTAAAAACCATAAACCAGTCAAAATTCATAAAAACACTAAAAACCCAAAAAATAATAAAAAATCCCAAATAACCCCAAAAAACCCTGAGACACCCTAACAAAAACATATAAAACTAAAAACACTTAAAACCCCAAAATACCCAAAACACTAAAAACCCTAAAAACAATTAAATATCTTAAAACCCTAAAAACCCCTAAAAATAATAAAAACCCTAAAAACAACTAGAAACTCTAAAACCCTTTAAACCCCAATTTTCTTTAAAAACTCTAGAAAACCTTCGAAACCCTAAAAAAGGAAAAAAAGATAAAAAACGCAAAAAACCCTAAACACCCTCAAAATCCCTAAAAACCCTAAAAACCATAAAAATCCATTAAAAATCCATATAAACATATCAATCCCTAAAAATCATTAAATCCATAAGAAAACCTTAAAAAATAAAGATGCATAAATCCTCTAAAAACCCAAAAAATATTAAAACCACTAAATATCCTAAAAAGAAAATAAAGACATAAAACCCCTAAAAATATAAAAACCCTAAAATTCCTCTAAAACTAAAAATCCACTTGAATCCAATAAAAATGTAAAAAACTCTAAAAACCCACAAAACAAAAAAACTAAAAAAAAAATCCTTATCACTTCAAAAACCATAAAATCCTAAAAAACCCATAAAAATCCTTATGAACCCGAAAAAATGTAAAAACCCAAAAAATACCTAAAATACTTAAAAATATAAAAACCACTATAGACTATGAAAACCCCTTAGAAAATCTTACAAACCTAAGAACCCTAAAACCCCTAAAAACCTAAAAAAAATTTAAAACACCTAAAAACATAAAAACCATAAAAAAAATTAAATCCCTAAAACCATAATATTCCTAAAATACATTAAAAATCCCTAAAAACATAAATAACCCTAAAAACCTAAAAACTGCTAAAAGCCTTAAAAACCAAAAAACATGTAATACTCTTAAAAACCCTATAAAATGCTAAAACCCCTAGAACCTATATGAAGACGCTAAAACCCATAAAACCCCCTAAAAACCCTGAAATATAAAAAACATTGAAGAAACATTAAAACACAATTATCAACAAAGAAACACTAAAAACCCTTTAAATCTATAAAATTACAAAAAAACACTAAAAACCCACAAAATCTCTAAAAATCAGAAAACCTAAAAACCCATAAAAACCCTAAAACCCTCAAAATCACTAAAACCACAAAAACAAATACAAATTCTAAAAAATATCTCAAAATCCTTGAAATATAAAAAACCATAAAAACCCATAAAAACCCTAAAAACCCCTTATTAACCCTTAAAACCCAAAAATCACATAAAACCCCTAAAAACATAAAAAATAGTAAAAACATTATAAACCTTGAAATCCCTTATAAGTCCCTCAAAATAACTAAAAACCATAAAAATTGTGAAAACCAAAATGAAAACTATAAAACCTAGAAAAAACATAAAGCACATAAAAACCCTAAAAATGTTTTAAACCCTCAAAATCCATTTAAACAATAGAACCCACAAAATAAATTTAAAGGCCAAAAATCCCAAAAATCTAAATAACTATAAAAGCATGGAAAACCAGTAAGAAAAAATTAAAAACCTAAAAACAATTAAAACCCATAAAAATAAAAAAACACAGAAAACCCATAAAATCATAAACAAACCCTAAAAAACCTCTAAATCACTAAAAACCATATAAACCAGAAAAACAAAAATAAAACCATATAAATCTCATAAAATTTATAAGCTATAAAGGACCTAAAAATTCTAAAAACCATAAAAATCCTGAACACCAAAAAACTCCTAAAAATACCTAAAAACTGAAAAAAAACCCCTAAAACCATAAAAACCCCTAAAACTATTAATAAGAAAGATGGCACTACTCCTCCTATCTATCTCACAATGGATATTCTTGGCCCCCTGAAGAAGTCATCGACATAGTTGATGGTCGCGGCGGTGCCTCCCCTCTTTGGGCTTAGAGGGGCAGTGGATGGGGTTCCCCTGCAACTCGCTAAGCCGGAGCTTCCCCCCTTTTTCCAGAGATTGTGATTTTCCTAAAAGTCCCTCACTACTAGAAAGGTGTTCCCATGGTCCCAATTTCTGCTCAAGAGTTCTCTTTGGCCTCTGCTCTTTTTGATCTGACACTGATGGTTCGGTTTGGAAGGAACCGGCCCTCTATCGACGTATTTGACCGTTTTGTTGTCTCTTCTTGGAATCTTCGTGAAAGGGCTGTTGTAGGGTTACTTGATGCTCGCTATTATTTGGTTCGATTTGGGAATGAGGATGATTTGATCTCTTCCTGGGATGTGCCTCCAGGGATTGTCATTGGTTGTCCAATCTACTTGTTCTGGTAGAGCTTTGATTTCCACCTGAATCGTGACCCTCCGAGTGCGGCGTTGTGGGTGACTCTTCCTGGACTTTCACTCCCCTTTCAGAGTCTGGCCATCCTTCGCATCATTGGTAATCTCATTGGGCGACTTCTTTGTATGGATGCATGGACGATCACTGCATGTCACCCCTTTGCGCTATAGATTTTCATAGAGGTGGACGTGTCCAAGCCCCCAGTCAATTTGGTTTGTGTCGATATTGAAGGTGAACTCCGGTGGCAATAGTAGGTATGATTTGAATCCTGGGTATTGTTCTTCTCAAATTGCTGCATGTTAGGCCTTGCTGCATCTGTGTGCCGGCGTGGAAGCGGATCCTCCTCTTCTACACCTGGGTCGTCTGTTGTAGCTCCTTCAACGTTTGCTGAGATTTTGGTTGGGGAATCACCTCTGCACAATATGGGAGGGTTGGCTCCAAATACTAGTGTGTATGGATACCCCAGGAGTCCTGCTACTTCAGGTGGTGATGGGAAATTGGTGGCCACTCATGAGGTACGAGCATCATCCATGGAGCCTCTTAATGAGCAGGCTACATCCCCGGAGTCTAGTCCTGGTCAGGAAGTGTTACCTATGCAGGGGGCAATGCCTCTAGAGGAGGAGTTAGTTCGTGGAGAGCCTGGGGAAACTTCGCTGAAGAGTTTTCCACATCAACCGCCTGAGCCTAAGGTTAGTGAAGTTTTTGATATTATGAATATGTATCTAGGAATAATGTTTGGAAAAGGAGTGAACTCTTCTGAAGCTGAATTTAGAAGTCTTGAAACTATCTGGGACTCTCGAGAGGACCTGGTTGTGACTATGCAAGTGACACAGGAGAGGGATGTGGTGTTGGGGAAATGTGTAGGTGGGTAGGGCATGGATGTTCCTGTGAATAACCTATTTGATAGGATGGATGAGGAATTGTGCTCTGGGCAAGGGTTTCTCTGGTTATGGTCACTCGATCTGCTGAGCATGGTCACATTTATTGGGTGGATTGGAAGGACGGTGATGATGCATTGGTAGTGGTGGTCAGCCCTGTTTCGCAGGATGATTGTTATCATGAAATCGGGTCTTCAGTCCCAATTTCCATAGACGTGTCTGACACATGCACTCTTGAAAGGGAACCTGATGGTAATATAAATGAGTCTTGGAAGATGGGAGATGAAGAAAAAGGGAATTCAATATGCTCAGTTATGAAAGAACGGGTTTTGGAGGACCCCAACGTGATACAGGCAGTAATGCAGGATTATTTTTTGCAGGAGGAATTGAATTCACATGATCATTTGTTATGGGAGTATGTCTCGAATGATAGTTTCAGGATGACATCAAATATGGCTCAGATTTTGAAAGAAAGTTCCCTACTTGAGGATCCTTTTGGGAAAGAGAACTATGCATGTGGATTGCCCGGGGAGATGGTTTTTGGAGGGCCAGGCTTTACTGTTTTCTCTCTCAACCTGGAAGATATTGGCAATATGCCACAGTTCAAAAGTATAAGGGGTGAACTCTCTACTTATGCCTTGAACCAAGAGGTCATGGAGATTCCCGTACATGTGAAGGACCAGGAGGACATGGAAATACCTTCTCAGGGGACACATAGATCGTCTGGGACTCGAAAAAGAAGGGCAAAGAAGGACTATTCTACGTTGCCCAGGACTGCTCAAACTAGGGCCTCCTGTAGGGAGAAGGAGAGGAAGACGGAATATAATGCTACAACATCGTATGAATCTTCTGAGTGGGACTCGGCAGATCTTGATGCTGCTGATGGCTACGATGCATATGGAGACCCCTTTGGAGCTGGGCATGAGTATGATGACTTTATGGCTTGACTTTTTTGTTGTTTCTTTCTTTTGTGTCTTTCTTTCCTTTCTTTCTTCTCTTTTTGTACTCCTTTAGGACTCACTTCCTTTTATTTAATAAATTTGAGGGGGGAATGAATAGCCTTGTCCTCGCATTTTCCTTCGCCCTAAAACCATTAAAACCCCTAGAACCCCATAGAAACCATAAAACCCAATAAAAACTCGAAAACCATTTAAACCTCTCAAATTTTTTAAAAACTCTAAAAAACATAAAATCCCTAAAAGCTAAAAAACCATAAAAACCAAAAAAAACAATACATTCCCAATAACCCCTAAAAACCCTCTAAATCTCTAAAAACAATAAAAAACCTAAAAATTCCCTAAACCCGTCAAAAAAACATAGAAAACCTTAAAGCCCTAAAAACCCCAAAGAGAACCTCGAAAACATAAAAACTCATAAAACCCGAAAAAAAAACAAAAAGAAAAATGATGTTGCTCTCCCTTGGGTATTCTCTCTTGGCACTGCTCTTTCCAGGGATTCCTCCCTGAATCCTCAATGGTGGCTTCATTTCTGTATTCTTCATGTCCCCATCAATCTACTCCCTCTCGATTGCTCTCCCTTGGTGAGAGATTCATGGGTCGGTCAGGGCGGGGATCTTCGTCTATGGCGACAAGGGGTGGGTTTTTGTGTGGCCTCTTTATCTGCTTCTTTGTGCAAAGACCCGGGTAAGGGATCCCTCTCGGTAGATCAGGTGCTATGGTGACAAGCTTCAGTAGAGGTGTAGTGCAATGTTATGGCTCTCTCGGACGCTGGTATTTCAGTTGTCTCTTCTAGAAGATATAATTTCTGGTGATCTTTGCTATTTCTCTGGGCTGCATGATGGAAGATAGAAGATACAGAGGGCATTGTGTTGATCTGCTGGGGGTGTGCTTGGTCCTATGGAATGCTCTTTTAGATCTTCTAGTGAACGACTTACACTAAAGATTCTGGTTTGGTTTTCCAGTTCCCAAAATTTATTTACATTTTACGCTGTTAATGCGGGGTGGCTTAAGCTGTGTTGGGATCTGGTTGATTTTCTGGTCTATGGTTCGTTGGGGCTCTAAAACGGTTTCTTTAGTCCCCAGTATTCTTGTCGAAATATTGGTTGGAGATTTTTTCTTGCTAATGATCTTGGATGGTTTGCATTTTGATGCGATTTGGTTTTGGTTTATGCTTTCTTGTGGTGCTAAAGCGGTTTTTTTTCTTGAGATACTAGTTTTGTTTACTGGTTCTGATATGAGGTGATGCCTGTTGGTTGTGCTTTGTGGTCTTTGTGTTCCTAGAAGGGATATTTGGGCTGCGAAGCTAGCAGTTCTACACCCTTGAATTTGATGTGGGGTGCGTTATGCTGGAATGTTGTTTGTTACTTGGATGAGACGCGTTGAAGATGAAATTTTTTTTTGTCCTGGAGATCCTGTACTGTAAGAAATGGACCTGCCTGGTGTGGTAGTGATGGCTGATGTTGAAGCTGGCTATTTTGGAGCCAATGGTTTGATGTTGCTAGTGGTGAGTCTTCTTGCTGAGAAGCTGTTGTCTACTGGAAGGTGTGACTTACTAGAAGCTTAATAGATTGAAGGTGGCGAGGGTGAGACTTATGACTTTGATGCTGGTGGATCTGTGATGCTAGCGGTAGATATTCTTGTCAAGGAAGCGATGGTAGAGAAAATTGGTGTTGTGAGATGTTGGTTGCTGTTTGGATGGGAGGTTATGTTATAGATGCTTTTGATTTTATGCCTTTTCTTGGTTTTGTGTGTCTTTCGGTTTTTTGGGGACTTTTGGGTTTTGTGGGGTTTTCCAGGGTTTTTGGGTGTGGGTTGGTTGACCCCACCCCTACCTTGTCTGCTGTGTCTTTTTTCTAATAAAATTTAGGGGTGCTAGGCTAGCCTAGTCCTGCACCTCTTCTACCCAACAAACATAAAAAACACTAAAAAACCTTAAAACAAAAAAAAAAACAAAAAAAAAACAAAAAAAAAACAATAGAAACCCTCAAAATATCTGAAGACGATAAAAACCATAAAAATACTAAAAATATAAAAAACCCATAAAAGAGAAAAAACCCTAAAATATTTTAAACCCTGAAAAAAACATAAACCCTAAAAACCTTTCAAACCCCTAAAAATCTTTAAAATTCTAAAAACTGTAAAAAGAAACTAAAACGCTATAAACTCCTTAAAACCAAAAAATCCCCTAAAACATTAAAAACCCTAAAAACCTATAAAACTCTAAAAATAAAAAAAACTATAATACCCTTTTACACATATAATATTTAAAAAACACTATAGAATATTTTAATCCAAAAAAACTCCAAAAAATAATAAAAACCCAAAAAACCCTAAAATCCGTCAAAATACCAAACAACCCTAAAACCCCATAAAAATACTAAAAATCACTAAAAACATTATTAACTGTAAAAACCATGAAAGAAACAATGACAAAATTAAAAATATAAAAATAATAAGAGCCCCTAAAAACCATAAAATGCTAAGAATGCTAAAAACCCAAAACCCCGAAAAAACCCTAAAATACCTAAACATCCTAAAACCCTTAAAACTTCTAAAAATCCCATAAATATTCAAAAACACCTAAAACCCTAAAAAACATTGAAGCCTAAGAACACTAAATACCCCTAAAACCCTAAAAATGTTAAAAACCAAAAAAACAATAAAATGACTCAAAACTGTAAATAACTTCAAAAACATAAAACCCATAAAAACCAAAAAACCCAAAAACAAAAAAACCCAAAACACACAAAAAACAGTAAAACACCTTCAAACACCTGAAAATTTTATAAAGCATTAAAACCAACTATAAAACCTGAATAACAAAAAAACATAACAACCAAAAAAACCAAAAATACCCTAAAACCCATAAAACCCATAAAATCCCAAAAATCCCAAAAAGAACTATAAAAATACAAAAAATCCATACAATATAGAAAACTCTATGACACAAAAAAAATCCTATTAAAATCCTAAAAAAATAAAAACAAATAAAACCCCTAAAACCTAAAAATGATAAAAACCTTAAGAACCCAAAAAACCCTAAAAAACACTAAAAACCGTAAAAATACATAAAAACTCGAAAAAATACCTAAAAATTCATAAAATATTACAAAACCATGAAATGACTAAAATACCCTTATAAAACATTAAAAACCTAAAAACACTTAAAACCGATAAAAACAAAAAATACTAAAATCTATAAAAAAACCCGAAACCCCTAAAACCTTCAAGATCCCTAATAAACCAAAGAACATATAAAAAAAATACTAAAAGTCTCTAAAAATTCCTAAAAATATAAAAATAAAAAAAAAACCTAATAGAAACTTTAAAAAATACATTTAAACCTTTAAAAAACATGAAAATGATAAAAAAAACCGAAAAAATGTCAGAGGACCCAAAAATTTCTAAAAACCCAATACCAATAAAACCACTAAGAACATTAAAACCCTTAAAACCCCAAAAAACTCTAAAACCACTAAAAACACAAAAAACATTAAATACAAATTTTTTTAAAATAATTTAAAAACCATAAAAACCCTAAAAATTCCGAAAAATCAATGAGAACCCAAATTATTATAAAACTCCAAAAAAAATCCCCAAAATCCCTAAAAATCACTAAAAACCCTAAAATATATAATTTTTTTAAAAAATCCTTAAAAACATAAGAAACCCTAAAAACCCAGTGAAACCCTAAGAAAAAATTAAAAACCAAAAAACAATTAAAACCCATAAACCCAACAAAATGTTATAAACCATTGAAAACGCTAAAACCCTTAAAACCCCTTAAAACTGTAAAAATGATAAAAATCCATAAAATTCCATAATTGCAATAAAAATCCTTAAACTATACAAACCATAAAACGTGAAAACCCATATGAAAACCATAAAAATATAAAAACACTTAAACCCCCTAAAGACCTAAAAGATGCTAAAAACCTAAAAATCTAAAAAGACCAAAAATGCCTAAAAAATCCAAAAAACCATTAAACCCCTAAAACCCAATAAAAAATCTAAAATCCATTAAAAATAATAAAACACTATTTAACCCTAAAAAAGTTAAAAAGACTGTAAAAACATTTAAAACACTAAAAAATAAAAAAACCACTAAAATCCCCAAAAATCCACAAAAACCTAAAAACCCAAAAAACTAACAAAATCCCTAAAACACCAAAACCCCTAAAAACATAAAAAACAACTAAAAATACCTAAAAATTTAATAAACCTAAAATCCCTAAAAACCCCTACGAAAACTCTAAAAAAATAAAACAATTAAAACCCCTAAAAATCTAAAAAATATTAAAAACCCAAAAAAACACAAAAATTTTCAAAAATATAAAAAATAATCAAAATCCCTAAAAACCAAAAAAAATTAATAATATTCCTAAAAAATACTTAAAATCCCTAAAAATTTAAAAACCCTTAAAATCTTATGAAAACCGTAAAATCATAAAATCAATTAAAACCCCAAGAAAATATAAACAAGGAAAAAACCATTAAAATACCCTAAAAAGACCCAAAATCCCAAAACCCCTAAATACTATAAAAATCCCTAAAATCCATAAAAACCCTAAAAACCCATAAAAACCCAAAAAACCGAAAATCCCTAAATTTTTTAAAAATATTCTAAAAAAATTAAAATTATAAAATATTAAAAAACCTATAAAAGTAAAAAAATTAAAAAAATTAAAAACTATTAAAAACTATTAAAATACCTAAAAACCAAATAAAACATTAAAATAATGAAAACCCCTAATAATCAATAGAGATGTAAGAAATCCTAAAAAACCTGAAAAAATATAAGAAACACTAAAAAAACTAAAACTATTTAACACTGAAAAGAAAACCATAAAGACTTAAAAACACATAAAACACCTAAGACCTAAAAAATTATAAGAACCATAGAAACTCAAAAAACCCTAAATCCCCCCAAAACACGTCAAAATCCTTAAAATCCCTAAAAAACTATAAAAATCATAAAAATTACTGAAAATCTCTAAAAACATAGAAACCCTTAAAAATATTAAAACCCCTAAGAAAAACATAGAAACATAAAAAAACTTAAAACCCTAAAAAACAAAAAAAATTCTAAAAAACTCTCAAGAAACCTAAAATGAACCTAAAAACCCCAAAAACCATAAAAACCATAAAACCACTAAAAACCTAAAAAACACTAAAACCCCAAAAACTCTAAAAAATCACTAAAAACTCTCCAGGCCCTATATAAACCACAAATACATTAAAAAATATAAAAAAATCAACAATCCAAAAAAAAATAACCCCTTGAAATTAAAAAAATCCCTAAAAACCCTCAAAATCCTTAAAAACTCAAAAAACCATAAAATAATTAAAAATACTTAAAAATCCATAAAAACATAAAAATCCGTAAAAACCAGGAAAGCCCCTATGAAACCTCCAACAAACTGTAAACACATAAATATTTTAAAAAACTAAAAATATTAAAAAATCATTAAAATCCTAAAAACCCTCAAAATCTTAAAAAACCATAAAAACAAAAAAAATCCTAAAAACCGATAAAATAAGATAAAAACATAAAAAACTAAAAATACTTAGAAAACAAAATCTAAAAGTACATAAAACTCATAAAAAATCTAAAAATGCTAAAATGATAAAAATGCTAAAACCCTAAAACCCCTACAAACCATAAAACCACTACAAAACATTAAAACCCCTAAAAACCCCCAAACCACTTGAACCACTAAAAAAGATAAAAAACCTTTCAACAATTAAAAATGATAAAAAACTTTAAAAACAATAAAAACCATAAAACCATAAAAAGTCCACAAAACCCTAAAAACAAAAAAACATAGAATCCAAAAAACACAAAAACCCATAAAATATCCTAAAAATGATCAAATCCATAAAGACCCAAAAAACCATAAAAAATCTAAAAAATCTAAAAAACACACTAAAAATTTAAAAAATAGTGAAGATGCTAAAAATCCCTATGAAAAATGTAAAAAACTAAAAACACTTAAAACCCATAAAAATCCTAAAAACCGTAAAATAGAAAAATATCCATTATAACCCTCAAAATCCCTAAAAACCCTAAAAACATATATCCACATGAAAACTCTAAATACCCTCAATTAAAACAATAAAAATCTAAAAACCCATTAAACTCCTAAAAACCTAAAAATTATAGAATCCCAAAAAACGTTAAAAAGATAATAAAAACCCATAAAGCCATTAAAACCCTAAAATAATAAAGAACACTAAAAACCCAAAAACCCTAAAAATCACTGAAACACTAAAAACCATTTAATTCCTTAAAAATGTTAAAAAATATAAAAAAACATAAAACCACTACAAACTAAAAAAACCTAAAATACCCATAAAAACCCAATAACCTCTACAAACCTTCAAGAAACCCAAAATCCTAACAAACCATAAATATTATAAAGGGCCATAAAAACATAAAAACATCAAAAAAAACAAGAATCCCTTAATAAAACTTTCAAAAACTAAAAATACTTTAAACCCCAAGAAATCCTCAAACACTAAATCCCTAAAAACTTCAAAAACACTAAAAACCCTTAAAAATCACAAAATCCCTAAAAACCCTAAAATTATAAAATCCCTAAGAAGAATGAAAACCTTAATAAAACCAGAATAACATAAAAACAATTAAAATCCCTAAAAACCTAAAAAAACAATAAAACCCCTAAAATCCAAATAACAATAAAAACCCTAAAAATCATAAAATGACCCTAAAACCCCTAAAAACCATAAAATCCCCTAAAACATAAAATACACTAAAACCCCTAAAGAACCTAGAAAAACTCTAAAACCCATTAAAACCCCTAAAAACATTAAAAAAACTCTATAAACCATAAAAACTCTAAAAAACTCAAAAAAACCCTAAAAACCAAAAAAATCTAAAAACCCTAAAACCACTAAAAACCCTCAAAATCCTAAAAAACTATAAAAACCAAGAAAAATATTAAGAAAATACATGAAAACAACAAAAACATTAATAAAAAATTAAAAACCTAAAGACACTTAAAACCCCTAAAAACCAAAAAATTCTAAAAACCCAAACACCCAAAAACCCCTCAAAATATCTGAAAACCATAAAAACCATAAACATCCTTAAAAATTTCTAAAAATTTAAAAAACCATAATAACCGTGAAACCCTAATGAAAAACTTATAAACCTAAAAAAATTAAAAACCCTTAAAAAATTTAGAAAATAATGTAAACCCTAATACCCAAATAAGCCTAAAACTCCAAAAAAACCATAAAAAACACTAAAAACCATAACAACACTAAAGATTCATAAACCCCAAAAAAACACACTAAAAAATCAAAATACCATTTAAAATCCTAAAAATAATAAAAAGTATCAAAAACCATTAGAAACTTAAATACTCAATAGAAATTTAGAAAACCAAAATAATCATAAAAACCATAAAATCTCTAAAAACCCAAAAATTCTAAAAATCAATAGAAACCATATTACCCCTGAAAAACCAAAAAAATGCCTTAAAATCCCTAAAAATGTAAAATATGCTAAGAACCCCAAGAGAAACTTAAATCTCTAAAAACACCTTAAAACCCTAAAAATCAAAAACTGATAAAAAACCCTAAAATAACTTTAAAATGATAAAACCCTCAAAACCCCTAAAAACACTTAAAACCATAAAAATCAAAAAAATACCTAAAAATATATAATGATGTCAAAACCCAAAAAACAATAAATACCCCAAATAAAACCATAAAACTAATAAACATGTAAAACCCTGAAAGAACAAAAATAAAATCTAAAATCCCAAAAAACACTAAAAATACCTTAAAAACCATTAATACCCATAAAAACCATAACAAACCATAATACCAGATAACAAACATAAAAGCCCTAAAAATCACTAAAAACTCAAAAAACCTTATTAAACCTCTAAAAAAATTAAAATCTCTATAAAACCTTAGACCTCAAAAATGTTTGAAAAAATATTTAAATCACAGAAAAACAATAAAACCCCTAAAAACCTTAAAAACCCCCTAACAACTCTCAAAATAACAAAAACGTCTAAAAACCTTTAAAAATTCTAAAAATATATAAAAAAAATTTAAAACATAAAACCCTAACAAACCATGGAAGCCCCAAAAAACCGTAAAAACCTAAAAACACTAAAACCCCAAAAAACCCAAAAAATGCTAAAACACCTAAAAACTGTTAAATATACCAAAAATAAACATAAAGACCCAAAAATCGGAAAATATCTTAAAAACATTAAGGAACTAAAAGGAAACTAAAAACCATTTAAAACATTAAATTTTTTAAATTTTTTTAAAAATCTTACGAACCCTAAATAACTCAAATAAAACCCTAAATCCCCAAAAAACCATAACAACCAAAAATCCCCTCAATGTCCTAAAAACTGTAAAAACACAAAAAAATCCTAAAAAATCTGAAAAATCTAAAAAACACTAAAAATACTAAAATCCTTAAAAACCTAAAAATGCTAAAAACATATTAAACCAAGAAACTCCTAAAAGCCTAAAATCCATAAAACCCAAATAATAAACTAAAAACACTAAAAACCCTTTAAACCCCCAAAAATGTTAAAAGTATAAAAACCCTCAAAACCCCTAAAAAACTAAAAGGTGATATAAATCATTAAAAATCACTAAAAACCAAAAAAAATAAAAACTCCTAATAAAACCATAAAAAAATAAATAATCTTAAAACCCCTAAAAACATAAAAAACACTAAAAACTATTAAAACCCTAAGAACCATAAAGTCCTTCAAAATCCCTATAGACCATAAGAATACTATAAAAGACCCAAAATCCTTAAATTTGTAAAAAATATAAATAACCCTGAAAACCACTAATAGAACATTGAAACATATAAATACATAAAAAATGTAAAAAATGAAAAAAATGTTAAAAAACATAAAACCTCAAAAAAGACTCTAAACCCCCTAAAAACTACAAACCCCCCCTAAAAACCTTAAAAACCAAAACTATGAAGAAATAACTAAAAACTATTAACATCCCCTTTGATCCCCTAAAAATGTTAAAAAACTCAAAAACATAAAAACCACTAAAAAACTCAAAAACCCCTAAAAATACAAATAAACCATAAAAGCATTAAAAAATCGAAAAACTATATAAATTTTCAAAATCCATAAAAACCCTAAAAAAATATGATTCGACAAATGGCCATAAAAATCCCAAAAAATGTAAAAAACCCTAAAAACATTAAAAACCAAAGAAAATTTTTGAAGCCTAATAAACATAAACGACTCAAAATCCTAAAAAGTCCTAAAAATCCTAAAAATCCCTAAAAACACAAAAAATCCAAAAAATTCTAAAAAAATCCCCAAAATTCCAAAAATAATAAAAAAACCCTAAAACCTAGAAGACCCTTAATAACTCTTAAAAACCCTAGAAACCTCAAAACTCTTAAATCCACTAAAATCCTAAAAATGATAAAAACCATAACACCCTAAAAGAAACAAAAAACCCCAAAATCCTAAAGACCCTAACACCCTAAAAAACTCTAAAAACCCTAAAAACCATAAAAACCCTAAAACACCATAAACCTATAAAAACCATAAAACACTAAAAACCCCTTAAATGACTACAAATAATAAAAAAATATAAAATAAATTAAAAATGTGGAAACACTCAAAAAACCATAAATATAAAAAACCCCATAAGAACCCTAAAAACACTAGAAATTTCAAAAATCCCCCAAAATACCCAAAACCCTAAAAACCATAAAAGTTTTAAATATCCAAAAATCCCACTAAAAAGGTAAAAACACTAAACACTAAAAAACCCAATGAAACATTAAAATATAAAAAAAAATTGAAGCCCCTAAAAAATAAAAAAGATAAAAACCCTAAAAAACACAAAAAACCCCTAAAAATAAAAAAACTATAAAACACGTAAAAAAAATAAAACCCTAAAACAAAAAAAATCATAAAACCACTAGAAACTTTAAAAACCCATTAAAACCCTAAAAATGTTTAAAAAATCTATAAAACCATAAAAACCCTAAAAACTCAAAAAAAATACCTTTATAACCCAAAAAACATGGAAATCCTTAATAAACCTAAAATCCCTCAAAATTCCTAAAAACAATAAACAACCATAAAAATTCTCAAAAATCTATAAAAATTCCTAAAAATTTAGAAAGTCATGAAAACCCTAAACACCCCCAAAAATCCATAAAAATTGAAACACTTATAACCCCTAAAAATGAAAAAATGCTAAAAATCTTAAAAAAACTAAAGCCCTAAAAACCTCTAGAAACCTTTAACCCCAAAAAATCCCTGAAATGAATAAAAATCTCTAAAATCGCTAAAAATTACTAAAAACATTAGAAACCCTAAAACCCTAAAAAACAACTTAAAAATCATAAAACTCTAAAAATATTTAAATCACATAAAACCATAAAAAATTCTATAAACCCTAAAAAGTTGTGAAAAGATCCAAAAACCCTAAACCCCTAACAAACCATAAAAAACCTAAATACCAATAAAAACATTAAAAACACTAAAAATCATAAAAACCCATAGAAACCCTAAAAACGTTAAAAAATAAAAAAACCAAAAACCAAAAAATCACTATAAAAACCTTAAAAAATTTAAAATACCCTACAATGTATCTGAAACCCTAAAAATATAAATATCCTAGAGAATACTAAAAAATAATTAAAAATGTTTAAAACCCCAAAAAATAGATAAATCTAAGAAATCCCAAAAAACCTGAAAACTATTAAAAAATATAAAAAACCAAAAAAATAGATAAAAACATTAAAAACTGAAAAAAAATAAAGAACCCTAAAAACCTTAAAATTCCTAAAACCCCTAAAAACCAGAAAAATCCAAAAAACTCCCTAAAATCCCAAAAAATAAAAATAAAAAAACCCAAAACCTTGATAAACCCTTAGAAGCCCTTTAAATTACCTAAAAAATTGAAAACCCATAAAAACATAAACAATGATAAAACCCCAAAAACACAAAAAATGACCATAAAACCCATTACAAACTCTAAACAATGTTATCCCCATAAAACATGAAAAAACTATAAAAGTCCTTAAAACCCCAAAATACTAATAAAACCCAAAAAAACCCCTAAAACCCAAGAAAACCTAAAAACCTCAAATACATAAAAACACAATATATTAAAAAACCTAAAAAAAGACCTAAAAATATGAAAAAACATAAAAACTCTTAAAAACCTAAAAAGGAAACAAAACCTAATAACCCTAGAAATACATAAAACCCCAAAATAACCTAAAAATTCTAAAAACCTAAAAACCACAAACACCCTAAAACACTATAAATCCATAAAACCCTAAAATCTATATAAATCCTAGAAAAGAACTAAAATTGCTAAAAAAATTTAAAAAACCCCAAAAATCATGAAAATAATTCTATGAAAATCTTAAAACCCAAAAAAAATTCAACCCCCAAAAAGATAAAAACCCTATAAAAATAAAAAAAACCCTTAAAAACCTTAAATCCACTAAAAACTATAAAAACAGTAAACCCCATAAAACCCCTAAAACCCTTAAAACCACTAAAGACTCTAAAAACCCCTAAAACCCCTAAAATGTTAAAAAAACCATAAACACCCATCCAAACCCAAATATTCTAAAAAAACCCCTCTAGTCAAAAAAAAACATAAAATCCCTAAAAAATCTATAAAACCCTGAAAACCTCAAAATCCCCAAAACCTAACCACCCAAAAAATCATAAAATAGCCCAAAAAATCCATAAAAATGTGAAAACCCCCAAAATCCATCAAAACCCTTGAAAAACTAAAAACATAGAAAAACATAAAAAACCTAAAAACCATAAAAATATAAAAAACCCTAACACCCCAAGAAAACTCTAAAAACCCTAAATACAACAAAAATCCAAAAATTCTCCAGAAATTTTAAAAAAGTTAAAACTATAAAAAACCATTTGAAAACCTTGAAAACCTAAAAACACTTAATACCCCTAAAATCCTAAAAAACACTAAAACCTCTAAAAACCCTAAAAGACCCAAAAACCCCAAATACCAATAAAACCCCCTAAAATTCTATAATAACCCTAAACCCCTCTAAAAACTCTAAAAACCATTCAAACCCTTAGGAACCTTAAAAACTGTAAAAAACACCTTAAAACCGCATAAAGGTCAACGAAACGCAAAAAAACCACTAAAACCCTCAAAATCCCTAAAAACCGAACATCCATAGAAATCCAAAAAAAACCCTTAAGAGTCCTTAAAAATGTAAGAAACCAAAAAAGAAATAAAAAAACCTTAAAACCCAAAAAATAAATAAAACCCATAAAAACCTAAAAAATAATAAGAACCCTAAAAACTCTTAAGAGACCAAAAAACCCAAAAAACCCCTACTGAAAATAAAACCCAAAAAATCCTAAAACCCCATAAAAACACATAAAGCCCTCTAAAAAATATAAATCCCCTTCAAAACCATAAAACATTAAAATCAAAACAAAACCCATTAAACCACTAGGAATTAAAAAATCCATAAAAACCCAAGAACCCAATAAAAACCCTAACAAAACCCAAAAACCCTCAAAATCCATAAATCCCTAAAAACGATAAAAATCCTAAAAATTCCATAAAAAATTGTAAAAGGTAAAAATCCTTAAAACTGCTAAAAAAATAATGAAACCCTAAAAAAATAAAAATGATTAAAACCCCAAAAAATCTAAAAAAAAATACAAAAACCCTAAGAAACCCTAAAAACAATAAAAATATCTAAAAACCATCAAAATAACCAACACCCCAAGAAAACCATAAAATACTAAAAAACCAAAAAATCCCAAAAAATAGAAAAAAATACATAAACCATGGTAATGCATAAGAAAAATAAGAAACATAAAAACACTTAAAACCCTTAATACCCTAAAAACACTAAAATAGATGAAACCCCTAACAAAACCATAAAACCCCCAAAAAACCATCAAACCCCAAGAAACCATAAAAATAATAAAAACCCAAGGAATTCCTAAAACCCCACTGAAAATTCTAAACACACTTTAAACCTCAAAATGACATTAAAATACAATAAAAAATTAAAAACCAAAAAAAAACTTAAAAAACACACACAAAAACCCTAAAACCCTTAAACGCATAAAAATCTTAAAAATACCTAAAAATTCTTAAAAACATAAAAACCCGTGAAATAAATAAAAAACAAAGTAAATCCATAGAAAAACATAAAAATATAAAAAAATTAAAAACCCTTAAAAACCCTAAAAACCTAAAAGATGCTAAAACCTTAAAAACAATAAAATCCTAAACACCCAAAAACCCATCTAAATACCTCAAAAACCTAAAAACCCTAAAAAATTCAAAGAAATATGTAAAAAAACTAAAAATAGTGAAATCCCTTGAAAACCTTATAAAATGATAAAAACCCTAAAAATAGTAAAAGACACAAAAAGACTAAAAACTATAAAACACCTAGAAACCATGAAAACACCAAAAATCCCAAATAATTCCTAAAAACCCTAAAAACCACTAAAAAAATCTAATACACTATAAATCCCCTATATATGTTAAAAAAACATTTAACATTGAATACCCTTGAAGTCACAACAAAAAACAAAAAATTCAAAAAATCCTAAAAACACTCAAAATCTGTAAAATCATTAAAATTCATTAAAATCATAAGAAATCCCTAAAAATCCTTGAAAAGATAAAAAACTTATAAAAAAACATAAAAACCCTAATAAAACCTTAAAAACCTAAAAACACATAAAAACCCTAAAACCATAAAATTACAGAAGGCATATAAACCCCTAAACCCACCAAAATCCCTAAAACCTTGGAACACCATTATAATCTTAAAAGTCCCTAAAAATTAATAAAAACATAAAAAACCCTAAAAATACTAAAAACCCATGGGAAAATATTAAAAACAGAAAAAGAAAATTAAACCCATTAAAAAAGATAAAAATGATAAAAACCGTTAAACCCCTAAAAATACCTTAAAACACCATAAAATCATAAAATTCCTTAAAACCATAAACACCCCTAAAACCCATAAAAACCCCTAAAAACCAATAAAAACTCTAAAAACCACTAAAAACTGTAAAATCCCTTTATCCATCTAAAAAATTCAATAAAAACTCTAAAAAATATATAAATCATTATGAAACAAAAAAATCCATAAAATTGAAAAACCATTATAAAACATGAAAACCCCTAAGAAAAATTTAAAAATATAAAAACCCCTAAAACCCACTAGAAACTCTAAAAATACCTAAACAACTCAAAATCCCTGAAACTCCCTAAAACCCATAAAAATAATTAAAATACCTAAAAACATTATGAACCCAAAACCCCTAAGAAAAAAATTAAAAACCTAAAAACACTTAAAATCCCAAAAAAACCAAAAAATTATAAAGACCCCAAAAACCCTAAAATATCTTAGAAACCCTAAAAACCCCTAAAAACCTTCAAAACCCCTAAAAACCAACCCCCCACTATAAACTTGAAGAACACATTAACCAAATAAAAACATTAAAAATTTATAAAAATCCTAAAAATGCATAAAAACTTAAAAAACCCTAAAAAATATTAAAAACCCTCAAAATCCTTAAAACCCCTAAATGCTATAAAAATCCTAAAAGTCCATAAAATCCCTAAAAATTGAAAAAAGCCAAAAATTATGGAAAACCCTAATAAAAAAATAGATAACAAAAAGTAATTGAAACACATAAAAAATATAAAAAACTAAAAAAATGAAAAAACCATAAAAACCCTAAACAACATTAAAACCACTGAAAATCCCTAAAACCCCTAAAGACCCATAAAAATCCTAAATAATCCCTAAAAATTCCTAAAAATATAAAAACCCCTAAAAAATCCCAAAAAACCAAAACAAAACCTTAAAATACTAAAAAAAACATAAAACCACATAGAAACCTAAAAACTCTAATAATCCTAAATCCCAAAATGACCCCAAAATTCTAAAAGCCCCAAAAAACCATAAAGCCCTGTAAAAACCTTAAAACCCCTAAAAAACCATAGACATATTTAAACCCATTTAACCCCATAAAAACATTAAAAAACTCCAAAAAACCATAAAATGGCTAAAATTAAAAAAACACTAAAATTGAAAAAACCATAAAACCCTAAAACCCCAATAATTCCCCTAAAACCCCTCAAAATCCATACAAATCCTTAAAACCCATAATAATCCAAAAAATTCCTAAAAACCACTAAAAACATAAAAATCACTAAAACACTAAAAACCCCTAAGAATGACTTAAAAAAAATTTAAAACCATAAAAAGCCTAAAAATTGCTACAATCCCTAAAAACCATAAAAACCATAAAAACCCCTAAAATCACTAAAAACCCCAAAAAACAGTAAAAACCAAAAAATTCAAAAAAATATCATAATAATGTAGAAAACCCCAAAACCCTAAAAAACAAGGAATACCATAAAAAAATTAAAACACTTTAACCCCCAAAAATCCAAATGATTACTAATAAACCAACAAAAACTAAAAACCCTAAAAACCCTCAAAATCCATAAACACCCTAAAAACTACAAAAATCCCGAAAAACCTCTAATAATATAAAAACCCTTGAAAATCCTGAAAAAACCCAATGAAAACATTAAACATGTAAAAAAAAATAAAACCCATAAAAACCTAAAATAATCTAAAACCCTTAAGACACAAGAAATTCCATAAAAACACCCAAAACCCCTAAAAACCATAAAACACCTAAAAACATGGAAACCATGAAAACCCAAAAAACCCAAAAAACACTAAAATCTCTAAATATACATTAAACAGAAAAAACGTTAAAAAAGCTAAAAAAATTATTACCCAATAAAAACTAAGAAAAAACCCTAACACCAAAAAAATCATAAAAACCCTAACAGCCCTAAAAATCCAAAAAACCCCAAAAAACGCATAAAAACATAAAAATAACTTAAGAACCTAAAAAGGTAAAAAACCCCAAAAACCATAAAATCCCATAATGAATTATTGAAAACATAAAAACACATGAAACCACTAAAATATATAAAAACACAAAAAAACCTATAATACACTAAAAAACTGAAAACCCCCTAAACACCCTCTGAATTTCAAAAAACCCTAAAAAACTATAAAAAACTTAAAGATCCTGAAAAATCCATAAAACCATAAAAATCATGAAAATCATGAAAATGCGAAATAAATCTTTAAAAATATTAAAAACAAAAAACCATTAAAAACATAAAAACACACAAAACCCAAAAGACCTTGAAAATCCATAAAATCCTAAAACCCCCTGAAACCCCTAAAAACCCCAAAACCATTAAAAACACTAAACCCCCATAAAAACATGGAAACTCACTATAAACACGAAAACCCTTTAAACTCCCTAAAAATGTTTAAACAACTCTAAAAATTCATAAAACCCTAAAATTATAAAAAAACCTAGAAAATAAAAAAAAACCATAAAAACCTAGAAACCCTAAAATGCCCTAAAAACAATCAAAATCCATAAAAATCCTAAGAACACATAGAAATCCTAAAAATCCCGATAAAATACCTAAAAAACATAAAACACTAAAACCCATGAATAATCCAAAGAAATATATAAAAACCTAAAAATACATATACCCATAAAAAACTAGAAAATTATAAAAACTTGAATGAAACTCTAAATTCCTAAATACCATAAAACCAGTAAAAACCCATAAAAACCATAAAATACACTAATAACTATAAAAACACTTTAAATCCCTAAATTTTTTAAAAATAACTCTAAAAATTCTTAAGGCCACTAAAAACTCAAACACCCCCTAAAACCCCAAAAAATATAAAAACCCTAAAAACCCTAAAAATCATTAACAATTATAAAAGTCCATAAAAAGAAAAAATCCATAAAAAACCATAGAAACATAAAAATCACTTATAACATTAAAAACCCCTAAGAAACCATTAAAAACTAAAAACAATTAAAACCCCTAAAAAACCCAAAAATTCTAAAAACCCTAAAATAACCACTAAAAAACCGAAAACCCCAAATATACACTAAAAGCCAAAAGAACCACTAAATTTTTTAAAAACTCTAAAACCCATAAAAACCCTAAAACCCATTAAAAACTCTAAAAACAATTTAAGCAGCTAAAACCATTAAAAACCTAAAACACATCAATATCCCAAAAAGCACAAATGTACCATAAAAATAGTAAAAATTACCTAAAAATCCTAAAAAGCAAAAATCCCTAAAACCATAAAAACCTAAAAACAATTAAAACATAAAATAAAATAGAAAATTATAAAACCATAAAAAACACTAAAAACCCTCAAAATCCCTAAAAACCATAAAAAAAATAAAAAAATGCCTTAAAATCCCAAAAAAAATAAAAGAAATTCTCAAATGACATAAAATTAATTTCAATCTATAAAACCCAAAAAAAATATAAAACCCTAAAAAACCATAAAAGACTCTAAAAACCGTAAAAACAACTAAAAACCATAAAACACTAAAACCCCTAAAACCCAAACCTTGTAAAAGATCCATACAACCTTATAAATACCTAATAGCCCATTAAAACACAAAGATAATTTTATCATCTAAAAAATTGTAAAGATCCTTAAATACCTTAAAAAACTAAAAACCCCTAAATGTCCAAAAAACTATAAAACCCTAAAAGACTAAAAAACCATAAAACCCCTAAAAATTTATAAAAATCCTAAAAAATAAAAATCCTTAAAATAACTAAAATTCTCTAAAAACCTAAAAACCCATAAAACCCCTAAAACCCATAATAAACCATTAAAACCTAAAAACACTTAAAAAGATTAAAAACCTAAAAATATTATAAACCCAAAAACCGATAAAACACCTAAAAATCCTAAAAATACCTAGAAACCTGAAAACCCATAAAAATTCTAAGAACAATAAGAATCCTATAAAATCCCTACAAATCCCTAAAAAAGGAAAAACTCCAAAAACACTAAAAACTTGTAAGAAAATCATAAAACTAAAAACTCTAAAAATGCATAAAAATTATAAAGACATTAAAACCATTTAAAGACCTTAAAAACCGTAGAAATGCCTAAAACCATAAAAACTCTAAAAAACTATAAAACAAATAAGTTCCACAACAAATATCAGACAACCCTTTAAACCCCTAAAATTTTAAAAACAAAAAAAAAACATTAAATACATGAAAACTCAAAAAAGAACCCTAAAAATCAACGAAAACAGTAAAAATATAAAAACTATAATAAAACCCTAAAATCCCACAAAATCAATAAAACCCAAAAAACCATAATAATGCCAAAATTTCATTAAAAAAAATATAAAACATAAAAATCCTACAATGATTCTAAACACATAATAAATCCATTAAAAAAACACAGAAAATACCCAAGTAAACTAAAAAATCTAAAATAAATAAAAAAACCAAAAAACATTAAAAACCCTAAAAACCCTAAAAATCTCTAAAAACCCTAAAAATCCATGAAAATCATAAATAAACATTATAAATTTATAAAAAAAATAAAAGAAACTCTAAAAACCCTGAAAAACACTAAGATAACCTTAGAAACCGAAAAATAGTTAAACCCCCTAAAAAACTAAAATATTCTAAAAACCCTAATAAACCCTAAAAAGGAATTAATAACCCTAAAAATGTCTAAAAATTTTAAAAACTCCAAAAACTAAAAAAACTGTAAAAACCCCTAAAAACTCAAAATACATAAAAACCCAAAAAACCAAAAAACCATAAAAAATATATAAAAATTCCTAAAAGTTTAAAAATCCATAAAACCCATAAAAACCCTAAAAACCTAAAAAGACCCAATAATACCTGAAAACCTCTAAAACCGTAAGAATCACTAAAAACCATTAAAATACGGAAAACCCAAAGATCCCAATACACTACTAAAAGCTCTAAAACCATTTATACCCCTAAATGTTAATAAAACTCTAAAAACCCTTAAAAACACTTAAAAACTCAAAACACACTAAAACACAAAAAAATAACCCATAAAACCCTAAAACACCATAACTGTCATCAAAATACATAAACCCTGAAAATCCATAAAAATTACAAAAAAATATAAAATACCGTAAAATAAAGAAATACGAGAAACCCTAAAATGCATTAAAAACAGTAACAAACCTAAATCACTTAAACCCCTAAAATACCAAAAAAATTCTAAAACCACTAAAAACCATAAAAACCTTCAAAATACCTAAAACCCCTAAAATACAATAAAAATACTAAACAATTTATAAAACTCACTAAAATTGTAAAAATGCCAAATAACCCTGAAAACCCTTAAGAAAACCGTAAAAACCATAAAACACTTAAAACTTCTAAAAAACTAAAAATGAAAAACACTCTAAAACCCCTATAAGACCCTAAAAACCAAAAATACCAATTAAAACCCCATAAAATCCTAAAAACCCATTAAAAACTCTTAACACTATTTAAACCCCTAAAACATTAAAATCGATAAAGAATCTTAAAAAACCTCAAAACCTCAAAAAATGAAAAACTCCCCAAAAACCATAAAAACCATAAAACATCTGGAAAACCATCAATATAAATAGAAAACGTAAAAACATAAAAATACTAATAACCCCTAAAAATCCATGAAAACAAAAAAAACCCTAAAAATCAGAAAACCCAATTGAATACCATAAACATCAAAAAATACATAAAATTCTAAAAAATATAAAAAACCCTAAAAATCTTAAAAATGATATAAAACCTAAAAAAACCATAAACCCCTTAAAAACCATAAAACCAATAAAAACCAATAAAAACCATAAAAAACCTAAAACCAATAAAAAAAAAAAACCCCACTAAACACTCTAAAAACCCATTAAACACATAAAAACGTGAAAAAGTCTAAAAAACCATAAACACCTAAAAAGTCAAAAAAACATCATAAAACTCAAAAAAAATTCATAATAGCCCTAATAAACATAAAATTACTTAATATCCCAAACAATCACTAAAAATTTAAAACCCTTAAAAACCAGATAACTCACAAAAAAAATCTTAAATACATAAAAACACTTAAAACCCCTAAAGACCAAAAAATGTTAAAACCACAAAAATGACCAAAAAACCAAAAAACCATAAAAAAACCAAAAAACGTAAAAACCCTAAAATCCAAAAGAAACCCTAAAAAATATTTATAACTCTTTAAACTCCTTAAATCACTAAAAACTATAAGAAACTATAAAAAATAACACCCCTAAAAAATTCAAAAATTCCTTTAAACCCCTAAAACACTCAAAATCCATAAAAATCATAAAAACCTAAACATCCCCAAAAACCTAAAAAAGATAAAAACACTAAAAAACTAAAAGAAAACGTTTAGACACTAAAAACACTTAAATCCCACAAAAATATAAAAATACTAAAAACTCTATAACCCAAATAAATATAAAAACAATAATAATCGTAAAAACACCTTAAAATATCTAAAAAAGTAAAGCCCCTAAATCCCTAAAAACCACTATAAGAATAATAAAAATGAAAAACTTTAAACTCTAAAAAATTCCTAAATATTATAAAAACCATAATAACCACTAAAGTACCCTCAAACCCCTAAAAACCACAAAACACCTAAAACTCTTAAAAAAATCCTAAAACCCAAAAAAATTCTAAAAAACAACTAAAAAATATAAATACCCTTTAAAATCATAAAAAAATTAAAAAAAGTCACATAATAATATATTTATATTTTTAATAGTCTGATTTAGAGGCCCTTGATACCCATAAACCTAACAATTATAGGCTGAATGATCACTTACATCAGGTTTTGGGAGATGACCACCATGGCAGAGTACACTACTGGCTAGGGAAGAGTATAGTACTCATGATGTATTGGCCCTCTTCAGGTACCACTTGTAGTACCAATGAGTTAGGAAAGGTTAATTAATGGGCAGAATAGCCCAAAAAAGGACACAAAAGTAGAATAACGGGTTAAAATGACAAACACAAAATTTATGAAACTGATAAAATATTTCGGTCCATCACTTCCTCTAGAGACCATCACGACTTCTGATGCATATATGTAGTTAATGCATTCATTATATATTTTACTTGGTGATGGTCATATTGGAGATTGAGATGATTTAATTATTGGATATAGGGATGGATATGACAAGGATGGTGGCAAGGAAGAGGCCGAGGATGAGGATGAGGTCGATGCTGAGGTCGAGGCATATGATGAGGTTGAGGATGAGGCTGAGGGTAAGGATAAGGTTGAGGACATGGATGATGATGGGGACATTTATGATGATGGGGATGTGGATGATGACGAAGGTGATGATAGTGATGGTGATGAGGGATATATTGATCCATTATATTTTTGAATGATATTTATGAAATTTGATGTTTGATGATTTGTTGTGCCTGAATATATGTGTGATATTATTTATGTCTGTTATCAATGGTTAAATACATCAATTGATTTGTTCTGTAGTCATTATTTCTATATTGGTTTTTTGGAATTTTTGGATACTCTATTGGTTGAATTGTAGTTTTTTTGTTAAAGATTTTTTGGTTTTATTTCAGGTTTAAGATATTCTTTTGGTGTATTGACTGAAGTGGGAAGTTAGTTTTTTTATTTACTATGTTTAATTTTAATTTCTGGTAGTTCATATTTCATGTTAATTATGTTTTGATGTTTTGATTAGAGGTTTATTCCATTGTAGGTAGTTCTTTTTTTACAATAAGTGAATTATGTTCTGTTTGTAGGTAGTTTTGAGGTGCATTGCTGGTGATCGGGTGATGAGGTTCATTTTATTACAGGGAGTTCTTTATCACTCAGTGTGTGGTGAAATTTTATTTTGAAAACATCAATTAAGAAATTTCACCCTTCCCTCACTAGGGATTATGTCCCTTATGGTGATGTTATACAATTTCATTTAAGGTTGTGTTATCCTCTTTCACATCAAAATTTTTTATATGATCTATATTTAAAGTGATTTTTCATGGTGAATTAATTTATACAGTGTTTATAAATTATAAAAATGACTCTCAAATCTCTTAGTATTTTCACTCGAATGAGTCCCTTCCCTCACTGGGGATTCTATTCCATGTTGATATCTTATCCTTTTTCATTTTAGGTGGTTTTGTTTCACTATTCTTTTAAGTATAATTTGCGAAATTATTATTTTAAAATATTCTCAAATCCAACTTTGATGTATCATTAGGTTTTCCAAAAAAACATTACATGCGTGTTTTTTTATTGAATTCATTACATACAATCAAAACATATTTACCACCACCATAATCAATATGGTTATGGGATATCTCTTCCTTGATCATGATGTGGATACTTCTCTATATGATATAACACATCCTTTATTACCAAAATGAGTCCTTTTTGAGGGAGAATCATCTCTAAAACTAGATTCAAAGTACATCTCTTCACATTTATTTAGGATAGAATGGTTTAAGTATATTCTATAATTTTTTAACTTATCATAAAACTGCAGGAATATTATACCAAGAGAATATTTATCTCCATCAAATAACTTCCATGTACCTTATTGGTTACTAAATAACTTATGAACTGGTTCATCATGTATCCTACTATCCTCTTCTAGTGAACTATCAATCACTTTCTCTCTTTTTGTATTCACATATAGATATGTAACTTGACACTATAAATCAATTTGTATAGATCCTTCTATTTATGGAGTATATATAAAAAAAATTCTTTTATTATCAAAACCTATTAATTGAAATTGTTATTTAATTATATAAATATTATCATTTAAAATTAAATCTGTTTCACCCCTGTATTTTACCAGTTTTGAGAGGGTGTTGTCTTCTAACCAGTTTAGCCAATAAAATATCCATATAATGAAAATGATCACCTTGAAAGATCCTCATTTAAGACCTCTAATATCTCAAAAAAGTCACCTTGAATTATGATAACCAATAAAACCATATTAAAAAAAATCTATGTCCCTATTTTGCATCATTAACCCCTATGAGAATATCAAGCCAAAATGAAATCATTCTCCCCTTCTGGGTAAAGGACTAGCCCCAACATGGATTCCAAAATTTTATATACATGATCAGTGGATATTTAGTGAGCTGCCTCAAACCCTTACATTTTAGAGAGTTAGTCTATAGTTTCCTGCATCATCTTAGTATGATAGTGAGGCCCCTCTTGCTGAAATTTGAGAGTGTTTCTCATCTGGATATCCTACACCTGAAATGAAAGACCAGAACGAACAACAAAAGTTACTAGAAAACTACCATGAAAAATGGAATCATTAAAATGTCTAGTAGATGGAATTTTTTTGTATTCCCCTCATGGTGAGAGGTGGATGATCCATCCTTTCACTTCCTTTTTTCAAACATCAAGATTACATTATGGTTATAAAACATAGAAGAACATAACTAAAGGATAACATTCTAAAATTAATTTTCCAGAACATGTCTGATAGACATAAAATCCATCAAGAGTGGAGGTAATTTATCATAATTAATATGAAAATTAATATCATATCCAGATGATAAAATAACAAATAGGTCTACCCAATATGAATTAAGGTTAATTTAAACTAATATCATATAGTATTAACCATACATGATGATTTTTGTTTCTATATCCATCTTCATGGAAATACCCAAACCCAATAAAATATCAAACAATATATGAGGATTCCATTAGATATAATTCAAACTAAGAATTATAACCCATACCTAAACTCTGGTGTTCTTTATTGAGAATGGATTGAATCAGACATCCCACTCCAGGATAATGACCATGACCAAATTTAGGGAAGTGAAACCAAATCCTCATCCCCTTTATGGAATATTCTCTTGGAAATAACTTTTATATAGTTGTTGAATTTAAAATTTTACCCTTATAAATGACGTTGATAAACATTACATATGTACTTACCTATATACAACAAATATTAAACATATAGTTACCCTTATACAAGTGAATGTTACCCTTATACTGGTCCACATTTACCATTGTGTAGCGTGATAAATTGCAGTTCTACCCTTATATAGTTGCAAGAAACATTTATAGAGATATTAATTTAAACCTCCAAATAAATTCATCTTTCTCCAAAGATTATTTAATCCATCTCCAAGCTAACTCAAACAGTCACAAACACATCAAAACACATTTAGAAATTTTCCAAATCTTATAAATCTCTTCAAATCAATTCTCAAGAACACTTATAAATTTTATACTAATAGTTGAGTATTTTAATTCACTTACACTACATATTCACATAATATTATCTGTAAATACATTGATGGTTTCTTCAATCTCTATTTGAGTAAGAATTATACTCAATTTCATTACAACCCATCATTTAAATACATCATTAAAAATCAGTGCGTACCATCAAAACACTATTATAAAGCATAATTCGAGTGTTCTAAATACTAATCTCATCAATAAAAAATAGTCATAAAATAAGGATAGAATCTCAAAAACATCTCCACTTCATATAATAATTTAAGTTATCTTTAACCTCAAAAAATAATAAATTATTCAAACTCTTCTCATAGCCAACACTTTACATCTTGTTAGAATATTGTAATTAGATCCTTCACACAACTTAGAACATACATTTTACATCAATGGTGTTTTTATTTTAGATCCTTATTCTCATATTTATCCCCCATTAGTTTCATTTCATCCTATTTTTTAATAATAATCGTCATTCCATACTATTGAATTCTTTAGAATGATGTTTATTAATAGGAATTTTTCCATTTTATTTTTGTTTATCTTAGGTTGGATTTCCATTTCTCATTCTATTCAGTGTTCTTTTTCCCCAGTGTTCACTTTGGGGTGGACACCATCCTTTTTTTGGTGGATATCATCCCCTACAGGTGCTAGGCCATGTGGTTTTGAGGTACATTACATGTGTTGGGATGGTGACTATAGGAGAATATTATATTGTTTCCATTGAGTTTAGAATATACTATTTACATTTATGTTGAGTTTTATTATTTTTCTATGATTTATGATTATAACCAAAATGTAATAGTTTTTCTAAAAATGTATATATTTCCCATAGGTGAATAATCAAATATGAAAAAATGTATACTATAACTGAAATTCAGAAACTATATGTGTCCAGAATGTTTCACATTCCATTAATTGGTATAAAATTTGAGCTCAAGAGGCATGTTATGCTTTCTAGTGGTGTTTTTTCATAATTATAGCATGAATAATGGGATATGAATGAATTTTAAATATCTAAATTCATCATAGATTATTCATTATATTATCTACATTAGTTTTTTTGAATTATGTACACTGTAGTATAATATATTTTCAGGTGTTGTAATGGTTTTTTAAATTCTCTATATGGTGATGTATTATTTTTTTAATATATTTTTGTTTTGTTCAAAGTAGGGGAGGCTTTGGTATGTAATTTTGGAGGTCTTGTATGAAATATTGGAGGACCTGTATGCAAAGGATGGGAGGTTGTTGTGTTCTATCTAGAATTCTGAATATACACTATACCAACAGTTAATAAACCTTTTCTATAGTTTTGAAAAACTATATGTATACCAATTATTATTAATAAATTGTTTCCAAATCCCTTTACCAATGGTTCTTTAAGCATTGGTATAGTTTGATGGCTGATGAAATATACCAATGGTTAACAAGCTATTTTTAGATATCTATACCAACAGTTATAAGCAAACCATTGGTATACTATAGTTTTTAGTGTCATATACAAATGGTTGATGAATAAAAGTTGGTATATGCCTATACCCACACCATACCACCAAAAGGATTTCCAAAATATACCAACAGTTTCAAACCGTTGGTATAAAATAACTTTTCAGTACTGTAAATACCATAAAAATAAAAAAAAACATAAAAACCGCATAAAAACAAACAAAAATCTAAAATCCCTTTAAACTGCTAAAAATATTAAAATAATCCAAAAAACCTTAAAAAGACTAAATAAATAAAAAAACATAAAAACACCAAAAAACATAAAAACCCCAAAAATGTTCAAAAACCGTAAAACCCTAAAAATACCTAAACAACTAAAAACACATAAAAAACCAAAAGAAAATCCCCAAAATCAATAACATTGTATAAAACCTTAAAAAAATATAAAACCCCTATAAAAACATTAAAAAATTAGAAAAATTAAACACCCCCCCAAATCATATAATTCTGAAAACCCTAAAATCCTTAAAAACCCTTAAAAATTTACCTCCCATAAAAACATTAAACACTATAAAAATCCATGAAAAATCTAAAAATCAACCAAAAAGTATAAAAACTATTTGAAACTCTAAAAATGTTAAAAAAAACTAAAAATCCTTAAAAACTCTGAAACATCAAATAAATACCCTAAATCCCAAAAAATAAAAACCTTAAAAATAAAAAAAACTAAAATCTTTACAACCCCTTTAAAATCCGAAAACATCCAAAAAAATCCATATAAATGAAAAAGAAACAAAAACTATTAAAAACCTAAGAAAACCTTAAAAACCTAAAAACACTTATAACTATAGAAAACCTAAAAATGCTTAAAACACTTAAAAATCCTAAAAACCCTAAAAACCCTAAAACCATAAAAACACCAAGGAACCTTAAAAACCCTAAAACCCATAAAAACACTAAGTTACAAGAAAACACTAAAATCCCTTGAACCCCCTAAAATGATAAAAAACCCTTTTAAAACCTTAAAAACTGTAAAAAAACACTAAAAACACAACAAATCATCAAACCCCTAAAAACCATAAAAACCATCAAAATCCCTAAAACCCATAAATATCCTAAAAAATAACTAAAATCCCTAAAAATGTTAAAAAAACCTAAAACCATTAAAAAAACTTACTAAAACCATAAAAACCTCAAACAGTTAAAACCCCTAAAAAATATAAAATTTCTAATATCCCTAAAAAACCTTAAAACCCTGAAAGACCATAAAAACTAAGAAAACCCCTAAAAAATAAAAACCACTAAATCCCTAAAACTACTAAAAAAATATAAAAAAACTTTAAACCCCTTAAAACATTAAAAAACACTAAAATTCCTTAAAACCCCTGAAAACTCAAATCCACCTAAAAACCTTGAAATCCACAAAAACATTAACAACCCTAAAAGACCATAAAATTACTAAAAACCACTAAATCCATAAAACACTTAAAACCTTAAACACCTTAAAATATATAGAACTATAAAAAACTATAAAAACATTTTAAACCCCTAAAACTGTTAAACAACTCTAAAAACCATAAAACCCATAAATTCACATTAAGACCCAAAAGCCCCCAAAAAATAATAAAAACCCCTAAATCCTCTCAAAGTCCCCAAAACCATAAAAACCATAAAAAAATCCCAAAAAAACAAAAACCCATTTAATTATTAAAAAAGAATAAAACCTCGTAAAAAACCTAAAACCCATAAAAACCTGAAAACCTATAAACCTACTAAAAAGGTAAAAACACCAAAATCCCTAAAAAACTAAAAAAAACCCTAAAATCCCTCAAAATACCTAAAACCCCATAAAAATCATAAAAATCCAAAAAATCCAAAAAATCCCTAAGAACCTAAAAATTCATAAAAACCTTGAAAAAGACTAACAAAAACATAAAAACCTAAACACAATAAAATCCCCTATGGACATAAAAACAGAAAAAAAATCCTAAAACCCTTAAAGGGACCAAAAAACCCATAAAACCATAAAACAACTGAAAACCTTAAAAAAACCTAAAACCCTATAAAACCACAAAAAACACTAAAACCCCTAAAAAAATTTAAACATCAAAATTATTAAAATTATCAAATAACTTTAAAAATCTTAAGAACTCATAAAAATCCTTAAAACCCCAAAAACATAAAACCCTAAATATTCCTAGGACCCTCGAAATCAATAAAAAACCCTAACAGACAATAAAAAACCTTAAAATCCTGAAATATATCTAAGAACATAAAAAATCCTAAAAACCATAGTTATCCTAATGAAAACCTAATAAACCTAAATAAACACTTAATGCCCCTAAGAAAAAAATACTAAAAACCCTAAAAAAACTCCCAAAAAAATGTAAATACCACAAAACATATAAAACCCATCAATAATCGTAAAAACCATTAAAATCTATAAAAACATTATATAACCTAAAAACCCAAAAAAACTAAAAAATCCTTATAAAATCAAAAAACATAAAAACCATAAAATACCTTAAAATCCCAAAAAATGATAAAAAATTAAAATTCACAAAAAATCAATAAACAAATAAAAACAATAAAAACCCTAAAAACTCTAAGAAAAATTTAAAAACCTAAAAACTCTTTAAAAACCAAAAAAACCTAAAGATGATAAAAACACTAAAAACCCTAAAATCCCAAAAAATCCCTAAAACCCAAAAAAACCAAAAAAATCCTTTAAAATACTTGAAAACGTAAAAACACATAAAAACCAATAAAAACCAATAAAAACCAAAAGAAATCCTTAAAACCCTAAAATAACTTATACACCTAAAAAACCAAAAACGAATTAACATTACTAAAACCATAAAACCATAAAATCCCATTAAACCTTAAAAATCCCTAAAATGAATAAAAACCACTAAAGAAAATCAAAAAACCCTTTAAACCAATGAAAATTCTAAAAAACTCTAAAACCATTAAAACTCCTAAAAAATAAAAAGAAACCCTAAAAACTCAAGAAAATATATAATAACAAAAAACATTGTAAAACAAATCAAATTTCCAAAATAACTCTAAAAATCCCTAAAAACATAAAATACCATAAAAACCTTGAAAAAAAAAATTTAAAATGAAAAACCTAAATAAACTTAAAACCACTAAAATCCTAACAAATTTTGATACCCTAACAACACTAAAACCCCCTAAAAATCATAAAAAAACAAAAACCCACTAAAAACTTAAAAAAATCAAAATACCCATAAAACCCATAAAAACCACTAAAAAATAAAAAAAACCCTTTAAATTTATAAAAATGTTAAAAAACACTAAAAAATGGAAACTCCAAAAAGCTCAAAAACTACTAAAAACACAAAAAACCATAAAACCCTAAAACCCCTAAAAACCTCAATATACCCACAAAATCCTTGAAAACCCAAAAATCTATAAAATTCCTAGAAAATCTAAAAAAATCCCAAAAAAGTAAAAACCGCAAAACCCAAAAAAACAATAAGTAATCATTAAAAACCCAAAACATATAAAACCCCTAAAAACTAAGAACACAAGAAACCCTTAAAACCCAAAAATCCCTCATCACCCCTAAAACCAATACAAACAAAAAAAATCCTAATAAATTCCTAAAAATACCTAAAAACACCCAAACCCCCTAAAGATACAAAAAATATTAACACCCTAAAAACCCCTAAAATACCCTCAAAACCCTAAAACCCCATAAAAATCATAAAAACCTTAAACACTTATAAAAACTCCAAAAACAAATATTACACCTGAAAATACTCTAAGAACTCTAAAATACTTTAAACCCCTAAAACATTAAAAACTCTAAAAACCCTTAAAACCCATAAAACTAAAAAAAACCTAAAACCCAAAAAACCCTCGAAATACATAGAAACCCTAAAACCCATAAAAACATTAAATTCCTTAAAAACTCTATAAAACCACATGAATACCTTAAACCCCTTAAAATAATTAAAATACCAAAGGATCTGAAAATACCGAAATCCTAAAACACGATAATACACTAATACCCTAAAAATACCTAAAAATGATAAAAACACATAAATATGCTCAAAATCCCTAAAAACATAGAAAAATTAAAATGATGAAGAAATCATTCAAATCATAAAACCATGTTAAACCCTAAAAACCCCTAAAAGACCCTAAAACCCATAAACACCTGAAAAACATAACCCCCCCCCCAAAATGAAACCCATAGAAACCATAAAAACCCACTAAAGACTCTAAAAACCATTTAATCCATTAAAAATGATAAAATACTTCAAAAAACCTTTAAAACCATAAAAAATAAGAAAATCCTTAAAACCCAAAAAACCATAAAAATCCTAAAAATTTGAAAATTCCCTAAAAATGTAAATATCCCTAAAAACCAAGAAAACCCTTATGAAAACTTTAAAAGCGTAAAACCATTAAAAATCCTTAAAAACCAAAAATATGATAAAAATCATAGAAACTCTAAAAAACCATAAAAACACTAAAAACTATAAAACCCCTAAAAAATAAAAAATCCTAAAAACCCATAATAACACTTAAAGCCAACCAAAAAGTATAAAAACCCTCTAAACCCCTAAAAATGTTAAAAACTCTAAGAACCATAAAAACCCGAGAAAATTCAAAAAATAATCTAAAATCCCAAAAAACCAAAAAAAACACTAAAAATCCAAATAACCCATAAAAACCCTAAAACCCCATAAAATAATGAAAGACCCAAATATCCATAAAATTTAAAAAAACTATAAAACCCTTAAAACACCTAATAAAACCTTATAAATCTAAAAATGCATAAAACTAATAGAAAACATATCAAATGCATGAAAACATTAGAAACTGTAAAAATACTAAAAACCATAAAACCCAAAAAACATTAAAACTCTAAAACCTATAGATACACTAAAAATGACTAAAGACACTAAAACCCTTTTAAACTCCTAAAAACCTTAAAACTATTAAAAATTTAAAAATCCTAAAACCCAAAAAAACTCTATAAATAATAAAAACACTGAAACCCATAAAACACTCAAAATCCCTAAAACACATAAAATCCTAAAAAATCCAAAAAATAGTACAAAATGTTAATAACCCTAAAAACCGTAAAAACCCCTTAAGAAAACATTAAAACCCTAAAAATAGTTAAAACCCCTAAAAATATAAAAAATGTTAATAAACCTAAAAAACATGAGAAAATCCCTAGAACCATAGAAACCAAAAAATCACTAAAAACCTTAAAACCCCTAAAACTTATAAAATCAATAAAGACACTAAAATAAAAAAACCATTTAAACCCCTTAAAACATTAATAAACTCTAAAAACCTTTAAAATCATAAAAATTCAACCCCCCCCCCCCAAACCAAGAAAATAAATAAAACTATAAATCCCCTAAAACATCACAACACTTCTAGAAATCCTAAAAATAATAAAAATCCAAATAAATCCCTTAAAATCAATATAAATATAAAAAACCATAAAACCCCTAAAAACCAAAGAAAACATTAAAAATAGAAAACACTTAAAACCCCTAAAAACCTATGAATGATAAAAACCCTAAAAATCTAAAAAATCCTAAAATTTTAAAAACCATTAAACCACCTAAAACCCATAAAAAATTTATACCAATAAAACAGCTAAAAACCCACTGAAAACTCTAAAAACCCAAAAAAACCCAAAAACCCTAAAATCACTAAAAACTTTTAAAATCCATAAAAAACCTTAAAAATACTTAGAAATCCCTAAAATACAAAAAAAGGTAAAACCCCCCCAAAATTCGAATACAACATAAAAAAACCTAAAAACACATAGAACCAATAAAAACATTAAAACACTAAAAACCCTAAATACCGCTAAATCCCTAAAAATAGAAGAAAAAGCAAAAAATCATATAAATCCCAAAAAGCACAAAAAATCCCTAAAAACATAAAATATCCTAAAACCCTGAAAATCCATAAGATCACTTTACAAACCTAAAAACTGATAGAACCACTAAAACCTAAAAAAATAAAAACACCTAAAAAACCTTATATCCCTAAAAACCCCTAAAACACATAAAACCCATAAAATCGTAAAAACCTTAAAATCTAATAGAAACCCAAAAAAATCACTAAAAATTATAAAATCACGTCAAACCCATAAAAAAATTAATAAACTCTAAAAAAATTAAAATATTTAAAAAAAACTCATTAAAAAATATAAAAAACCAATAATAAACTGAAAAACCCTAAAACCCCTTAAAATCCCATTATCCCAGAAAACCATAAAGCCATATAAAAAACCAAAAAAACTCAAAAAGTATATAAAATGTAAAAAACCATAAAAACCCTAAAAATCCCAATGAAAACCATGAACACCATGAAACACATAAATCCGATAAAACCCTAAAAAACACAAAAAATACCAAAAAAATACCTTAGAAACCTAAAAAAATAAAAAGCCATAAAACCCTTAAAAATCATAAAAAACCATAAAACCCATAAAACCTCTAAAAACCAATAGATACTCTAAAAAACACTTAAACATCAAAAAACATTAAAAACCTCTAAAAATCCTTTAAAATGGTCAAAACTCAAAAAAACCATAAACCCGAAAAACCATAATCCCTAAAAACCCTCAAAATCATGAAAAACCCTAAAAAATCAAAATAACTATAAAAATCCAAAACAAATTTAAACGCTAATACCCATAATAAATAATTAATAATATCAAAATGAATAAAATATCTAAAGATTCCTAAATACCTCTAAAAACCCTAAAAACACTGAAATTCCCTAAAAAATACCAAAAATCATAAAAATAACAAAATACTAAAAAAATACCTAAATCAATAAAAATGTATAAAAAACCCCTACGAAAACCATAAAACCCTAAAAACACTTAATTCCACTAAAATATTATAAATGCTAAAAACACAAAAAAATAGAAGAAATAACCTAAAAAATATAAAACCCCTAAAAAACTCTAGAACAAAAAAATCCCATTAAAACCCCTAAAAATTATTTAAATCCCTAAGAATGTTATAAAAATTTAAAACCCTTAAAAAACAAAAAAACTAAATAAAACCCTAAAACCCTAAAATATCTAAAAACCCTAAAAAACATAAAAACCCAAAAAAATCCCGGAAAACCTAAAAAACCCTAATGACTTGAAAACCCCAAAGAAAGCATTTAAAACCAAAAAAAACTTAAAATCCAGAAAAACCTGAAAACACGTAAAACCCTAAAATACCCGACGACCCCAAAAAAATCATAAAAACAATCAAAATACCTAAAAACACTAAAACCCATAAAAAACATAAAAATTTATAAAATAACATAAAAGTACCTAAAAATTTTAAAAACCCAAAAAATAATATTAAAACCTTAAACCTCAAAAAACAATTAAAAACCCTTAAAAACAAATAATCACTAAAACAATAAAAACCCATAAAGGACCCTAAAATCCCAAAAAAATCCAAAAAAATCCCAACAAACGTTTAGAAAACCTAATAAACCATAAAAATCCTAAAAAACACTAAAAACTCTAAAAACCCTTTAAACCCATAAAAAGGATAAAACCCAATAAAAAAAAATAAAAACCCATCAAAACCCTAAGAACTATAAAAACCCTAAAAACCATAAAAAAACTAAAAAAGTTAAAAGAACGTAAAAAATGTAAAAAACTAAAAATGAAAAATCAATAAAAACCCGAAAATCCCTCTAAATCCCTTAAAAACCAAAAAACCATAAAAAGCGTAAAACATCCCTAAAACAGTAAAAACATAAAAAACAACAAAAAACCCGATGAAATCCCTAAAAGAACTAAAAAAACATAAAACCCCTAAAATTCCTAATAATGCTACATATCATAAATGCATAAAAGACACTAAAAACACACGACACCCTAAAACTATAAAACCCCAAAAAAACATTAGAAACCCCTAAAATAATAAAAACCATAAAAAAAATATAAAACTCTAAAAACCATTTAAACCCCACAACATTAAAAATCCTAAAAATGCCCAAACTCGTAGAAAAATCAACAAACCGAAAACCTAAAAAATCTATAAAGACCTTCAAAACCATAAAGCACTTAAATCCCTCAAAATCCCTTAAAACTCAAAATAAAAAATAAAAAACCTAAAAAATCCATAAAATTCTCTAAAAATGTAGAAAACTGTGAAAACCCCTAAGAAAACCTTTAAAACTAAAAAACACTTCAAAACCCAAAAAACCTAAAGACCCTAAACACCCTAAAACCCAGTAAAATTCCCTAAAAAACATAAAACCTTTCAAAATCACTAATAACCATAAAAATAAAAAATTACCTAAAAAACAATAAGAAACTAAAAAACAACAAAAACACTAAAAACCCCTACAAAAACCATAAAAACCTAAAATGAAATAAATTCCTAAAAATTCTTAAAAATGACAAGAACCCTAAAAACTGTAAAAGACTTCGAAAACCCTAAAACCCATAATAACCCCTAAAAACATAAAAAACCTTATAAACTCGGTCAACCCCTATGAAAATAATAAAAAAATAAAAACAAATTAACCCCCAAAAAATTGTAAAAATCAAAAAAACGCTTAGAAAATCCATAAAAACCATAAAACCTCTAAAGCCCTTGAAACCATCTAAAACCATAAAAAACAAAAAAAAAACATTTAAAAAATCTAAAAAACCATTAAAAAATATAAAAACTATTTAACCCTCTAAAAACGTTAAAAACACTAAAAAACCTTAAAACCTGTAAAAAACTCAAAAAAACCCTGAGAAACCCAAAAAAAATTTAACAAAAACCATAAGAACCCTAAAACCCACAAAATCCTCCAAAACTATAAAAACCCATAAATTTTTAAAAAAACCCTACTGGTCTCTAAAAACCTAAAAACCCCTAAAATCCTAAAAACATTAAGAATACCTTAAAAACATAAAAACACTTAAAACACCTAAAAACAAAATAAATCTAAACAGACTAAAACCCCTAAACATCCCCAAAACCGTCAAAATCCCTAAAACCCCTAAAAACATAAATATATCTAAAATCCCTATAAACCATTAAAACCCCTAGAAAACCTTAATAACATAAAAATACAGAAAAACTATAGAAATATTAAAATGAGAAAGAACATAAAACCCTAAAGGACCCGAAAATCCCCTAAATACCAGAAAACCTGTAAAAACAATAAAAACCATAGAAACCCTAAAACCAAATAAAAACTATAAAAAAATTTAAACCCCTAAAATATTGAAAAACACTAATGAACCACAAAACCTCTAAAAACTAAAAAAAACCCCTAAAAACCAGAAAAACAATAAGAACCCCTAAAAATCCTCAAAATACCTAAATCCCTAAAAACCATATAAATCAAAAAATCGCTAAAAGTCTTTACAATATAAAAAACCCTACGAACCCTGATAAAACAATGAAACCCATAAAAACATAAATACAATTAAAACTCCTAAAACCTAAAAATTCTAAAAAACCGAAAAAAGTTAAAAACTCTAAAAACTCATAAAACACTGAAACCAATTAAAAACTCGAAATACCCTCTAATTCCCTAAAACATTAAAAACCCGAAAATACCTTTAAAACCGTAAAAACTCAAATAAACCCCTAAAACCCAAAAACCATAATAACCCTCAAAATTCATAAAAACAATAGAAACAATAAAATTCCTAAAAATTTCCAAATTATCCCAAGAAGGATAAGAAACCCTAAAAACACTAAAAAATCACTATAAACCCTTAATGTATAAAAACAAATAAAACAACTGAACAACCTCAAAACTCTAAAAACAAAAAAAACACTAAATACCGTGAAACCCATAAAACCCCTAAAAACATTAAAAACCTTAAAACCCTAAACCCCATAAAAATGACTAAAACTCTAAAACCCCCAAAAAACATAATAACCCAAAAAATAGTCAAAATACTTAAAATTGATAAATACCCTTAAAAGTCCTTAAAATCCATAAAAATGTAAAAATCCTTAAAAACCATAAAAAAACCGTAAAACCCTAAAACACTTAAAAACTATAAAAACCATAAAAATGTTAAAACCCTAAAACCCTTAAAATCCCTTGAACCCCAAAAAGCATACAAAATCCCTAAATATCCTAAAAACCATACAAATCCTAAAAAACCCTAAATGTCCTTAAAAACGTAAAAAACCATCAAAACCCTGAAAAATCCTAAGAGAACCTTAAAAACATAAAAATACCTAAAACCCCAAGAAAACCAAGAAACACTAAAATCCCTACAAACACATAAAAATAACCTAAAACCCTAATAACCCATAACTATCGTGAAACCCCCTAAAAGTTAAAAATCCAAAAAATCCCATAAAAACCATAAAAATAACTAAAACTCTAAAATACATATAAAACCCAAAAAATGATAAAAACACTCTAAAACCCCATAAACCGACTAAAAACTCAAAAAACCCTTCAAACCCAAAAAAACAAAACAAACCTGAAATCCCCAAAATCACTCATAATCCCTAAAACAATAAAAACAATAAAAAACCTAAAAACTCTCATAAAATACCTAAAATGTTAAAAACAAAAAAAACTTGAAAACCCCATTATAAATCTAGAACAACCTAAAATCAATTTGATCCAAGAAAAAAAATAAAAAACACTAAGAACCCTAAAATCCCTAAAAACACTAAAACCATAAAAATACCTAAATTCATAAAACAACCCTAAACATCCATAGAAACCCTAAAACCCACTAAAACACTAAATACATTTAAACCCCAAAAAGGTAAAAAACACTAAAATCCATAAAACCCTAAAAAACACACTACCCCTAAAAACCCTAAAAACCCACAAAATCAATAAATACTATAAAAATCCTAAAAACCCCCAAAAAATCCATAAAAAAGTAAACAACCTTGAAAACCAAAAGAAAACCTTAAAAACATAAACATAATCAATACCCAAAAGAAAATATAATAAACAAAAAAACTCAAAAAACCCCCTAAATATCCTATAAACCCTAAAACCCTCAAAATCCCTAAAAAACCTAAAAACCATAAAAACCCTAAAAATCACAAAAAACATGTAAAATGTAAAAAAACCTAAAACCCTAATATAATATTAAAAAGAACAAATACTTAAATCCCTGAAAACCATTAAATATGAAAAAAACATTAAAAACCATAAAAGAATCTAAAATTATAAAACCCCTAAAAACCATAAAAATACCTAAACATATTGAAATCCATAAAAACAGAAAAAACACTAAAATCCCTTTAAACCCCTAAAATTGTTAAAACACTAAAGAAATCATTAAAACATTAAAATGAAAAAAAATCAATAAAACCCCTAAAAACCCATAAAAACCTAAAAAATCCATATTCCTCTCTAAAATCATAAAAACCTAAAAAACCCACAAAAACTCCACATAGAACCTTAATAAAACTAAATAAAATTAAAACAACAAAAAATATATAAAACCCGGAAATCCCTAGAATCCCTAAAAACCAAAAAACCCTCAAAATCCCTAAAAACACTAAAATACACGAAATTCATAAAAATTATTTGAACTACCCAAAAATGTAAAAACCCTAAAATCCTAAGAAATAAATAATCACCTAAAATCATGCAAAACCAATATAAATAATAAAAATGATAAAAACCCAAAAAATACCTAAAAACCCAAAAAACCCCTAAACCAAAAACACCACTAAATACCTTCAAAATCCATAATTACCCATAAAAACCCAAAATACAACTAGGAATTATAAAATCCCATGAAACCACTAAAAATGTTTAAAAACCCTAAAAACCTTAAAAATGTGAAATAACTATAAAAAAACTAAAACCCCAAAAAACTATAAAAATCCTAAAAACTAAAAAAGTCCCTATAAATCCTAAAAATTATAAACAAATCCATAAAAACCCCAAAAAATGTATAAAACCCTAAAAATATATAAAAACCCATAAAAAAACCTTAAAAACATAAAAAACATTAAACTCCTAAAAAACCAAAAATACAGAAAAAACACTACAAACTCCTCAAACCCCTAAAATCCCTTAAGACACCCAAAAAATCCTAAAACCCCCAAAAAACCATAAAAATACTTAAAAAAATCCGAAAATTCCCTAAAACATAAAAAACATGAAAACCCCTAAGAAAAATACAAAATCCTAAAAAAACATAAAACTCCTAAAACCCAATAAAAGACTTAAAACCTTAAAAACTATAAATAAAGACTAAAAACCCCAAAACCCAAATAAACCATAAAATTCCCCAAAAACATTAAGAAACCCCTAAATCCTCTAAAAAAACTAAAGAAATAAAAACCTTTTAAAGCCAAAAAAAATATTAAAAATCTCCAAAAAAACCATAAAACCCCCCAAAAAATTACATATAACCCTAAAACAAGAAAACCATAAACCACCAAAACCATAAAAAACCCTAAAAACCCTCAAAATCCATAAAAATAATAAAATCTCTATAAATACTATAAAAACACAAATAATACCTATAATTGTAAAAAACCCTAAAACCCCCCAATGAAAACCTTAAGAACCTAAAAACACTTGAAACCCCTAAAACGCCCCCAAATATGTTAAATACTAAAAAAACAATAAAAACCCTAAAATACCATAAGAACTATAAAAATCCCTAAAACACCATAAAAATCCTACAAAATCCTCAAATATCTTTAAAAACAAGAAAAACCTAAAACCCTAAAAACCCTTAAGAAAAATTCAAATACATAAAAAACATACCCCCACATTAAAAGGACAAAAACCCCTAAATCCCTAAAAATAATATAAACTCTAAAAATGATTTAAACCCTTAAAACATTAAAAAAAATCAAAAATCCTTTACAACCTCAAAACTAAAAACTATATAAAAACCATAAAAATCCATAAAATCAATAAAACCCTCAAAATCCCTTAACACCCTAAAAACCATAAAATCCAAAAAACCAATTAAATTCGTAAAAGGGAAAAAAACTAAACCACAGAAAACACTAAGAAAATATTAATAACCCAAAAATAGTTTGAACCCCTAAAAACCTAAAATAATTCTAAGAACCCTAAAAACCTTAAAATCGCTAAAATCCGTCAAAATCCCCAAAACCACTAAAATTCATAAAAATCCTAAAAAATCTCTAAAAAATCCTAAAAATGTAAACAAACCTAAAACACCTAACAAAATCATAAAAACCTGAAGAAACTTCAAACCCCTAAAATCCAAAAAATAGAAAAAAAGTGTAAAAAACATGAAAAAAGGCCCGAAATACCCAAAAAAACCCAAAAACCCAAAAAACACCTAAGAACATAAAAACCCTAAAAACTATAAAAAAATAAAAACAATTAAAAACATCAAAACCCCTTTTAAAATCCAAAAAATAATAAAAACTCTAAAATATCATATACCCCTAAAATCAAAAAAACCATAAAACCCCTAAAACCCCCAATAAATCATAAAATAATAAAATCCTAAAAAATACCTAAATATTAATAAAACATAAAAAACCCAAAAACCCTTAAAAATACTAGGAAAACATTAAAATCCTAAAAACACATAAACCCATAGAAACCGAAATAACACTAAAAAACTAAAAGACCTAAAAATGATAAAGAATCCTAAAACCATAAAAATCCCTGAAATACAAAAAATATTAAAAATATTAAAAATATTTAAAAATCTCTAAAAATCCCAAAAAATGTAACAAACCCTAAAACCCATGAAGACCCCTAAAAAAACCATAAAAACATAATTACACTTTAAACATAAAAAAACATAAAAAACTAATAACCCTAAAAAACTAAAAAGATCCAAAAACCCTTAACCCCTAAAAACTATAAAAACACCTAAAAACCATAATCCAATTAAAATACTAAAAACTAAAAATTGTAAAAACCTTTTAAACACCTAAAATTGTTAAAAAAGTCAAAAAATCTTAAAACCCCTAAAAACTCAAAAAAAAAACATAAAAACCCAAAATTTCAAAATGACCCTAAAAACAGTAAAAAACCTTAATACTCTCAAAATCTCTAAAAATATAAAAGAGTCAGAAATCCAAAAAATCCCTAAAAATACTTAAAAGGTAAAAAACCCTAAAAATAAAGAAAAATAAAGAATACTATAAAAACATTAAAACACTTAAAACCCATAAAACCAAAAAAATGATTAAAACCCTAAAAACTATAAATCCCCAAAAAACACCTTAAAATTACATAAAAACTTGATTAAAACCCTAAATAACCAATAAAAACTAAATAAAACCCCTTTAAACCCCTAAAAACATTAAATACTTTTAAAAAAATAAAACCCCTAAAAAACTAAAAAACACAAAAATCCAAAAAACCATAAAAACATAAAACCCTTAAAACCCCTTAAATACCATAATATTATATAAAAACCCTAAAGCGCCATAAAAATCCCCAAAAAACATTAAAAATATTTGAAATCCATAAAACCCTAAAAAATAGAAAAAAAATTACATAAAACCCCAAGAACCCCAGAAACCAATAAAAACAACTAGAATCCTTAAAAACCCCATCAAACCCCATAAAACCCTAAAATCCACTAAATACTCTAAAACCCCATTAAAACACATAAAATGTTAAAAACTCTAAAAACCTTTAAAACACTAAAAATTTAACAAACAGTTAAAACATAAAAATCCAAAAAAATCCTAACTACTCTAAAACCCATAAAATTCCAAAAAAACCTAAAAAAAATAAAAAACATATAAAATCCCTAAATTATCTAAAAATATAAAAAAACCCTAGAACTCTAAAAAACCATTAGAAAACCTTAAAAACCTAAAACAGTTCAAACGCCTAAATACCTAAATAGCCCAAAACCACTAAAAATCCTAAAGAACCCTAAAAATCCAAAAAATCCAAAAAACCCAAAACCCATAAATATCATAAAATGTAACTAAAAATCCTTAAAATATAAAAAATAAAAAAAACACATGAAACCCTTAATAAAACCTCACAAACAAAAAAAATGTTAAACCCCCTAAAAAAAAATTATAAAACCCCTAAAAACCATGAAGACCCTAAAACCCTGAAAACCACAAAAAACCATAAAAACCATTATAACCTAAAAAACAAGAAATTCATTAAAACCATGAAAATTTTCTAAAACCCTTTAAACACTTAAAAATGATAAAAATTTATAAAACCCTATAAAAATCAAAAAACACAAAAAACCTTGAAAAATAGAAAAACTAAAAAACACTCAAAATCCATAAAACCCTAAAACCCGTTAAAATTCCCAAATCCCTAAAAATCATTAAATATTTAAAAATCCCTAAAAACACAAAAAACCCCTATAAAAAACCTAATAACCTAAAAACACTTTAGATCCCTAATAAACTAAAAAATAAAAAAAATCTTAAAACGCAAAGAAACCCTAAAACCCTAAAACCTATAAAACCATAAAAAAAATAATAACATATAGAAACTATAAAACCACTAAAAACTCTAAAAAACATTTAAAATCCTAACTATTTTAAAAAAAAAAGAGAACCTTAAAACCCAAAAAACTAAAAAAACCATAATAACCAAAAAATAAACAAAACCCCTATAAATAATAAAAATCATTATAAACACCAAAAAACCCAAAAAAATCATTAAAAAGCATTCGAATACACTAGAAATGTGCGTAATCCTAAAAACCATTAAAACCCCTAAGAAAAGCTTAAAATTTTAAAAATGCATAAAAATTCAAAAAATCTAAAAAATTCCAAAAACCCTAAAATCAATAAAAATGCTTAAAACCCTCAAAATCCCTATAAAACCTAAAAATTATAAAAACCAAAAAAATCCATTAAAACATAAAAATGACTAAAGACCATTAAAAACCTAATAATTACTCAAAACCCATAAAACACATAAAAACCCTATAAATAAAATAAAAATTCCAAAAAACCCAAAAACCCCAAAAGACCCAAAGACCCTACAAGCCCCTAAAAACAATAAACCCCTAAAAACCTTAAAAAACCTAAAATCCCATGAAAACCCTAAAAACCCACTAAAAGTAAAAAATCCCTTTGAACCACTAAATAAATTTAAAAACTCTATAAAACCATAAAACTCTAAAAACTCAAAATACCTTAAAAATCCCAAAAAAACATTAAAACCCTAATCCACCTCAATGTCACTAAAACCCCTAAAAACCAATAAAAATAAAAAGCCCAATAAATATCCATCAAACATAAGAAACCATAAAAACCTTAAAAAACCCTAAGAAAACATTAAATATATAAAAACACTTATTAAACATAAAAAACCTAATAATTCTAAAAACCCTAAAACACTAAATATCATAAAAACTCCTAAATACCATTAAAAAATAGTAAAAACCATAACGACCATTTGAATCACAAAAAATGTTAGAAACTCTAAAAACCTTAAAATTCCTAGAAAACAAAAAAATCTATAATAACCTAAAAAAATATAAAACACCTAAAAACCCTAACCCCCCCAAAAAAACAAAAAAAACCCTAATAATATATAAAAATATAAAAAACCCTAAAAACCCAAAAAATACCCAAAAAACCCAGAAAAACCCCATAATAAAACCTTATAAAACAAAAACAAAAAACATAATACCCCGAAAAAATCAAAATAAAATAAAACCCTAAATACTCCTAAAAAACATTAAAACCCTTGATAAGTCATCAAAATCCCAAAAAACCCAAAAAATCATAAAAATCCTAAAAAATCAAAAAAAATACATAAAAACATAAAAAATCAAAAAAAACCCTTAAAAATCATATAAAAACTATAAAATATTAAAAAACCATAAATTTTCTTAAACCCTAAAAATGATAACAACCCTAACACCCTAAAAAATATAAAAAAATTCATCAAATTCCGAAAAAACATAAGAACAAAAAAAAATCTAAAAAATACTTAAAAATCCCTAAAAAATTAAAATCCCTAAATGCCTCAAAAAACCCAATGAAAACCTTATAATCCAAAAAAACTTAAAACCCCTGAAAAAACTAAATGTTCTAAAAAACCTCAAAACCCAAAATTCCCTAAAAACCCATTAAAACAATTAAACCCCAATACACATAAAAACATAGAAACCCCCATTAAAACCCAAAAAATCCATTGAAAACAAAAAAATTCCATTACTACCCTCAGAAGGTTAAAAACTCAAAAAAAAACTTTAAACCCATAAATAATCAAAAAAACTGAAAAACTAGAAAAAACAACACAAATTCTAGAACCCCCAATATCCTGAAACCCCTAAAACCTATAAAATTCCTATAAAATCCCTAAAAATCAATAAAAACACTAAAAACACTAAAAACCCTATAAAAACCTATGAAAAACATAAAATGGTGAAAACAATTAAAACATGAAAATGATTGAAACACTAAAAAAACCTAAAAAACATAAAACCCTAAAATTCAAAAAATATGTAAAAACTGTAAATAGCCATAATATTTTTAAAAAACACATAAAATATCAAAAAAAGTAAAAAAAACCCTAAAACCTCGGAGAATACCATAAAAATATAAATACACAAAATACACCTAAAACCATAAATATGCTAAAACCCTACAAAAACTCTAAAAACCATAAAACCCCTAAAACACCTAACAAAACATACAAACCCTAAAAACCCAAAAAACCCTAAAATACACTATAAACACTAAAAACCCATTCAAATGCCTAAACACCATTGAAAACTATAAAAAACTATACAACGCCTGAAAATTAAAAAAATAAAAACCTCAAAAAAATTATAAAAAACCCCTAAAAACCCGAAAAATCCATAAAATTCATAAAAAAATACCTAAAAATTTCTAAAAACATGAAAACCCTTAAAACCGTGAAAACCCCAAAGAAAAAATTAAAACCTAAAAACATTTTTAACCCTTAAAAACCATAAAACTCTAAATAACAATAAAACAAAAAAATCATTAACCCAAAAAAAAACTTTAGAAACTTTAAAAACCCATTAAAAAACTCTAAAAAATCATAAACCCCTAAAAATTCCAAAAAACCCATAAACCCAAAAAAACCAAGAAAACCAAAAACACTTAAAATCCAAAAAACCCACACAATCCCAAAAACTCAATAAATCCATAAAAATCCTAAAAATCCCTAAAAATCCATAAAAATGTAAGAAACTATAAACACCCTGGAAACCCATAAGAAAACATTAAATTCCTAAAAACACTTATTACCCCTAAAACCCCTAAAACCACTAAAAACCATAAAGAGCCTTAAATCATAAAAAACCTTAAAACCGTCAAAATACCTAAAAACTCTAAAAACTATATAAATCTTAAAAAGGCTAAAATTCCATGAAATTTTCAAAACCCAAAAAACCATGAAAAAGCTAACTAAACCTTAAAAAGCCCAAAACATTTAAAACCATTAAAAACGGTAAAAATAAAATACACTAAAAAAACCATAAAAACCCCAAAAAACAAAAAACCCCAAAAAACCCATAAAATTCATAAATAAGTTAAAATTCTTAAAACACTTGTAAGCCCTAAAAATGTTTAAAAATAAAAAAAACCTCAGAATACTAAAAACATAAAAACCCCTAAAACCATAACTACCCTAAAATCTTAAAACCCTCAAAATTCCTTAAATCCCTAAAAAACAATAAAAAAATAAAAAAACCAATTAAAACCTTAAATACATAAAATAAATATTAAACCATGAAAACCCTTAAGAAAATATTAAAAAAACAAAAACACATAAACCCTAAAACCCCTTAAAAAGGCTAAAAACCCTAAAATCCCTTAAAACCCTAAAAATTATAAAAACTCGTAAAAATGTTAAAAACAAATAAAAACATAAAAATTTTTAAACCCATGAAAACATTTAAAAACTCTAAAAAACCATAAAAACCATAAAAAACACCAAAAACCCAAAAAACCAAAAAAACCCAAAAAACCAAAAAACCCTTAAAAACCCTAAAACAGAAAAATTCCTAAAATTCCCTTAAATCCCTAAAAATAATAATAAATCATTAAAAATCTCTTAAAATTTCAAAAAAAAAATGTAAAACCTTAAAAGCTAATGAATTACTTAAAAACCTATAAGCTTTAAAAACTTCTAAACACCTATAAAATTCCCAAAACCCTAGTTAACCTTAAAAACAATAAAAATTATTAAATTTCAAAAAAAACAATACATATCCTAAAAACAAAAAACCAAAAAAAAACCTGAAAACATTATAAAAACAATAAAACCCCAGAACACAAAAAACTGTAAAAAAATTATAAAACCCAAAAAAGATCCAAAAAACCCATTAAAACTAAAAAACGCTAAATATATAAAAACCCTCTAAATCAATAAAAATGATAATAACTCTAAAAACTATAAAAATGTTAAAAAAATTAAATAAATCAAAAAAAACTTGAAAACCCATAAATAACCCAATACCCTAAGAAACCCTAAAACACTCAAAAACCCTAAAATCATGCAAAACCATAAAAAGCATATAAAATTCAAAAATATCCCAAAAATCATAAAAAACACCACCAATAACTTGGAAAGAACCTAGGAAAACTTTAAAAACATAAACACACTTAAAACCCTAAAACCCAAAAAACCCTTAAATGAAAAAACCATAAAAACCCTAAAAACTCTAATAAACCCCTTAAAACCCCTAAAAATCCGAAAAAACCCTAATGTTCAATAAAAATACAAAAAATCCATAAAAATACCAAAAAAATCAATACCCTAAAAACCCCTATGAAAATAAGAAAACGGTAAAATAGACTTAAAATCCTTAAAAACATAAAAAAACAAAAAAACCCTAAAACCTTAAAAGTCCCAAAAAATTCAATAATATTAAAAGACCAAAAAAACCCTAAAACCAATTAAAAAAGTGAAAAAGTAAAAAATCTAAAAACCATTTAATCCTATAAAACCAATATATAACTTTAAAAAACCATAAAAACATAAAAATATCCAATAAACCTAAAATCCCTATAGGAAATAAAAAACCTTATAACCCAAAAATTCCTAAAAACATTGAAAATAACTAAAAACCCTTAAAATTGAAAAAAAATCTTAAAAGGACCCTAAAAATATCGGAAAATAAAAAAATTTCTAAAACCCCTTAAATCCACAAAAAAACAAAACAGCCTGAAAACACTTAAAACCCCTAAAAAATAAAAAAACAAAAAAAAACCTAAAACCCCTAAAAAACCCTGGAAACCCTATAAACTATAAAGCCCCATAAAAATTTTAAAACTATGAAAACCCTAAAAACTACTAAAAACACTAAAACCCATTTAAGACCCTAAGAATGTTAAACAACATATAAAAAACCTCCAAACCACTAAAAACGCAGAAAACCCAAAAACCATAATAAACCCCAAAACCCCTAAAAATTTATAAAAATACTAAAAAATAAAAAAATACTTAATAAATTCCTAAAAATCCCAAAAATGTAAAAAAACCATGAAAACCTTAAAAACTAAAACATTAAAAACACTCTAAATCACTAAAAGCCCTTAAAACCATAAAAACCATAAAAATAACCTAAATATCCCTAAAAATTTAAAAAACCTTAAAAACTTGGAAATCCCCTATGAAAACTTTAAAAATCTAAAAACACTCTAAAACCCTAAAAAGTTAAAAATCACGAAAAACCCCAAAAGGCCTAACAACCATAAAACAACCTAACTACTAAAAACAAAAAATGTATAAAAACCCCTAAACCCCACACAAATACTAAAACCATTGAAAAACATTGAAAAATATTGAAAAAACATTAAACCCCTAAAATTGTTAAAACAAACTATAAAAACCATTAAACCATAAAAAACTAAAAAAACCATAAAAACCATAAAAACACTAAAAACCCTAAAAAACCTAAAAAACCCTAAAAATCCATAAAAATCATAAAAAGGCTTAAAAATACCTAAAATGCTAAAAAAAATAAAAACCTAAAAAAACACTAAAACATGAAAACCCATAAATAACCTAAAACCCCATAAATTAAAAGAAATCCCAAGAAATCCCGAAAATCATAAAAACCATAAAACCCCGAGAAACCCAAATAAAACCTTAAAAATATAAAAATAATTAAAACTCATTAAAAACCTAAAAACACTAAAAAACTAAAAAATATCTTAAAAAACTAAAACACCCAGAAAACAATAAATAAACTAAAAATATTAAACCCCTAAAAACCCATACAGACACTAAAAACCACTACAAGTCTAAAAACCCTTTAAACCTAAAAAAACTTTAACAACTCCTAAAAATCATAAAACTCTAAAAAACTAATAAAATCCCTAAAAACAAAAATAAAAAAAATAAAACCCCTAAAAACAATAAAAAACCAAAAATCACTAAATATTAATTAAATATATAAAACCCAAAAAACCATAACATAAATTTAAAATTCTAAGAAAACTTAAAACCCAAAAAAATGCTAAAAATCCTAAAAACCGTAAAAATCAAAAAAGCCCTAAAAACCATAAAAACCCATAAAACCCTAAAAAAATAAAAACTCTAAAATAATTAAACCCCAAATAACATTAAGAACTCTAAACCCTAGAAAATAATCGAAACCAAAAAAACCCAAAAAACCAAAAATACCAAAAAAACATAAAACTCTATAAAATTCAAAATCCTTAAAAACCCTAAAAACCCATTAAAATTATAATAAATCACTAAAAATACCTAACACAAATAAAAAACCCTAAAACCCCTAAAAACCCTAAAGAAATACTTAAAAACTAAAAACACTAAAAACACATAAAACCCTAAAAATGTTAAAAACCATTAAAACCCTCAAAACACTAAAAACACTAGTAAAGAAACACTTTTTATGTCAGTTTTTAGCTTTTCAACCTAGATTTTGAGGCTATGTCTTTGTGATAATTTTATAAAATATGTTTTTAATTCCATTTATCATATAACTGAAGTTAAAAATGTTTTCAAATGATTTTTTACATCAGTTTTCTTAAAAGAAATGTGAAAGACCATCCATTTTTCAAAAAAATGACATTAAAAAAATATTTTTCACGTCAATTTTTAAAAAACTGATGTAAAAAATGTTTATCATCTTATAGATAATTTTCTATGCTTCAATTTGACAGGTCATATATCTCATAGAAAGTTACGGATCAAAAGTTCTGATTATCATAAGTTTGATATATTTTTTCCTGAGGAATGATCGAATGATCCAACCAATGCTTTGTCTTATAAATACTTTTAGAATAAAAACAAGGATTTGTAGTTTTACCATCATAAGATGAATTATTCTTCATAATGATAAAATAAGAATCATTAAATGGTATATCAATTAATAAAAATAATCATAAAAAACATAAGTCATGGAATAATAATTACATATACCTTGACGAGATCGCAAAAAGATTAAACGGTTGATTCACATTGAAGATCAAAAGAGTCAATTCGGTGGAATGGTGATGGTTGAATTAAATGATTGTTAAATTATGATATCTGTATAATGAAGTAATATAATTGAGATGGTAAAAGAAAACATGGTATTAGAAAATTTAGGCGGTAATCGAAAATTTCCTTGTCGCACTGTAAAATTTTTGAAATTCCAAGTTGGTGGAATATTAAAATCATCTTTCACATTGGTTTTATGATAACAATCGTTAAAATATATTACAATGTTCTCTGATTTTTCATGTCGGTTATATAAGAACCGATGTGAATATTCAATTTTCATGATTTTTTCATGTCGATTCTAAGTAACCAATGTTGAAATGAATTTTTCTTATTGGCTTTAAAATAATAAATGTTAAAAATGTTTACAAAGATATAAATTATTTCTACTGCTTCTATTTGACGAGTCTCAGAGCTCAAACAGAGTTAAGAATCAAAAGTTATGGTCATCTACAGTTGGCATTTTCTAAGACATTGTTTAGAGATAATCAACTTCAGATGGAAATAACTTGTGATCCATAAATCCATTTGAGCTTTGAGACTAGTAAAATAAAAGCATGGGGATAGAACTACATGTTTGTAAATATTTTTCATGTCGGTTTTCAAATTACTTACATAATTTTTTTAATGTTTGATATTAAATAATCGATGTAAAAATGTAATAAAAATCGATATTTCACATTGATTCTATTATAAACGACATGAAAAATCATATAAAATGAATTTTCACATCAGTTATATAATAACCAAAAGATATATTAATTTTAAGATATTTTAATATCATTTCTCAAAAACAAACGTGAAAAAGGTGATGTTAATAATAGTTGTCGTACTAGTAAATCCCTAAAAATCCTAAAACACATAAAATTCCAAAAAAACCTTAGTTTACCAAAAAATTTAAAAAACCCTAAAAACACTAAAAACACCTATGGAAACTTTTAAATCATAAAATAACAAAAACACCCAAAAACATTATAAAACATTAGAACCCCTAGAAGAGCCTAAAAACCCTAAAAACCTAAAAAAACTAAAACCCCCAAAAAACCTAAATACCATTAAATCACTTGAAACCCTTTGGACCCCTAAAAATGTTAAAAAAAATAAAACATCTAAAAACCCTAAAAACTCAAAAAACCCAAAAACCAATAAAAACCCTAAAAACCCTAAAAACCATCAATATCCAAAAACCCCAAAAACAATAAAAAAACTAACAACCCATAAAATTTCCTAAAAACATTAAAAACCCTAAAAACCGAGAAAACCCCTTTTAAAACATTAAAAAACTAAACACACTTAAAATTTTTAAAAATAAAAAAAAATCTGAAAACACTAAAAAACATAAAAAACCTAAAAACAGATAAAAATTCTTAAAAATATTTAAAAACCCAAACAATCCAAAAAATTCACTAAAAACAGATAAAAACATTAAAAACATAAAACCCTGATACTCATTAAGATACCCATAATAACTTAAAAGCACTTAACAACCCTAAAAAACCTAAAAATCAGTAAAAACCTTAAAAAATCTAAAAGACCCTAAAACCCCTAAAAACCCAAAAAACCATAAAATCACTAAAAATCCATAAAAATCCTAAAAACCAATAAAACTCTTAAATCTATATGAACACTAAAAAACATTAAAATAATGAAATATCATAAACCCATAAAAAACATAAAAACCCATAAAAACCCTAAAAATCTAAAACCCTAAAAATTCCTAAAACCCTAAAACCAAAAAACCATAAAAGTTTTTAAACATTCCTAAAAATATAAAAAACCATAAAAGCTCTGAAACCCTCTAATAAAACCTTAAAAATCCTAAAAAAAATCATACCCATTGAATCCTAGCAACCCATAAAACACTAAAAACACTAAAACCCATTAAACCCATAAAACCCCTCAAATTCCCTAAAAACAAAAAAAATCCTAAACCCCCTAAAAATCCCTAAAAACATATAAAATTCTAAAAACCCTGAAAACCCATAAGAAGACCATAGAACCTAAATTCCCTTAAAATGCATGAAAACCTAAAAATTACTAAAAACACAAAATACCCTAAAAGACTCTAAAACCCCTAAAAAGCATAAAACCCCTAAAAACCTTAGAAACAAAAAACCCATAAAAACCCTAAAAACTCAAAAAACACTAAAAATCCAAAAAACACAACAAAAACCCTAAAACTATAAATTCCTTAAAAATCCCTAAAAAACCTAAAAATATAAAATTTCTAAAAATCCTCTAATAATCCCTAAAAACATTAAAAACAAAAAACCCCCTATTAACCATATGAAAACAATAAAAAACTAAAAAAACATAAAAACCCTAAAAAAATAAAAATCCAAAAACTCCCTAAAAACCCTAAAAAACCTAAAATACCTAAAAACCCTAAAAACCCACAAAATCTCATAAAATTGTAAAAACCATAAAAAATAGTAAACATCCCTAAAAATATCTAATTATATAAAAATTATAAATACCTAGAAAAAAATCTAATAAAATCTTAATAACCTAAAACCACTTGAAACCTCAAAAAAACCAAACTATGCCAAAAACCCTAACAAACCCTAAAAGTCCCTAAAACCCCTAAAACTGAAAAAACCCCGAAAACCCCCTAAAAACCATAAAAATCCAAAAAAACCCTAAAAAACCTAAAAAAAATAAAAATTATAAAATCCCCTTAAACCTCTAATAATAATAAAAATATCAAAAACACATAAAACCCATAAAAAGAAAAAAACCCTAAAAATCCGAAAACCCATATATATCTAAAAACACTAAAAAATCCCTAAAACTGAGAAATTCCCTAAAAAAACAAAATGCATAAAAATATTAAAAATTCCTTAAAATTCCCTAAAACTGTAAAAACCCTCAAACCGTTAAGAAAATGTTAACAATATAAAAATACATTAAACCCCTAAAACCAAAAAACCCCTAAATTCAAAAAAAAACCCAAACCCCTAAAGGTACTTAAAATCATAAAAAAACCATAAAAACAAATAAAACCCATAAACCCCATAAAAACTTAAATCCCAAATAAAAACACTAAAAGACCATTAATCCCTTAAAAACATTATAAACTCTAAAGACCCATAAAAACCTTAAAATCACCAAAAAAACACAAAACCAAAAAAAACCCACAAAAAACCTAAAAACCCTAATAACCTTAAAAATACATAAAACCCCTAAAAACACTAAAAATCATATGAATCCATAACAAAGAAAAATTCCCAGATAACAGCTAAAAATACTTTAATAACCTAAAACATATAAAACCCCAAAAAACAAAAAAAACACTAAAATCCCTGAAAAATCCTTAAAATACCTATAAATTCTAAATATCCCTAAAAACCTAAACACCATATAAATATTTAAAAACCCATAAAATCACTAAAAATGGAAAAAAAATAAAATCACTTCAAACCCCGAATAAAACATAATAATTCAAACTCTTAAAACTGCTAAAAACTGAAAAATGCTAAAACCCTAAAAACCCTTAAACAAATTAAAACCCCTAAAACCCTAAAAACCCTAAAAAACTATAAATCCCCTAAAAACCAATAAAAACCCCTAAACCCTTAAAAACATTAAAAAACTCTAAAAACATTTAAAAACCTAAAAAACTTTAAAAACATAAAACCCCAACAATCCTTAAAACCCAAAACTCGTAAAACCACAAAAAAGCATCAGTGTCCCTAAAACCCCTAAAAACAATAAAAATACTAAAAAAACATAATATTCAATAAAATCATAAATAATCCAAAAAACCTTGACAAACATTAAGACAAATTTTTAATCCTAAAAATCCAAAAGAACCCCCTAAAACATAAAAAAGAATAAAACCCGCAAAAAAAACCCTTAAAACCCCAAAAACCCAAAAACTCAAAAACCCAAAAAATCTCTCAAAACATTAACAATTCATTAAATTTCTATAAAAACCCTAATAGTGCCTAAAAATTAAAAAAAAAACTAAAATCCTTGAAAATATAGAAGAAAGAAATCAAATCCTTTAAAACACTTGAAACCCTTAAAAACCTAAAAATGCTAAATGACCTAAAAAGAACATAAAAACCATAAAATGAAAAATCCATAAAAACCATTAAAAAGCCTAAAACCCATAAAAAATAATTAAAAATTTTAAACACTCTTTAAGCCTCTAAAAACAATAAAAACTATAAAAAGAACTTTAAAATCCTAAAAACTCAAAAAAAACATTAAAAACCCAAAAAAACAAAAAAAACCTCCAAAAAAACTAAAAACCAAAAATACTATAAACCCTAATAATCCATAAAATATAAAAACACTAATAACCCTAAAAACATTAATAAAACCATAATACAATTAAAACCCCTAAAAACCTAAAAAATTATAAAACCCTAAAAAACCAGAATGATCCTAAAAATCATAAAACCCATAAAAACCTTAAAACCATAAAACCCATAAATCCCCTAAAACCAATTTAACTCTAAAACCCATAAAACCCCTACAAACCTTTATAACATGAAAAACCTTAAAACCCTAAAAAACTAAAAAACACCCAAAAATTCCAAACAAAAAACAAGAAACTCTATAAAACCAAATAAACATTTAAACCCCTCAAAATCCCTAGACACCCTAAAAACCCATTAAATTCATAAAAATACAAAATAAAATCCCTAAATATGTAAAACTCCATGAAATCCCTAAAAAACACAAATTAAAAATTAAAACATAAAAACATTTCGAACCACTAAAAACCTAAAAAATGTGAAAAATTGAAAAAAAAATCCTAAAATCCCCTAAAATCCCACAAAATCCATAAAACCCAAAAAACCCTAAAAATTATTAGAAAACTGTAAAACCTAAAAACAATTAAAACCTATAAAAACCAACAAATTATAAAACCCTAAAAACCCTAAAAAACCCAAAACCATTAAAATCCCTAAAACACTAAAATACCATAAAAATCCTCAAAAATAATTAAAAACACTAAAAACATAAAAATTGTAAAGACACTAAAATATTTAAGAAAATCAGAAAAACCCAAAAACAAATAAAACCACAAAAAAGTTAAAAACCATTAAAAGATCCTAAAATCAGAAGACCCCTACAAACTATAAAAACCCATAAAACCTTAAAAACCTTATAAAACCCTAAAATCACTAATAAAATTTAAACACCTAAAAATTTATAAATTTACAAAAAATCTTAAAACCCCTAAAATGTAGAAAAAACCCAAAAAACACAAAGAAACCATAAAAACAATAAAAACCTTAAACCCCTCAAAATACCTAAAAATGAAAAACTATAAAATCATTAAAAATCCCTTAAAATCCCTAAAAATTTATAATCAACTAAAAACCCTAAAATCACCATATGAATCCTTAAAAGCCTAAACAATCCTAAACCCATAAAAAAAATAAAAAATCTAAAAACCCATAAAAACCCCAAAACCTGAAAACCTATCAAAATCCACAAAAACCATAAAACCCATCAAAATTTATAAAACCCTTGAAAATACCTAAAAATGTAAAGCCCTTGAAAATAATGAAAAACATTAAGAAAAACATAAAAACTAAAAATACTTTAAACCCCAAAAACCTAACAGAATATAAAAACCTAAAACCCTAAAATGAACCGAAAAATCAAAATCCCTAAAACCCCTAAAAACAATAAAAACCCATATAACCGATAAAAAAATCATAAAACCACAAAAATGAATAAAAACCCTAATAATCCACAACCCTCCTAAAAATCCGTAAAAACCCCCAAAAACCATAAAAACGTAAAAAATACAAAAAGACCATAAAAACATAAAAACCCTAAATATCTTAAAAAAACCAAGGAAATTCTTAAAATCCTAAAAACAAATGAAACCCCTAAAAAACTAAAAAAAAATTAAACACCATAAAACTCAAAACCCCTAAAACCCATAAATACTATAAAAACTCAAAAATCCTAAAAACACCATAAAAATCCCAAAAAACGTAAAAATCCCTAAAATATCATAAGAACCCAAAGAAAACATTAAAATCCTAGAAATAATTAAAACCTTAAAAAAGTAAAAACTATAAAAACCCTTCAAACCCCTAAAACCATTAAATGACTATAAAGGCATTAAAATCTCTAAAAAACACATAAAAACCCTAAAACCCAAAAAACCCCATAAAAACCCTAAGAGCATAAAAATCATATATATCACTAAAAATAACTAAAACCCATGAAAACCCATAGGAAAACATTAAAAAACTAAAATCACAGAAAACCATTGATACCCTAAAAACCCTAAAACCCAAAAAATTAGGAAAAACCTTAAAATCCGTAAAAAAAAATAAAACCCATTAAAAATCTATAAAACCCCCAAAAAAATATTGATACCCCTAAAAACATTAAGAAACTCTAAAAATCCATAAAAACGATAAAAATCTCAAAAACTACCAGAAAACAACATAGAATCCAAAAAACGCTAAAACCGCAAAAACCCCCAAAACCCTTCAAAATCCCCAAAACCCTAAAAAACATAATAATCATAAAAAATCCCTAAAAATAATAAAAACCCCTTCGAAAATCATAAAATTCTAAAAACATTTAAAACCCCAAAAAATCATAAAAATAATGAAAACGCTAAAAATACCCTAAAATCCCTAAAAACCATAAAAACCTTCAAGCACCCAAAAATCATAAAAACCATAAAATTAATAAAAATTCTAAAACACCTTTAAACCCATAAAATTTTATAAAAGCCTAAAATCATAAAAACCCTAAAAAAATAAAAATCCCCTGAAAACCCAAAATAACCATATAAACAATAAAACCTCCAAAAACTCCAAAACCCTAAAACTCTAAAAAATCACTAAGAATCCTTAAATTTGTAAATAACCCTAAAAATTATACAAACTTTATAAAAACCATAAAATCTTAAAAAACATAAAACCCATAAAATACCTAAAACCTAAGAAATTCAAAAAACCCTAAAAGTCCTAAAAACCCTAAAAATCCCAAAAAACCCCCAAAAACACATAAAATCCAAAAAAGTCCAAAAATACCTAAAACATAAAAAAACCAAAAAACATGATAAACACTAATAAATCCTTAAAAACTAAAAACATTTAAAGCCCCTAATTTCCTAAAAATTCTAAAGACACAAAACAACTCTAAAATGATCCTAAAACCCCTAAAAACAGCTAAAAAATAAAAAAAACCCTAAATACCTTACATAACCTACGAATCCATAAAAATCATAAAAACAACTACTAACTATAAATACCCCATTAAACCCCTAAAAAGTTAAAAAAATATAAAAAAATTAAAATACCCAAAAAACACAATAATAACCTAAAACCCCCAAAAATCATGAAAACCCTAAATCCCCTAAAACCGCTTAAAGCCCCCCAAAATCCATAAAACCCTAAAACCCCAAAAATATTAATAGAACACTAAAAAACCTTAAAAACATAAAAACCTTAAAACCATAAAAAACCAAATAATAAATTAATGAAAATGTGTAAAAACCCTAAAAACCCTAAATCCATAAAACCCCCTAAAACCATAAAACACCGAAAAAACATAAATCCCAAAAAAACCACTAAAACTCTTATAACCCTCTAATCAACTAAATTCTATTAAAAATTATAAAAACTAAAAAACTCAAAAAAAAAACATAAACCCCAAGAAAACACCAAATATCCTAAAAACCCCGAAAATTCCTAAAACCCTAAAAACCCATAAAATCACAAAAATCCCAAAACCCCTAAAAATGTGAAAACAAAAAAAAACCATGACAACCCCTAATAAAACATTAAAAGTCTAAAAAACTAAAAAACCTAAAAATTATAAAAACCCTTAAAACCATTAAACCCTAAACCCCATAAAAACCCTTAAAATCCATAAAAGCACTGAAAACTATAAAAATAATACAAGTCCCTATAAATCAAAAAATACATAAAAACCCAAAAATAAATTAAGAAACCCATATGAAACATTAAGAACCTATAAACATTTAAACCCGTCAAAATCCAAAAAATGGTAAAAATACTAAAAAAACCTAAAACTATAAAACCCCACAAAAAATATAAAAACTCTTAAAAACCCATTAAAACACTAAAACCCCTAAAATCTAAAAAAATTAATCCCGAAAACCCCTTAAAATATAAAAAAACCATAAATCACCTAATGAACTCAAAAAACCCAAAAAACATAAAAAACCATAAAAAAAAACTAACTACATAAAAAGCCTGAAAATCCATAAAAACCCTTAAAAACCATAAAAATCCTAAAAATCCCAAAAAAACAAAAAAAACATAAAATTTTTAAAAAACCATAAGAAACCCTTAAAACCCTAAAAACACATAAAACCATTAAAAACTTTTAAAATGATAAAAACTATAAATATCCCTAAAGACCATCAAAATCCATAAAAAACAATAAAAATCCTAAAAATCCTAAATATCCATAAAATTCAATAAAAACATAAAACCCTGAAACTCTTTGAAATCTATAATAATACCTTAAAAAGATAAAAACGCCTCAAACCCCTAAAAACCTAAAAATGATGAAAACCCCTAGAATACCCTAAAATCCTAATTACCCCAAAAATACATAAGACCCCTAAAAACCATAAAAATTCTAAAAAACCATAAAAACCTAAAAATACTAAACACAATAAAATCTCATTAACCCCCTAAAAATCTTTAAAAAACTCTAAAAATCCATTAAACCTCAAAAACTCAAAAAACCCAAAAAACCAAAAAAATATATAAAACTCCTAATAACCCTAAAATCTATACAAATACCTAAAACCCTATAAAACGAAAAAAATACATAAAATAATCCCTAAAAATCCCCAAAAACATTAAGAACCCCTAAATATCATATGAAAACCATTAAAACCTAAAAATAATTAAAACCCCTAAATACCTATAAATTGATAAAAACCCCAAAATCCCTAAAATCCCATAAAAACTATCAAAATCCCCCAAAAACTAAAAACCTATAAAAACCATAAAAGTACCTAAAATACCAAAAAAACATAAAAACACTAAATTCTATGAAAACCACTAATGAAACCATAAAAACCAAAAAAACATAAAACTCCTACAAACCTAAAAATTCAAAAACCTAAATATATTATAAAACCCATAAGTACCCATAAAAACCATAAGAACCCCTAAAAACATAAAAACACTAAAGACCATTAAAACCCTAAAACCATAATAAAAACTGTAAAAACCTTTAAACACCTAAAAACTATAAAAATACACACAAAACTCTAAAAACCCTTTGAACACCAAAAAAATTAAAAATCTCTAAAAACCATTAAAACCCTAAAAACTCAAGAAAACCCCAAAAACCATAAAAATCATAAAAAACACTAAAAATTCAAAAAAAAACCTAAAATACCCTCAAAATCCTTAAAACCCCTAAAAATATAAAATCCAACAAAATCTATAAAATTAACTAAAAATGTAAAAAAAATCCTAAAAACATTAAGAAAACCTTCAAAACCTAAAAACACATAACATCCATAAAAACTAAATAAAACACTAAAAACCCTAATCCCATAAAAACCATAGAAACCCGTACACACCATAGAAATACATAAAACCCAAAAAACCGTAAAATTCATAAAAAAATCCAGAAAATCCATAGAAATATAAAAAACCCTTAATTCCCTAAAACCCTCTAATAAAACCTTAAAAACATAAAAAAACTTCCAAAAACTAACAAACCATGAAGTGCTACAAATCTTTAAAAACCTTACAACACCCTAAAAACCCCAAAACAACATAACAACCATTAAAATTCCTATATCCCTTAAAAACCCTAAAACCCCATAAAACCCTAAAATCCAATAAAATTCAAAATACTCCTCAAATCCATATTAAAGTCAACAAACTCTAAAAACTGATAAACCTGTAAAAAATCTATAAAAAAACAAAAACCATAAAAAAATAAAAACCAAAAAAATACTAGAAAACCATGAAAACCCTCAAAATCCCTAAAATCGTAAAAACAAAAAAAAATCCTAAAAAATATCAAAAAATTTCTAATAACATAAAAAAACGTAAAAAAAAATTACCCTAATAAAAATCTATAATCTTAAAAAAACATATGACTACTAAAAACCTTAAAAAATAATAAAAACACAAAAACACAGAAACCCCTAAAAATCCCAAAAAATACTAAATACATGAAAAAACATAAAAACTCCCTTAAAATGTATAAAACTCCAAAAAAATTAAAAAACCTTAAAATAATTTTAAAAAATTGTAAAAACCTAAAACAATTAAAAACCTAAAAAATTAAAAAAACCCAAAAACACTCTAAAAGACCTGAAACCCTAAAATATTATACAAACCATAAAAACCAAAAAACCCTTAAAAGCCTTAAACCCCATAAAAACCCTAAAAACCACAAAAACTATAAATCCCTTAAAACACATAAAAACTAAATAAATTCTAAAAACACTGAAAAATCAAAAAAACCCTAAATTCCGTCAAAACCCCTAAAAATCATTAAAAAAATTGAATCATAAAAATCCCAAAAATCCAAAAATCATTAAAAAAATAAAAACCCTATAAAACCAAAAGAAATCCTTAAAAACCTAAAAACACTTTACACCCCTAAGAAATATAAATAATTATAAAACCCATAAAAATTCTAAAAATCCTAAAAACTGTAAAAAATCATCAAATCCCTAAAAAACTCAAAAAACCAAAAAAATTATAAAAAGGTCCAAAAAATTCCAAAAAACATAAAAAACCACAAAACCCCATAATAAAACCTCAAAATCCTAAAAACACTTAAAACCTAGAAAAATACTAAAATTTCTCAAAACCCACATAATGACCCTTAAACATCTAAAAACCATAAAATCCCCTAAAAACTATTAAACCCATTAAAACCCCAAAACCCAATAAATGCTCAAAAATCAATTTAAAACCCTAAAAATCATAAACACCACACAAATATCTTAAAATTATTTATTCCCGTAAAACATTAAAAATCCAAAAAAACCCATAAAAACACTAAAAATTGAAAATTTTCTTTAAAACCCCCAAAAAATGATAAATACCCTAAGACCCTAAAAATACGAAGAAACCCAAAATACCATTAAAATATAAAAAATCCCTAAAAATACGATTAAAAGAAAAAAACTCAAAAAAAACTTAAAAAAATGAAAAACTACATAAAACCCATAAATGATTAAAACCATAAAAAACCTTAAAATTCTAAAAACCCTAAAACCGTAGAAAACCCTAAAACCCATCTAATTCACTAAAAACTGTAAAAACCCATAAATATCCTAAAAAACTTAAAAATCCGTAAAAACATAAAATCCCCAAAACCCTAAAAAACAAAAAACACTAAAATACTTAAAAGACCAAACAAACAATAAAAACTCACAAAATCGATAAAACCTCTAAAAACCCTTAAACCCCTAAAACCCAATAAAAACCCCAAAACCCAGAAAATATCAAAAAACCCTTTAAACCCCTAAAACACTAAAAAATCTAAAAAACATAAATCCCTAAAAAATTAAAAAAAACCCAACCCCAAAACACCATAAAAACACAAAAAATCTTCAAATTCATTATGAGACCTCAAAACCATAAAAAACCTAAGAAACACTAAAATAACTAAAAATATAAAAATTCTAAAACCCATAAGAAAACATCAATACCCTAAGAATAATTAAAACACCTAAAAAACCTTAAAACACAAGAAACCTTAAAAGTCCACGAAAACCCTAAAACCCTTAAAATCATAAAAACAAAATAAATATTTAGAACCCCTAAAAATTACAAAAACACTAAAACCCTCTAAAAACTCTTAATATACTTTATACCCCTATAAATGTTAAAAAAATATAAAAAATAAGACCCAAAAAAATAGAAAACTGATAAAATCCCTCAAATTCATAAAAACCACTAAAACCCAAAAAAATATTGAAAGCCCTAAAAATCCCTAAAAATGTATAAACTAGAAATCCTTGAAAACCCCAAAGATAAAATTGAAAACATAAATTCACTTTAAACCCCAAAAAACAAAAAATATCCAAAAAACATAAAAACCCTATAAACCCAAAAAACCAATAAAACCACAAAAAAATATTAAAACCCCAAAACCCTATAAAATCATAAAAACCCACTCAATAATATAGAACCCATTTAAACTCCTAAAAACATTAAAAACATCTAAGAAATATTTAAAACACTAAAAATATAAAATGGAATAAAAATCCTAAAAACACTAAAAACCCTAAACCCCTAAAAATCCTTAAAAACCATAAAAAAATAAAAACCATAAAAATCCATAAATATCCCTACAAATTCTTAAAATTGTAAAATCCCTAAAAACCATGAAAACCCTAATAAAACTTTAAAACCCTAAAATCACTTAAAACCCCTAAAAACAATAAAAAACCTAAAAACATAAAAACATTAAAAACATTAAAAAACTCTAAAACCACATAAAACTATAAAAAACTACTAAAATATCTAAAATTAATATAAACCCTAAAAATTATAAAAAGTCTAAAAAACCCATAAAACCCTAAATATTCACGAAAAACCTTAAAAAACAACAAATCCCCTATAAACAACGCAAAACCCCTAAAAATATCTAAAAATCCTAAAACCCCATTAAAATCATAATAAACCCAAAAAACCAAAAAACATAATAACTATAATAACCCTGATAAACTATAAGAAAATAATAACATTTTAAAAACACCTAAAAAACCTGGAAACACTAAAACCCTAAAAACACTAAAAAAATAATACCCTAAACCCCAAAAAAACATTACAAACCTTAATAAACAAAAAAAACTTTCAAACTCTAAAAACACATTAAGAACTCTAAAAACCCTTTAAACCCCTTGAAACAATAAAAAATATTAAATACCTCAAATCCAATAAAATGGTAAAAAACTGTAAACCCAAAAAAAACATAAAACCCTAAAAACGTGGAAAATCCATAAAACCTAGAATATTATAAAATCCTAAAAACCCACAAAAAACCTAAAAATATAAAAAGAATAAAAAACCTAAAAACCCATTAAGAAAACCATAAAAACACTAAAAAACTATAAAACCCATTTAAACCCTAAAAACCATAAAATCCTTAAAAACCATAGAAACCCATAAAATCCCATAAAAAACTTAAAGCGACAAAAAACTCTAAAAACCTTTTAAAACCTTAATAACATTAAAAATATCTAAAAACCCATAAAACCCCTAAAAACTCAATAAAACCCTACAACCCCTTAAAATACCTTAAAACACTAAAAACCCTAATAATCCTAAAAAATACATAAAAATACATAATATTATAAAAGACCTAAAACTAATGAAAAATCATAAGAAAAACATAAAAACATAAAATCACTTAAAACACAAAAAACACAAAAACCCAGAAAAAATCGAAAAACCCCTAAAAAACATAAAACCCTCCTAAAATCCATTTAAATCCTAAAAACATATAAAATTTGTAACAAATAAGTTAAAATTCTAAATCCCTTTAAACCCATAAAAACATTACAAAATATAAAAACCATTAAAACCCATAAAAACTCAAATAAACCATTAAAAAACCAATAAACCCTAAAACCCTAAAACCCATAAACCCCTAAAAACTCAAAATTCCTAAAAACCCAAAAACCCATACAAATCCTATAAAAACCCTAAAAATACCTACAAAAAATATAAAACTCAAAAAATCCTAAAACAAACTTAAGATAACCTTAAAATCCTAATATTAGGTAAAACCGTTCATAAACTAAAATTGGCTGAAATCCATAAAAAACCCTAAAAACTTTTAATACCCTAAAAACCATAAAAAACCTATAAAAACCTTAAAAAACTATAGACCCCAAAAAAACCCAATAACACTAAATATTTACAAACCCATTAAACCCCTAAAAATGATATTGATCTCTAAAAACCATATAAAAAAACTAAAAAACCCCTAAAATCCAAAGAAACCATAAAAATTGTAGAAAATCCTAAAAACCTAAAAATTCCTAAAAAACCTAAAAGCATTTAAATCCTAAAAAAATACATAAAAACTCTTAAAAATGTAAAAAACATAAAAACCATAAGAAAACGTTAAAAACATAAAAATATTTAAAACACCTAAAAACCTAGAAAACTCTAAAACCCAGAAGACTCTAAAAAACCCAAAAATAATAAAAACTATAAAAACCCTTTATGTACCTAAAAACATTATAATACTATAAAAACCTTATAAACCCTCAAAAACTAAAAAAACCAAAAAAATCAAAAAAACAATAAAAACCCTCAACACACTCAAAATACTTCAAACCCCTAAAAACAATAAAAATCCAAGAAAGCCCTAAAATTCGTAAAAATGTAAAATACCATATAAACCATGAAAAACTCAAAAACCCTAAAAACACGTAATAGCACTAACAAACCTAAAAAATCCAAAACCCTAAAATATTTCTAAAACCCTAAAAAAAGACAAAAAATCTCTAAAACCTAAAAACCCAGAAAGAACAACAAAAAAACGAAAAACCATTGAAACCCATAGAACGTTTAAAAAACTCTATAAACATTAAAAACCCTAAAATTTTAAAAAAAACACTAGAACCCATAAAAACCCTAACAACCCAAAAAAACCCAAAAATCACTCAAAATCCCAATAAACCATAAAAAAATATTCAAAATCACTAAAAATGTAAAAAACACAAAAACCCCTAAAAAATCATATGAAAAACCTTAAAACTAAAAAACAAGCCAACCCCCTGTAAATCTAAAATAATATAAAAACCCTAATAGATCCAAAAACCCCTAAAAACAAAAAAACCATAAAAACCTTTTAAAACCCAAAAACCCCATATTAACCCTAAAAACCCAAAATAAACTCTAAAAACCCTTAAAATCATTAAATTGTTAAAAAACACTAAAAACCCTTAAAAACCCTATAAAATAAAAAAAGCTATAAAACCCAAATAACCGTAAAAACAACAAATACCGTAATAAACATCAAAATCCATAAAAACCCAATACCCTAAAAAATTATAAAAAATCCAAAAAAATATAAACCTTAAAATCACTTAAACCCCCACTGAAAAACATAAAAAACTATGAAAAAAATCCCCTAAAAACCTAAAGACGCTAAAATCCCTAGAAACCTTAACAACCACTAAAAACCAAAAAAAACCTCTAAGGACCCATAAAAAAACTAAAAACCTATTAAAGACTCCAAAAACATTTTAAACCCCTAAAAATGTTTTAAAAACTTAAAAAATCTTCAAACCCCTAAAAACTCAAAAAACCCTTAAAATCCCAATAATTCCTCAAAACCCTCTTACCCCCCCCCCCCCCCAAGTAACCCTAAAACCATAAAAATCCCTAGAAATCATTAAAAACCCATAAAACCAAAAAAATATATCAAATATCCATAAAAATGTAAAATTCCCTAAAAACCCATAAGAAAACCATAAAAACCTAAACACACATAAACCCCCTACAAATTTAAAAAATGCTAAAGACCCCAAAGAACCAAAAAAAAGCCCTCAAACCCCTAAAAACCATAAAATCTACTAAATAAAATACAAAATCAAAGAACCCAATAAAACCCTAAAAGCCCTAACAACTATAATAACCCTTTAAACCCCTAAAATTTTAAAAGACTATAATAATAATAAACCCCCTAAAAACTCATAAAAAAATTAAAATCCAAAAAAAAACTAGAACCCCTAAATGACCTAAAATACTTAAAACCCATATAGTTCTATAAAACCCCATAAAATTCCATAAAAACATAAAAAAATATAAATCATAAAAACTAAAATAAAACCTTAAAATCCTAAAAACAGTTAAAAGCCCTAAAACCAGAAAATGAAAAACAACCCTAAAAACCCTTCAAACCACTAAAAAAACTAAAATATATAAAAATCCTAAAACCTTAAAAACTATAAAACCCCAAAAAACACCTAAAACCCACAAAAAAACTCAAAAAAACACTAAAACCCCCCAAAAACCCATCCAAATCCTTAAAACCCTAAAAATCCTAAAGTACTAAAAAAGACATAAAAATCCACAAGAATGTAAAAAACCCCAAGTACAATGAATATAATAAAAAAACCTAAAAAACTTTAAAAACATTAAAGAAAAAAAAACCTAAAACACTAAAAACCCTAGATACCCCTATAAACCATAAAAACCATCCACATACTAAAGACAAATAAAAACTCTAAAAACCCTTTAAACCACTAAAAATGTAAAAAAATAGTAAAAACTATAAAAAACTCTAAAAAATAAAAAAACATATAAACATAAAAAACACAAAAATCCCTTAAAATGCTCAAATTATCTAGAAAACCTTAAAACCCATAAAAATCCTAAAAACCCTAAAAATGCTAAAAAACCCTAAAAACCCCTAAAAGTGTATCAAATCTAAAAACATAGAAAAACCCTATGAAAACGTTTAAATCCTAAAAAAACTTAAAACCGCTAAATAGATAAAAAATGATAAAAACATAAAAAATGCTAAAAATGCTAAAAAAAATCAAAACACTCTAAAAAAAACATTGAAAACCATAAGAACCCTAAACCCCCATATAAACATTAAAAACCATTAAGAACATTAGAAACCCTTCAAAACCCTAAAATTATAAACACAATAAAACCCCTTAAAAAACTAAAAAATTAATAAAAACCTAAAAACTTAAAGAGACTAAAACCATAAAATCACTAAAATCCTTAAAATCAATAATGTTCTTAAAAATTCCCTAAAAATAACTAGAAACATAAATACCCTAAAGAATCCAAAAAACCCTTAAAATTCTAAAAACACTTAAAACCCCTAAGAAACCTAAAAAATGCTAAAAACCCTAAAAAACTCAATAAACCCTAAAAACCAATAAAAATATCAAAAACTCTAAAAACCTATTAAAACCATAAAAACCACTAAAAATTCCAAAAAAATATTTCAACACCTAAAAATGTTAAACGACTCAAAAAACCCTAAAACCCTAAAAACACAAAAAAAAATGAAAACATCAAAATAATAATAATAAATAAAAACCATAAAAACCATCAAAATTTATAATACCACAAAAACCTTTAAAATCCTTAAAATCCCTAAAAACCTAAAAACCCATAAAAACCCAGAAGCAACCCTAATAAAATATTAAAAAAAAAACTTAAAACCCCTAAAAAACCTAAACCACAGTAAAAACCTTGAAAATATAAAAACCATAAAAAACCCTAAATCCCTTAAAACACTAAATACCCAAGAAACCCAAAAAAAAATTAATACTACAAAACCCATTTAAATGCATAAATTTTTTCAGATACTATAAAAACCCTTCAAACCGCTGAATATTTTTGAACAAGCCTAAAAACCCAAAACATCTTCAAAATCTATAAAACCCATAAAAATCATAAAAATCCTAATAAATCGCTAAAAACCAAAAAAAATGTAAAAACCCCTATTAAACCAAAAAACCCAAAGAAAACCATATAACCATAAAACACACAAAACCCCTAAAACCTAAAAATTTCTAAAAACACTAAAAAAGCCTACACCCCAGACTAAAAAACCCCTAAAAACCATAAAAAAACCAACAAACACATAAAATATCTAAGATGAACTAAAAACTGTAAAAAACCCTTTACCCCCAAAAAACATAAAAAACATTAATATAAAAAAAACATAAAAACCCTAAAAAACATTAAAATCCATAAATATCCTAAAAAATCTTAAAATCCAATTAAATCACTATAAATCCCTAAAAACATAAAAAACCCTTAAAACCTGAAAACCCCAAAGAAAACCTTAAAAACCTAAACACATATAAAGTCCCTAAAACCTAAAAAATTCTAAAAACATTCGAAAACCCCATAAAACAATTAAAAACCCCTAAAACCATAAAACCCATAAAACCCCAAATACCAAAATAAACTCAAAAAATATTTAAACCACTAAAAGCATAGAAAAACTCTAAAAACACTAAAAAACAAAAAAACCCCTCAAAATCCAAAAAAAACATAAAAAACCCTAAATCCCCCCAAACCCCTCAAAATCCCTAAAAACCCTAAAACCATAAAATTCTTACAAAATCCCAAAAAATATCTAAAAACATAACCCCCCCCCCCCCAAACACTAGAAATACTAAGAAACCCTTAAAAACCTAAAACCACTTAAAACCTCTAAGAACCCAGAAAAATGATAAAAAACTAAAAATGATAATAAAAAACCCAAAAACCCATATGTTTGATAAAAACCCCTAAAACCCTTAAATACCCATAAAAATCATAAAATAACTAAAACATTAAAAACCTTTTACATGCATAATTTTTTTTAAAACTCTAAAACCCCCACAATCGCAAAAAACTAAAAAAACCCCTAAAAATCCCTAAAAACCATAAAAACTCACAAAATCCCTACGAAACCTAAACACCATAAAAAACCTAAAAACCCCCTAAAAACATAAAAAACCCTGAAAACCCCTGATAAAAAATTAAAAATCTATAATCACTTAATACCCCTGAAAATGCTAAAATCTATAAAAACCATAAAAACCTTAAAAACTCCCAAAACCATAAAACCCCAAAACCCCATAAAACCCATTATAACGACTTAAAAATATAAAACCATTTAAATCTCTAAAAAGGATAAAAAATATAAAAAACCTTAAAAACCATAATAATCCCAAAAAAAAATCATAAAACCCTAAAACCTATTAATACCCTATAACCCTAAAAAAGTCCCTAAAAACCCTCAAGATTCCAAAAAACCATAAAGCCCATAAAATCCAAAAAAAATCTCTATAAATATGTAAATAATTTTATAACTGTAAGAAACACTAACAAATCCCTTAAAACCTAAAAACACTTAAAACCACAAAAAAACGAAAAATGCATAAAAAACCTAAAAAACCTAAAAAATAATAAGAACCTATAAAACCCCTAAATACCATTAAAATCTATATAAAACATTTATTTCCCTAAAAAAATTTAAAACTCTTCAAAACCTTGAATACCTTAAAATATCTAAAGAATCCTAAAAACCCAAAAAATATGGATGTAGATCAAAATCAACCCAAGGAGAATAATTTTGGGCTTGATAAAAATTTTAAGCCCAATTGTTATTTGAAATGGACCAGCTCACACTTTTTGAAATCTAACACCACCGTGGGTCATAACACACTTATTTGGAAACCAAAATAACTAATCCACATAGAAAGAAGAAATTCATAGTAGAATATTCAAGAAGCTAGTTAACCTAAAAAATAATTATTGAGAATGAATTTTTCTACGTTGGTTAGTGGGGTCATTAAATAGCATGAGGATGTGTTTTTTATTCTTTTTATGTGAATTTTGAGTTTCCCATGCCTTATAATTAGATCTTTGTTGGTTATATATCTTTAATTTTTTCTTTATATTGTGGTTTCACTCCTTTTTAAGGGAGAACTTGAATCTGGATATTTTTTAAAACTTTTTGTGCATCATTTTTACATTAGAATCTTCCCTTTTCCATGAATTGGTGGTTTATATCCATTGATGGTGACTTTTTATGTATTCCTGGAGAGCATTATCAGGTTTTATTTCCTTTAATCCTTGGAAGTTGAAGTTTAATTTTTCTATTTAATCTTCACTTACTTATTCCGCTCTTCCAGTGATGTGTCATTTTTGTATCAAAGCAGCAGGTTCTAATGAGTAAGTTCTATCACATTATTATTATTACTCTCAACAATGTATCACAAGATAAGATATTCTACTACCGATCCATGAGAAATTTCCAATGTACAGCCATAATAAAAAATTACTCAAATCAGAGATCAACATGACCAACTATTGAGAGAATGATAATGTGATTCCCCTCCACTATGACGACATCCCCAACATCCATCTCCACATAATAGGCCCAATCACGAACCATTTTATAAATATCATAAAAATGGTGATGATTCTAATGATTCTATGGCGGATATGTGAATAATAAAAGAAAATGAAGATATTGAAAGCAGATTAAAGATTCAAATTCCAGTTTTTGATGGGAGTATGAATCTGGATGATCTTCTAGATTTGAATTGGGAAATCGAATGATTCTTAAAACATAATAATTCTTCCAATGGGAATAAGTGCATGGTATCCATTTTTTAAAATAAATAGTTTCAATCTATTTTTTGGGAAAATATAAAGAATTATTGGGAATGTTATGGGATAGACAAAATATCATCACAGGAGAAGTCAGAAATATTTTGGCAAGGCAATTTCAGCCTAAGAATTATAAGGAAGTGCTTTTATTTCCAAATGAATAGCATGTGACAAGGTGATAAATACATTGAAGAGTAAATTAATGAGTTTTATCATTTATTAATGTGAAGTGATGTTCCAAAGTAAAAAAAAGAAAATTATTACAAGTTTTCTGTGTGGATTAAATGAATTAATTACACATTTAGTGGAGTTGCAACTATTCAGGTCACTTTATAATGTTTTCAAGTAGGCTATCATGGTTGAAAATAATAGAAAATACTCAAAGACCCTGAAACAAAAAACCTATAATCAAGGTGTATATTTTTATAAAAGAATTCCATCTATGAAATCTAGTGTTGGTGAGAATAAATTTATAGTGAACAAGATACTGGATAAATGGAAAAAGAATGATACAAACCAACAAAAGGGAAAATAAAACTCCTTTGAATGTGGGAATAAAAAGTGATTTAAATTTCATGGGTATGACCATTTTGAGTCCAATTTCCCTAAAAATTTGATTATTACTATAAAGGAGATTGAATATACTGATTGGGTAATCAAAAAGGATGAACATGACTATAAAGAATTTGTAAATTAAGACCATGTTGTGGAAGAACCTAATGTGGGTAACATGCTTGTGCTTTGAAGATTTTTGTAAGCTTAAATCTATCTGGAATAAAATAAATGATAAAAATTATCCCAAACTCATTGCATCATTAATTCTTGAATATTCATGGTGATTATTTATATTGGGATCTCTAAAAATGTTTTCTCAGAAACACTAGTAGAGAAATTGAAGCTTCTAACTCAGAATCATCCTTGGTCATACAAATTGAAATTTTTGAACAATAGGAGAACAATCAATGTTAACAAACATGTTCTTATTTTATTTTCCATTGGTAAGAACTATGAAGATGAAGTATTATGTGATGAAATTCATATGGATACTTATCACTTGTTTCTGGGATGTCCATGGTAGCTTTGATGGAAATTGAAATATGATGGGAGTAAGAATTCATCTTATTTATGATCTGAGGAAAAGAATATCACACTTGATCCCTTAAAGCTATCTAAAAATCATCAAGAAAAATATATTCCATAATCTCTCAATGATAACCTATTTATTAATAAATCTAATATAAAGAAATAAATCAATACAAAAAATCTATTTTTTCTTCATTGATGATGGAAAATACATTTCATGTGGAGAAGATCCATCACCACTTATTCAATCAATCCTTGATTGAGGAATATCATGAGGTTTTTCCTAATGATCTTCTACTAGGTTTACAATTCTTTAGAGAAATTGAACACCAAATTGATCTTTTACCAAGTGTGTAATTCCCTAATAAACCATTATATTGGTTCAATCCTAGAAAATCAGTTGAATTACATAAGAAAGTGGATGAATTTATGGATCAAGGCTTTATAAGGCCAATTAATGTTCAGTTCTAGTATTTCTGGTGTAGAAGAAAGATGGTATGTATCACATGTGTATGAATTATAGATATCTCAATAATATTACAATAAAATACAAGCATCCCATTCCACAACTCGATGATACGATCGATGAATTACATGGGTCATCAATCTTTTTGAATGTTGATCTTCAGAGTGCATACCACTAGATTCAGATGAAGGAATGTGATGAGTGGAATATAGTTTTTAATTCCAAATGTGGATTATTTGAGTGCCTAGTAATGACATTTAGCTAATCAAAATCACCTAATACTTTCATGTGACTCATGAATGATGTTCAAAAATGATTTATTTGAATTTTTTTTGTTGTTTATCTAGAAGATGTTTTTACTTAAAGAAAGTATATGGAGATCCATGTGGTTAATCTTTGGAAGTTATTTAGATTTATTTTGGAACAAAGGCTATACAGAAATCTATAAAAGTGTGATTAATTTTTAATGAAAATGGAATTCTTGGTATACATGGTATCTAAAGAAGTAATCATGATGGATCCATCAAAAGTAAAGCAATCAAGTCCTTGACACAATAAGAATTCATCACATAAGTAAAAACATTTTATGGTTTGGAATATTTTAATTGTCACATTGTTTCCAATTTCATCACCATCATGATACTAATAACTAAATTCTTGAAAAATGGTAAATTTGAGTGGTCGAAAGAAAACAAGAATAATTTAAATCATTATAGAAAAGTTGTGTGAATCATCTATTTTGAAATTACTTGATTTTGATCAAGTATTTGAAGTGGAGTGTTATAAGAGCGAAATTGGTATAATCTCCAGTATCATCTAAAGAAAGTGTCATATTTCGTAATTTAGTGATAAATTTAATGATTTAATGAGGAATGACAACATCAATGATGAGGTTTTTTTTATTGTTATAGTCCTAGATCATTGGTCCCATTATATGAGACCAAAACATCATGATATTTATTATGACCATCAAGCATCGATATTTATCAATGGTCAACAAAAGATGAGTTCAATGAAAGGAAATTGGGTGGAATTTTTGCAATCATTCTCATTTGTGTAAAAAAATTAGATGGTTCAAGATAACCTGGTGGTAGATTATTTATCTCGAATGTATGAATACTTACCATTCTAGATGATCAAATTATTTGATTTCATATTATGAAAGAATATTATTAGCATGATATAGAGTTCAAGGAAAAGTTAATCAAATGTCAGAATGGATTTATAGAATATTATTCTATACATGATGGGTTTCTCTTTAATATACACATATTATGTCTTCCAAAGGGAAATTACAAGGAATTTCTCATTCAATAGGCAAATGAAGGGAGATTGCTGGTCATTTTGGAATCTACAAGACATCGGAGATACTAACGGGTTATTTATACTATATAGAGATTCATTAATATGTCCAAGTCATTATTTTGAGATGTGGGACATGTCTAAGTGTAAGGATTCATTTGAAGACTGGCTTATACACTCTGTTACCTATTCTGGAGCAGCCAGGAGAAGATCCCAACATGGATTTCACTATGTCTTTACCAAAGACTCGGTGTGGTAAAGATTCAGTAATGGTTGTTTTTTTATCAGTTTTATAAGATGTAAAATCTCATACCTTTCCATAAAAATAAAGATGTAGTTAAAGTGAAAGAGTTGTTTTTAAAAGTGATTGTTTGCTTTCATGGAATTCCACATAAAAAAAATTAGATAGAGACACTAAATTTCTCACCCATTTTTGGGAGGGCATTGTGGGAGAAATTTGGGACAGTGCTTCTTTTCAGAACATCCAATCACCCTCAAACTGATAGGAAAACTAAAGTTACCAATCATACATTATGGACTATTCTAAGTCAATTTTTGAATAATAATATGATATATTGGGATTTACAGCTTACACAAGTTGATTTTTTATAAAATAGATCTCCTAGTTCTACCACTAAACATTCTCCATTGTAAGTGGTTTATGGAATCCATCCAATAACTCATATATAATTGTTCTATATTCCTATTTATTTTTTGGTGAATATTTATGTGGATCATATGGAAAAGGATACAAAGAAGCATTATGAATCTATATGTACCCAAATAAAGAAGTCTACAGAAGTATACAATATATGAGATAATAAGAATCAGAAGTATATCATTTTACAACCTAATGAAAAAGTGTGGATTCAATTTTATAAGGAGATACTTCTATAGACAATGAAAATAAATATTTCATCTTGACATGATGGTCTATTCAAACTGCATGAATGAGTGAGAAACAATGCCTACAAATTTGATTTACCTGATGATTCTAGAAGTGGTTTTGCAATACTAAACATTGGTGACTTTTCTCCACAAAATGAAGAATATGATATCATATATTTTAGGGTAAATTACCTTAAATAATGGTGGAATGATATATACCAGATTCAACCTAAGTAGAATAATTTTGAGCATAAAAAAATTTAAATCCCAAGTATTATTCCAATTGGACCCGCCAAAACATTTCGACATCCAATGCCATGGTGGGACAAAACACACTTATTTGGGGCCCAAAATGACTTATCCACATGAAAAAGTTAGGAAATTTGTATAATCACGTTAAATAAGAGATAGAACCTAGAAAAAAATCATCATTTAGAAATAATTTCTATACTTTAGTTTGTGGGGTCCTTAAATAGCATGGGGAAGTATTTTTAATGATTTGTATATACCTTTAGAGTGCCACATACTATATAATTAAATTGGGATCATTTTCCTCTCTTTAATCTGTCTTTATAATGTGTTTTCACTCCTTTGTAAAGGTAGAACATGAATCTAAATTTTTTTTGAAGCTTGTTGTGCATCCCTTTTATTTAGCCTCTTCCCTATGCCTGTAATTGGTAGTGCATCTCCATAGATGGTGAATATGTCTTTAAGGTTGGATAATACTTATAGAGTGTATTTTCCTTTATGACTTGTTCATTTTGGATATATTTCACTACTTCATCTTCACATAATCATTTCATGCTTCCTGTAATGCACCAAAACCCTAAAAACCATAAAAAGCACTAAAATCCCTCAAAATCCCTAAAACCCCTAAGTAACCATAAAAATTCTTAAAAACCCTAAAAATCCTGAAAAACATAAAAAATCCATAAAAACTCCAATGAAAACTGTAAAACCCAAAAATAAAATTAAAACCACCAAAAACCTAAAAAATAATTGAAACCCAAAAAACACTAAAAACCCAAAAAACTCTAAAAAAGATAAAAACCCATGAAATCCTTAAAAACATGAAAACCCTAAAAATGACTAAAAACTCTAAAAAAATTTAATACTCTAAAAATGTTAAAAATTAGAAAAAACGTTAAGTACCTAAAAAAATTGAAAATCCCAAAAAACCTAATAACAAACCATAAAATTGTAAAACCCACCGAACCAAAAAAACCATCAAAATACCTACATCCCCGAAAAACCCATAAAAATTCAAAAAAACCTAAATTCCCTAAAATTTTAAAAAACCTTAAAAACCATAAGAAAGACATGAAATCCTAACAATTCTTAGAACCCCTTCAAAACTGAAGAAACCTTAAACACATTAAAAACCCTAAAAACTATAAACACCCTAAAAACCCTAAAACCATAAAAACACATAAAAACCTTAATAATAAACTATAAAAGAACCCTTGAAGAACCTAAAAATGATAGAATCTATAAAAACATTAAAACCCGGAAAAATAATAAAAACCATAAAAACCCTAAAAACCTGATTTTTTTTAAAACCATCAAAATCCTGAAAACTACATAAAAATCATAAAAAAAACCTAAAATCCCTAAAAACATAAAAACCCCTAAAACAATAAAAACCCTTAAGAAAAATAGAAAAAATAAAAACACATAATCCCCTGAAACCTAAAAAACACTAAAAACCCTAAAAATCCTAAACCCCAAAAAACTATAAAAATAAATAAAACCCATAAAAACACTGACAACTCCAAAAATATTTTTAAAACATAAAAATTACAAAACCTAAAAACCTTAAAACCCATAATAAATAAAAAATAAACCTAATCCCCACAAAAAAACCCAATAACCCCTTAAATACCTAAACTACATCAAAATCCCTAAAAACATAAAAAACAATAAAATTCATAAAAATTATATAAAAATCCATAAAATATGTAAAAACCACTAAAACCCAAAAAACACTAAGAAACCCTTAAAAACCTAAAAAATATAAAACACGGAAAAAAAATAAAATGTTGAAAAAAATAAAAAACCCTAAAAACCCAAAGAATCCAAAAACCATAAATCCCCAAAAAAAACTAATAAAACCCTAAAAAAACTAAAAACCAGAAAAAACTACTAACAACCATTTAAAACACTAAAAAAATAAAAAACAATATATAATGGACCTTAAAACCCTTAAAACTAAAAAAAACATAACAACCCAAATAACAATAAAACAAAAAAACCATAAAACTCTAAAAACTCTCGAAATCCATAAAAACCCAAAAAATCATAAAAATACTAAAAAATACCTAAAATCCCTAGAAACATAAAAAAACCTAAAAACCATGAAAACCATAGCGACAAAAAATAAAAGGCTAAAAATAAATAAATCCTCATGATCCATAAAAACAAAAAAAACTCTAAATACCCCAGAAAACTGAATGACCATAAAAACCACAAAACCCTTAAAAAATAAAAAAAATCCATAAAAACCAAAAAAACCCCACTAAAAAAATAAAATAACATTAAACCACTTAAAATTATAAAAAAACTCCAAAAATAAGTAAAACACTAAAAATCTCAAAAAAAAACCCAGACCCCTAAAAATATAACGAAAACCCCAAAAAATATAAAAAACACTAATACCCATCCAAATACCTAAAAAGCATAAAAAAATAGAATACTGACAATTCCCTTAATACAAAAAAACCCTAAACACACATAAAACAACTTAGAAAACTAAAGACACTTAAAACCCCTTAAAATATTTTTAAACCTAAAAATTATGAAAACAGTAAAAAACCATAAAAACCCTAAAAAACAAAAACCTCATAAAACTAATAAAACCCCTAAATTTAACTAAAAATAATTCAACCCCTTTAATATAATAAAAATCTTAAAAACTCTAAAAACCATAGAAAATATAAAAAACTCAAAAAACCCTAAAAAACTAAAAAATCATAAAACCCCTAAAAACACTAAAAATACACAAAATACCTAAAAATAAAATCCTAAAAATGCCTATAAATCCATAAAAACATAAAAACTCTAAAGACCATGAAACCCCCCCTAAAAAAATTAAAACCCTACTAAAACATAAGACCCCTAGAAATATATAAAGGATAAGGACCCTAAAAACCCCTAAAAACCATAAAAAACCTAAAAACCATAAAAACACAAGAAAATACTAAAAACTCTAAACCCCTTTAAATCCCAAAATACATTAAGAAAAACTAAAAAGAATTAAACCTATAAAAAGATAAAAAAACACTGACCCCCCCCCCCCCAAAAAAAACTATAAAACCCCCCAAATACCTAAAACCCAAAAAACCATAGAAATCCTAAAAAATATAAAATAACCCTAAAAATTATAAAAACTCTTTATAAAACGTTAAAAATAGAAAAAAACTTTAAACCCCTAAAAACTCAAAAAACCTTAAAACACTAAAAGACCGTATAACACTAATAAGCCTTTAAACCCATAAACACTTAAAATTGTAAAAATACTAAAAAAAATATAACTAAAAACACTAAAAACTCTAAAAACCCTTTAATCTCCTGAAGATAATAAGAAACTCTAAAAAACAATAATACTGTAGAGAACAGCAAAATACCCCTAAAAACTGAAAAAATCATAAAAACCCAAAAACTCATTAGAAAACCCCAAAATCCATAAAATTCTTAAAAACCATAACAATCTTAAAAAATACAAAAATATATCTTAAAAATGAAAAAAACCACTGAAAACCCAAGAAAATCCTAAAGAAAACCTTAGAATCCAAAAAAATAAAGCACTTTTAAAAAACCTAGAAACTGGATGGTAGGGGTGCTTTAGGTTTATTAGGATATGGAGGTGGTTTTGGGGGTTTTTTTGTGAGGCTGGATGGTTGTGTTGGGGTGGGTTCTATGGATTGGGAAGGATGTGGCTCTAGTATCGATTATTGTGTGCTTTGATGTGTTGTTACTATGTGCTGGTTCTAGGGTTAATGGTGGGGTGTGTTTGTGTGTGTGCCTATTTGTGGGTGGTGGAGTGTGCGTGCAAGAAACTATTGTGTGTGTCTGAGTGTTTGAGAGGGTGGTGTGTGTGTGTACATGCATGCTTTTGGGTGGTGTGTTTGTGGGGGTGGGGGTTATTATTTCTTTCATTTTTCCTCTTCATTGAGTGTTGTCTCTACTTTCGGACTTCCTTTCCTTTGATGCCTCTTGAAGTTCTCGCTGGTTTAGTTCATGGTATTTTTATAGCCCCTCTACTAGTCTCATGGGGATCTATGAGGGGCTTGTTAGCTTTGGTCTATTGGAAGGTGCTCCAGCTAGTGATATTAGTGGTTAAATGGAGGCACTGGTTTTGGTATTTGTTTATGTTTTACTTGTGTGTGTAGTGGCTTCATGAGGTTCTTTGGGAATTCTTTTATTTTGGGAGCTTGGTCACTCAAGGGGGCCTATTGGGCATGCTTGGTTTATAGGTTTGGTTGGATGGTCCTCCTGAGTTTCTCGGGCCCATTTTCCTTGTTTTCGTATGGATGGGCTTCATAAGATTTATCAGGCCCTTCTATTGTGTGGTCACTTAATGTTTCCTGGGATTTGGGTTCACTTCCATGTTTCTATAACTTTTACACTTGGACATTAGTTGGTTAACCTTTGGGTGATTGTGTTGTACTACAATTGCCTTTATTTTGATAAATTTGTTTTAATTTTCCTTTAGAAAAACCTCTAAACCCCCATGAAAACCATAAAAACCATAAAAACCTTAAACACAACAAAAAACCTAAAAATCCCTAAACCCCTAAAAATAAAAAATATAATAAAAGATTCCTAAAAATATATAAAAATGTAAAAACCCATTAAAAACCTAAAAATCAATAAGAAAAATGTAAAAACCTAAAAACACTTAAAAACACCAAAAAATATAAAACATGCTTAAACATTAAAAAATCCTAAAATCCCATAAAACCCTAAAAACCCACTAAAAACTATAAAAACTCATTAAAACCTTGAAAATGATACAAAACACTAGAAAACCATAAAAACCATAAAAAACAAAAAATTCCTAAAAACCATAAAAACCATAAAATAACGAAAAAACCTAAAACCCTAAAAATCCCAAAAAAATAAAACCCATTAAATATGAAAAATCCCTAAAAATCTATAAAAATGTAAAAAACCCTAAAAACCTTGAGAAAAGTTAACAAAACCATAAAAACCTAAAATCACTAGAAACCCATAAAAACCTCAAAACACTGAAAACCCTCAATCCCCAAAAAAACCCTAAAACCCTCAATGTCCTCAAAACCCCTAAAACACATAAAAATATAAAAAACCATCAAAATTCATAAAAATGTATAAATCCCTAAAAATAGTAAAACATATAAGAAACCTTAAATACCGAAAAACACTTAAAACTCCAAAAATACCTAAAAATGCTAAAAACCCTAAAAATACCCCAAATCTTTAAAAAACACTAAAACCATAAAAACTCTTAAAAACTTAAACAATAGAGAAAACCCATAAAACAATACAAACCCACATAAAACTCTAAAAACCCTTTTAAACACATAAATTTTTTAAAAAATTTAAAAAACCTTTAAATCCCTAAAAACAAAAAAACTCTAAAACCCCAAAAAACCAAAAAAACCTAAAAACCCTTAAATTCTGAAATAATCCCAAAAAACCCTAGAAACTATAAAAAACTTGAAAAACCCTAAAAACCCCTAAAAAATATATAACTCCTAAAACCTTGAAAATCCCTAATAATGAATTAGAAACAAAAAAACACATAAACCACTAAAATCTAAAAAACACTAAATCCCCTAAAAACCCTAAAAACAAAAAACCAATAAAGCACCAAAAACCTAAAAACCCATAATACCAAAAAATCCAAAAAAATAAAAACCTTTCAAACCCCTATGAATGTTGAAAAAACCTTAAAACACCTTAAAAACAAAAATACACAAAAAACCTAAAAACCATAAAAACCATAAAACCCTATAAACCCCTAAAACAATCAAAATCACTAAGAACATTAAAATACCATAAAAATCCTAAAAAATTCCAAAAATCATAAAAAACCCTAAAAACCCAGAAAAACCCTTAGTAAAACATAAAATCCTAAAAAGCATAAAACTCTTTAAATCCCAAATAAATGTTATAAACCCTAAAAACCAAAAAACCCCTAAAACCCTAAAAAATCTGTAAAACCTCCAAAATTCATAAAATCCCTAAAATCCCTAAAAATCCAAAAAACATAAGAACCCTAAAAACCCAAAGAATAAAAAAAACTAAAAACACTTAAAAAGCATAAAAATCTAAAAAACAAAGAAAAACCTAAGAGCACATAGAAACCAGAAAAATCCCAAAAAACCAAAAAAATCCTAAAAAACAAAAAAAAAACATGTAAACAACCTAAAAAATCTATAAAAAAACTAAAGCACTAAAACACCTTTAAATCCTTAAAATATTAAAAGTATTGTAAAATCCATTAAAACCCCTAAAAATCTTCAGATCCATAAAACCCTTTAAAATCCACAAAACCCCTAAAACCCTAAAAACCTAAAAATCTAGGAAACCCAAAAAACCATAAATATTCCTAAAAATAATTAAAAATGATAAAACCCCTAAAAACCATGAAAACCCCTAATAAAACCCTAAAATCCTAAAAACTATTAAAGCCCAAAAAAACACAAAAAATGAAAAAACCCTAAAAAGCCAAAAAACCAATAAAAACCCTAAAATTCCTAAAATCCCTAAAAACCATAAAAATCTTAAACAACCCCTAATAAAAAACCCTGAAAAATGATAATAAATAATTAAAAACCTAAGAATACATAAATCTCTTAAAAACATAAAAATTTAAAAAAACCCTAAAAAGATCAAAAAACCATTAAAAACCACAAGGCTACCAAAAACCTTAAAACCCCTAAAACCCCCAAAAAAATATAAAACCCATTAATAACTCTAAAAAACAATAAACCAATAAATACAATAAAAAATATATAAAAATCTTAAAACCATAAAAACATAAAAAATAACTAAAATCCCAAAATATCATAGAACCCCCAAAAAACTATAAAAACTAAAAAAACCCTAAAACCTAAAACTATATGAACCTGAGAAATCCTAATAAAACCCTAAAAATCATAAAAATACTAAAAATCCCTATAAATTGAAAAAACCTTTAAAACCCTAATAACACCTAAGAAAACCATCAACAACTAAAAATAGTTGAAACCCCTAAAAACCAAAAAACAATAAAACCGCTAAAAATATTAAAAATCATAAAAATGTAAAACACCTAAAAACCCTAAAACCTCCTAAAAAAATAAAAGCCTAAAGACCCACTAAAAACTCTAAAAATGATTAAACCACTAAAAATGATAAATAAAACTCTAAAAACCCATAAAACACAAAAAACTAAAAAAAATCAAAATATCCAAAAACCCCAAAAACACTAAAAATACTAAAAACTCTAAAAACCCTAAACCCCTTAAATCCATAAAAACTCTAAAAACCCAAAAAAATACCAAAAAGTACCTAAAAATAAAAAAAACACTAAATACCAAGATAAAGAAATATAATACCTCAAAAACCCTTAAAACACTTAAAATCACTAAAATACCTAAAGACGCTAAAACCCTAATATTACCCTCGAAAACCATAAAACCCACTAGAAAGTCTAAAAAAATTGAACCGCTAAAAATTTTAAAAACTATGAAAAATAATAAAACCCCTACAAAACTGAAAAAACCCCAAAAGACCATAAAAATCTTTAAAAGACACAAAATCCATAAATACCCAAAACCCCCATAAAATCCTAAAAAATGCCTCAAAATCCATAAAAATGTAAAAAATACTAAAAAAATTGATAGAAATTAACAAAAACCTTAAAAACATAAAAGCATTTGAAACCCCAAAACCCCTAAAAATTATTAGAACCCTAAAAAGACAACAAAAAATAATAAATAACTCTAAAAACCAAAAACAATTAAATACCATAAAAACCATAAAAACCCATAAAACCAAAATTTTCTAGGTTGGTCTCTTCAATCCCATTATGGAAGGGAGGGACCTCCACGTTCCGTCCCATCTGTAATATGCTGATGATATTATTCTGTTTGGGAAAGCTAACAAACAGACCTTACAATCCATCTGGATGATCCTCTGGAATTATGAAAATGTGGCAGGGTAATCTATCAGTTGGAGAAAGTATTTGATTATCTTTGGGGAGGGGTTCCCACGGTCTCGTCAGATTTCCATTTCAAGGTCCCTTGGTGACAAGAGAGGGTCACTACCCTTTGATTACCTGGGTGTCCCTATTTTTTCGGGATGTGTCAAATGATGCCACCTTGAGGGAATTGCTTCCAAAATTACCCAACAGCTGGTGAAATAGAAAGGGGAATCCCTCTCGTAAGTTGAAAGGGTCTATCATATCAACTCGCTGATCACTTATATGTTCACTTATGATTTATCCATCTATATATGGCTGGTTAATCTTATTGAGGATCTTCAAGAAAAGATCAGGAATTTCTCCATGATAGGGTGTATAAATTAGAGGAAATTGGTTACAGTGGCCTGGAAGGACTGCACCAAACGAATTGAGCTGGGAGGACTTGGTATTAAAGACCTCATATGATAAAATGACACTCTTCTTGCTAAATTCACTCGGAGGCTGCTTAATCCAAGGGGTGGAGGCTTGGTTTTTACTCGGGAAAGATTCGTGCTCAAACTTTGCGATGAACATGCAGGTTACTTTCCCTCTTCTGTTTGGCCAGCAATTCGTGACTCGTAGAAGGACATTATTTTTCACTATAAATGGATTGTCTCAAAGAACATGGAATTGAATGATTAGTCCACACCTTGGCTTGATAGGCCCCTATAGGAATGCATGACTCTCCCTCTATGACATAAAATCTTTCCCATTGTTTCTTTCATTCTGCGGCTAGAACAAATTGAGGCCCTCCTCCCTACTGAAAGCCTTGCTTCAAATCCATTGTTATGCCTTCTTCGACTCTGACAACTTGATCTGGAAGCCCATCCTGGTAGGATGACTAACTGCTAAAGATTATTATCGGTAAAACTGTGCCAGGGGATCCCCTCCCCCAGCCTGGCTCTCCAAATTTAGGAGGAATTTCATCCCCCCAGCCATCCATCTACTTCTCTAGAAAATCTGGAAGAATATGATGCTAATGTAGAACCAGTTGCAGAATGATGGGCACAATCTTGCCACTGTTTGCCTCATCTTACTTGGTTTGAAAGAAAACATTCATCACACCTTCCTCAAATGCCGGTTTAGTGCAGTACTTTGGGGCTATGTAAAACAAATTTTTAGGTTCCCAGATGGTCTGGACAGGCCTCTCTTTGAGATCCTGGCCGACCTGTCCAACTGGGATTACAGTGAATAGGTCCGCAATCTCATGCTGGTCACTATTGCAGCCACTATCTTCTTTATCTGGACCACTCGGAATGAGTTTTCCTTCAATAAGAAACGGCTCTCCATTCATGGTGGTGTGGTGATGATTCACAGGGCTATTTATGCGCCGTCCCACATTCAGACATGCCATATGGAGAACGATGTTCACGAGCTCATCATCCTTCGGCTGCTTGGAATCTATGGTAGGGAAAAAACCAATGGTTCACAAGTATATTTGATTAATCCTCCACTCCCCACCTAGATTAAGGTTAAGGTGGATGGTGCGGCCCTTGGTGCGCCAAGTCCTGCTGGATGTGGTGGTGTCTTCCACACCTATCAGGGAATTGTCCAAGGATTCTTCCAGCACTTCATAAGCGACATGTGTGCCCTTGAAGCCTAATTTTGGGCCATGATAAAGGCTGTTGAATATGCTATTAGTTTTGGGTGGAGTTTCGTGTGGCTTGAGTCTGACTCCATGCTTGCTGTGAATGCTCTTAAAAACAGATCTAGTTGCATTCCTTGGAGGATCCTCACCCAATTGATTGAATGCCTCACCATGTGTCAAAGGCTGAATCTTACTGTGACACTCGCCTATCGGAAGGTGAATGCAGTTGCAAATGCTCTCTCCAAACATGCTATTGTGGAGAGGTGCTCGTTGTGGTCCTTTGTGGCCACGCCCTCCGGTTCCTCGCTGGTGGACTCTGACTTGAAGGGCGAGTTGCACACCTGGCTATGTAACCCCTCCTTGTAGCTCTCAGTGTGTTCTTCCATTTAGGTATAATTTTTTTGGGGACCAGGCTTGCCTGGTCTCAAGCCTTCCTTTCCATAAAACCCAAAAAATATCTAAAAACTCTAAATACCCTTTATACCCCAAAAAATTTTAAAAACACTCTAAAACCATTAAAAACACTAAAAAACTCAAAAAACATAAAAACCTTAAAAACCCTAAAAAACCCTAAAACCCCTCAAAATCCAAAAAAAAACCCTAAAACCTTAAAAACCAAAATAAATCCCTAAAAATACCTAAAAAATTTAATTTCTTAAAATCCATGAAAATCGCTAAGAAAACCTTAAAACTAAAAATAAAAAGAACCCATAAAAATATAGAAAAGCAAAAAAACTTAAGTGATCTAAAAAACCTAAAAATCTAAAAACCATCAAAACCTCTAAAAACCATCAAAAACCCTAAAAACCCATAAAAACTCTAAAAAAACTAAAAAAACTAAAAACCATTTAAAACCGAAAAACATTAAAAACTATAAAAACATTAAAAACAATAAAAATTAAAGAAATCCAAAAAAACATAAAAACCCTTAAAACCATCAAAATCCCTAAAACTACTAAGACCCAAAAAAATCCTTAAAAAATCCCTCAAATCCCTAAAAACAATATAAAATACTAAAACCCCTAGAAGAAACCCTCTAAACACCATAAAAACCAAAAAACAATTAAAACCCCTAAAAACCTAAAAAATTATAAAATACCTAAAAACCCATAAAATCCTTAAAACCCTCAAAATCCCTAAAACCCTAAAAACAATTTGAATCATAAAAATCCCAAAATGTGAAGAAAACACTAAAAATCTCAAAAACCGAATGAAAAACTTAAAAACCAAAAATCACTTAAAACCCCAAAAAACTAAAAAATAAAAACAAAAAAATAAAAACCATAAAAACCATAAAAAATTTAAATAATTTAAAACCCATAAGAACACTAAAACCAATAAATACACCAAAAAATACCTCTAAACCCCAAAAAATAATAAAAACTCTTAAAAAGCTTAAAACCCTAAAAAACTCAAAAAACCCCAAAATAACCCAAAATATTCCTAAAAGCCTCAAAATCCCTAAAACACTAAAATCCCATAAATTCATAAAAAATATTGAAAAATATCTGAAAGTTTAGAAAACCCTAAAACCTTCAAAAAATCCTATGAAAACCTAAAAAACCCAAACACACTTAAAACCACAAAAATATAAAAAATGATAAAAAAACTAAAACCCCCTAAAAGCACTAAAAATCCCTAAAACCGTAAAATTCCATATTAATCCTAAAATCCATAAAAGTCCTAAAACATAAAAACCTTAAAAACCATCAAAACCCCTATGAAAACCATCAAACCCTAAAAACACATAAAACTTCTAAAAACATAAATAACACTAAAAACCCAAAATGGCCCAGAAACCACAAAACATCCTAAAACCCATAAAAAACTTAATACCTGAGAATCCCCTAAAACAACATACCAACCCTAAAAACCCATAAAACACTCTAAAAACCCTTTTTACCCCATGAAACGTTACAAACTATAAATAACCATAAAACCCAAAAAACTGTAAAAAACACTAAAACATTCAAAATCCAAACAAATCCTAAAAAACTATAAAATCCTAAAAATACCTACAAAAGTAAAGAACCCTAAAAACCTAAAAATCATTAATAAATCATAAAAACATAAAATCATTTAAGACCCCTAAAACATTAAAATGTCTAATAACCCTAAAAACCCTAAAACACCCGAAAAACAACAAAAACCTTAAGAAATCCTAAAACCGCATAAAATTCATAAATAACACTAAAAAATATAAAACCATTTAAACCCCAACAAATGTTAAAGAAGTCTAATAAATATTAAAACCCTTAAAAACCCAAAAAAACACCTAAAACACCAAAAACCCATAAAAACCCAAAAAACCATGAAAATCCCTAAAGACCCTAAAAAAACCCCAAAAATCAATAAATTTCCCAAAAAATGTAAAAACCAATAATAACCATGAAACCCGAATTAAATCCTTAAGAACCTAAAAATAATTAATACCCCAAAAAAAAACCTAAAAATTGATAAAAAACCAAAAAATCCCTCAAAATCCTAAAAACCATAAAAATCCTAAATAATCCCTAAAAATTTAAAAAAAACATAAAAACTTAAATAAAACCTTAATAACATAAAAACTCTTAAAATCCATAAAATTATAAAAAACTAAAAACACTGAAAAGACTCTAAAACCCTAAAAACCCAAAAACAAATTAAAAATATCGAAAACATTAAAACCCCCCAAACCCCATAAAACCCCTAAAACCCACTAAAAACTCTAAAAATCATTTAAACCCCTAAAAACGTTAAAAAATGTAAAAACCCAAAACCCCTCAAAATCAAAAAAAAATCCATAAAAACAAAAAAATTCATACAAATCCCTTAAAATCCTTAAAAATGTAAAAAAAAACATTAAATCCTTGAAAACACCAAGAAAACATTAAAAACCTAAAAAAACCTAAAACCCCTAAAAAATATAAAAATGCCAAAAACTGAAAAAAATAATAAACAGACCCAAATGGCCTTAAAAACCCACAAATAAATTTAAAAACCATAACACCCCCCCAAAACCCAAAAAACCCATTAAAAACCAAAAAATCATTAAACCTGAAAATGTCCTAAAAACCCATAAATCCCTAAATAGACTCCGAACCATAAAATTCTTAAATAGGACATAAAAATACCTAAAAAATAAAAAAATCTAAAACCACTGAAACCCCCTAAGAAAACCATAAAAAAATATAAACATTTAAAACCCATAAAAAACCAAAAAAAATACTAAAAACCATAAAACCCCCAAAAAACCTTAAATCCCTAAGAACCCTAAAAAATAAATGAATCCTAAAAATCCCTAAAATCCCTAAAAACATAGAAAAACTCAAAAATCATAGAAAACCCCTACAAAACCCATAAAAACCTAAAAAACCTAACACCCAAAAAATGAAAAAAATGATAAAATCACAAAAAACACAAAAAAGAACCAAAATAGACAAAAAACCCAAAAAACTATAAACACCCTGAAAACCCATAAAACCACTATAAACCCAAAGAAACCCTACAACCCACTATAAATATAAAATCCCTTTTGAACCCCTATAATTTTAAAAAACTCTAAAAACCATAAAAAATCTAAAAATCTCAAAAAATCCAAAAAATCCCATCAAATCCCTAAAAACCCTAAAAATGCCCTAAAACCTAAAAACCTAAAAAACCCATAAAAATCCTAAAAAACCTAAAATCCAAAAAATATTAAAAACACTAAAAACCCTGAATCATTCTAAGAAAATAATAAACACCTAAAAACACTTTAATACATTAAAAAACCTAAAAATGGTAAAAACACTAAAACCCCTAAAAACCTTAAAAACCAAAAATCCCCCTAAAAATCTTCATAACCCTAAAAACTGTAAAAACCCTAAACACCCACTAAAAAATATAAAACACTTGTATACCAATAGAAGTGTTATAAACACTATAAAAACATAAAAACAATAAAAGTCAAAAAAACCCTAAAACCAGAAAAACCAGAAAACCCCTAAAACCCTAGTAAATCTTAAAAACCATCAATATACCTAAAATGATAAAAATAAATAAATTAAAAAAAACCATAAAATTTATAAAATCATAAAATACCATAGACCCCTAAAAAACTCTAACAAAACCATAAAACATCAAAATAATTAAAACCCCAAAAAACCCAAAAAAACACTAAAAACCATATAACCCCATAAAATCCCTTAAAATCCATTAAAACCTTAAAACCCCATAAAATTTATAATAAAGTCCTAAAAATCCTTAAAAACCAAAAAATACTAAAAAATCTAAAAGCCCCTCTGAAAACCATATAAACCTAAAAACACTTAAAACCCTTAAAAACATAAAAATGATAAAAAAAATAAAAACCACTTAAAAGACACTAAAAACCTCAAAACCCCTTAAAAAACTAAATTTACATTTAAATCATTAAAAACACTAAAAACCCTTTAAAAGCCCCGAAAATTGAAAATATTTAAAAAACCATAAAACCCCCCAAAACCCTAAAAACCGAAAAGAAAAAAAATATATAAAACCAAAAAACCTCGACACACTTCAAATCCCTAAAACCCATAAAAACCATAAAAAAATAATAAATTCCATTGAATCCCAACATTTTTTAAAAACCATAAAAACTATGAAACCACCAAAGAAAACCTAAAAAATAAAAAATTACATAAAACCATTAAAAACGTAAAAACCCAAAAATACCAAAACCCATAAACCCCCCAAAACCCTAATAACCCTAAATTCCCATATGACCCTAAAAATCAATAAAAACCCTAAACCCTTTAAAAACATAAAAATTTAAAAACTCTAAAAACTTTTAAAACCCTAAAGAACTCAAGAAAATCCCTAAAACCCCAAAAAATACATAAAACACCTAACAACCCACAAAATCCATAATAACCATAAAAATCCTAAAAAAATACATAAAATAACTAAAAACATAACAAACCATAAAAAACTTGAAAACACCTAATAAAACATTAAAACCTTAAAAATACAGAAACCCTCCAAAAACAAATAAAAACCCTAAAACCCCTAAAAACACTAAAGTCCCTACGAATCCAAAAAATCACTCAAAACCACTAAAAACTCTGTAAACTATAAAAATACTAAAAATACCTAAAAAGTAAAAACCCTATTAACCTAGAAAACCACTAATAAATCCTTAAAAATCGAAAAACACATAAAACAACTAGAAAACCAAAAAATTATAAAAACCAAAAAAAGTCCATAAAACACCTAAAAACCATAAAACCCCGAAAAACCATAAAACCCCAAAAACCTCATTAAAACCCTAAAAACTACTGAATACTATAAAATTGTTTAAACCCCAAAAATCATCAAAAAAATCTAAAAAATATGAAAACACTAAAAACTCAAATAACCATAAATCCTAAATACTGTAAGAAACCTAAAAACAATAAAAATCCCTAAAAACCCATAATAATGCATAAAAATTCCTAAAAACCCTAAAAACACAAAACAGAATAAAATCCCAAAAAACCCTATAAAATCCATAAAAAACCTACAAAACATTTAAAACCCCTATAAAAATAAAAAATAATTAAAACACAAAAAATCCTAAGAACCTTAAAAACCCAAACCCTAAAATCCCTAAAAACACAAAAACCTGAAAAAAAATCCTAAAAAACACAAAAAAACCTCTAAAAATAAAAATGATCGTAAAACCCTAAGAACCCAAAAAAAACAAAAAAACAAAAAAAAAATTAAATAAACATAGAACCCCTAAAAAGCTAAAACTTGCTAAAAATACAAAAATTCACTAAAACACATAACCCCCTAAAAACAAAAAAAACATCTATAATCCTTAACACCACTAAAAACCCTTAAAAGCCCTAAAAATCACAAAAACAATCTAAAAACACTCTAAACACCTAAACAATGTTAAAAATATAAAAAACACTAAAAAACTATAATAAAACCCTAAAACCCAAAAAAAACAAAAAACCTCTAAAGCCCTAAAAATCATTAAAACCGTAAAAACTATAAACATCCAAAACAAATCCCAAAAAAATACCTAAAAACATAAAAAACATAAAAAACACAAAAAATAAAATAAAATGAATACACTTATGAAAACCTTAATACCTAAAGAAACTTAAAACTCCTAACAAAATAAAAAATCTAAAAACCCTTAAAAACATTAAATCCCTTACAAACCCTTTAAAAAGCAAAAAAAATTAAAAACCCTAAAAACCCTTAAAACCCTAAATAATTCAAAAACAAACACTAAAACCCAAAAAACCATAAAAACTCTAAAAACCATTAATTTCCATGAAATCCCTAAAAATAATTAAAATTCGAAAAGAGACCTAAAATCCCAAAAAAACCTAAAAAACCTAAAAACATAAAAATCCCTATGAAAACATAAAAAACCTAAAAACAATTAAAATCCCTAATAACCAAAAAACTCTAAAATCCATAAAAAACCCCTAAAACCCATAAAAAAACCACATAAACCCATTAAAATATCTAAAATACCTAAAAACCTATTATCTTTTAAAAAAATAGGAAAATACCAAAAGAATTAAAAACCCTAAAACACTAAAAAATCAAACAAGAACCATGAAAACCTAAAAACACATAAAACCCTAAAAACATAAAAATTAAAAAACCCCTAAAGACCCTAAAAAAAAAATCCCTAAATGCAATAAAACCCCTAAAACATTTAAAAACAATTAAAACCAAAAAAATCCCAAACCAAATAAAAACTCCAAAAACTATTTAAACCCCTAAAACTGTTAAAAAAACTCTAAAAACCATGAAAACCCTAAATATTCAAAAAATCCCTAAAACCCCCAAAAAACCACAAATACCCTAAATCCCCTAAAACCCTCAAAATCCATAAAAACAGATAAAAATACTATCAAATCACAAAGAATCACTAAATAATTAGCAATCATGAAAACCCATAAAAACTTAAAAACACTTAAAAACCCTAGAAAACTAAAAAACACTAAATATCCTAACATCCAAATAAATCCTAAAAAGTTCTAAAAATCACAAAAAAAAATTTAAGAAAACCTAAAACCCATAAACCCCTAATAAAACTATTAAACCCAAAATACACTTAAAACCCCTAAAACTAAAAATCCTAAAAACCTTAAAAATCATTGAATCCCTAAAAACCCTCCACATCCATAAAAAGAATAAACAAATAAAAACCTAAAATCACTAAATATCATTAAAAACAAAAAAACCTAAATCCCCTAAAAATATCTTAGAACACCATAAAAACCTAAAAATAGACAAAATCTCTCAAAACATAAAAACACTAAAAACCCTAAAATACCATAAAAACAATAAAAATCCCTAAAAACATAAAAAAACCCTAAAAACCATGAAATACCATAAATCCCAAAAAAATACCTCAAATCTACTAAAATCTGTACAACCCCTTTAAACCCCTAAAAAAATTAAAAAAAAATAAAAACCTCTGAAACCCTAAAGAAATAAAAAAAACCTAAAAACAGAAAAAATAAAAAAAACCTCAAAATCCCTAGAAACCCTAAAAAATTAGAATCCTAAAAACCCTAATAATACTAAAAATCATAAAAACCCATAAAAACCATAAAACACCAAATAATTCCTTAAAAACCAAAAAACACTTAACAACCCAAAAAGACATAAAAATGATAACAACATTAAAAAATCCAAAAAAACACTAAAAATCCTCATTACACCTAAAATCTAGTAAAAATTATAAAAAACCCTAAAAACCAAAAGAAAAGCTTTAAACCCTAATAACACTTAATATCCATAAAAACATATAAACTGCAAAAAAACCGAAAAAACCAAAACAATATCCTAAAATCCATAAAACCCAAAAAACCCAAAAAAACCCATAAAATCCTTAAAACCCCTAATAACCCATAAAGAAGAAAAAACAGCCTAAAAACACTAAAACCTCTCTAAAACCCTAAAAAAGTTAAAAAACACTAAAAAAGATAAGAATTATAAAAAACTCAAAGAAAACCTAATAACCTAAAAAGACAATAAAAACCCTAAAACCATGAAAAGACTAAATCCCCTCAAGATCCATAAAATAGTAAAACCACATAAAATCCATAAAAAATACTTAAAATCACTAGAAAAGAAAAAATCATAAAATCATGAAAATCCTTAAGAAGAACATGAAAACCTAAAAACAATTAAAACCTAAAAAATATAAAATATGCTAAAAACATAAAAATCCTAAACCCCTCAAAACCCTAAGAAACCCATAAAACATTAAAAAATACTAAATATCGACTAAAACTCTTTAAACTCATAAAATGATAAAAAAACTCTAAAAACATTAAAACCTCTAAAAACTCAAAATAAAAACACTAAAACACAAAAAATCAAAAAAACCATAAAAAACTGATAACCATAAAAATCCTTAAAACCATAAAAATCTATAAAACGCAAAAAACATAAAAACACTGAAAAACCTAAAAACCATAAAAAATTAGAAACACATAAAACCCCTAATAAACAAAAAATGTTAGAAACCCCAAAACACTTACAAACCCTAAAATCCCTCAAAATCCCCAAACCCCTAAAAACCATAAAAATTCTAAAAAATCCATTCAAATCGGAAAAACATAAAAACCCCAAAAACCTAGAAAACACCTAAAAACTATAAAATCCTAAAAAACTTAAAAACTCTAAAAACCTAACCCCCCACCCCCCTTAAAAAGACCCTACAAACACTAAAAGACCCTAATAACCATAAAACCTATAAAAACCTTAAAAACCCTAAAAACAAATAAAAATCCTAAACCACACTAAAAATTCTAAAAAATATTTAAACCCCTAAAAATAGTAAAAAAACACATAAAAATGAAAAAACCCCTAAAATCCCAAAATAATAATAAAAATACTCAAAACCATAACACCCCTAAAAATCCATAAAAATCTAGAAAACCATAAAAAACCAAAAAAACCCCAAAAAATCCCTAATATGTAAAAAACCCTAAAAACTATAAAACCCTCTATGAAAACCTTAAAAACCTAAAAACACTCAATACCCATAAAATCATAAAAAAAAATCCTAAAAATCCCTAAAATACCCTAAAACCCTAAAACCCCTAAAAGCGTAAAAATCCCTAAAAAAATTAAAAACATATAAAAACACTAAAAACCACTAAAAATATGAAACCCTTAAAAATATTAAAAACCATAAAAACCATAAAACCCTGAAAAAATGAAAACCCACTAAAAACCCAAAAAAACTATTCAAACCCTAAAATCCTCTAAAAACCCTTACAACACAAAAAAACATAAAAATCCTAAAAACCAATAAAAATCCCTAAAAATGTAAAAAACCCTAGAACTTTTAAAACACATAAGAAATCATTTTAAACCTAAAAAACATAAAACCCATAAAAACATTAAATACTTTAAAGGCCCTTAAAACCATAAAATCCAAAAACACCCCTAAAAAACTTAAACCCCTAAAATTCTTAAAAACCCTAAAAACCCATAAAACCACAAAAAAACTCTAAAACCCCTTCAAACCCCAAAAATCATCAAAAAGAACTAAAAACCCATAAAATGCATAAAAAACTAAAAAATATTTAAAAACAAAAAAACCATAAAACCCTAAAAACTCTAAGAATCGTAAAAAATCCCTAAAACCAATAAAACATAAAAACCCTAAAACCCCCAAATAAAATAATAAAAACATAAAAATGCATAAAACCACTATAAATCCTAAAATAACCTAAAAATATTGAAAAACTTAAAGACCATAAAAAAATAAAACCCCTAAAAACCATAAAAATATCCAAACCTGTAAAACCCCCAAAACCCAATAATAACTTTAAAAACCCATATACACCCCTAAAATTATAAAAACATCTAAAAACCTTAAACCCCAAAAAACTCCAATGAAACCATAAAAACCCAAAAACTCCATAAAAAATAAAAACTTCTGAATACCCTCAAAATCCCCGAAAATCAGAAAACAACAAAATCCTAAAAAATATCTAAAAATAACTAAAGATGTAAAAAACATAAAAACACATAAAAACCCTGAGAAGGCCCAAAAATTCCCAAAAAACACTTAAAAACTCTAATAATATAATAAAAATAAAATCCTTAAAAAACCCTAAAACTTCTGAAAACCCTAAAAATCATTAAAAAACCTAAAAACATAAAAAAATCCTAAAGAATTCCTAAAAATACCTAAAAACATAAAAACTATAAAAATTATGAAACCCCCTAATAAAAACCTAAAACGTTAAAAATAATTATAACCCATAAAATACATAAAAAATCTAAAAACCTCATAGAACCTAAAAACCCTAAAACCACTTTTAATACCTAAAACCCAAAAAAACATACAAATCCTAAAGTAGCCCAAAAATTCCCTATAAATTAAAAAACCAATATAAACCCTAAAAACCCCTAAAAAACCTTAAAACCCTAAAATATCTTAAAACACATAAAAAAACACAGATTATAATACAGCTAAAAACCCTAAAAACCCTCAAAATCCCAAAAAACCAAAAAATATTAAAAATCCCTAAAAATACCTAAAAACATAGAAAAACATAAATCCCATAAAATATCATCAAAAATAAAAAAACCTAAAAACAGTTAAAATCCTTAAAACATAATAAATGCTTTGAACCCTAAAAACCATAAAAGACCCTAAAATTCCTAAAAACCCGAAGAACATGAAAAACTCCTAAAAATAATATAAACCATAAAAACTCTAACAATACAGAAAAGATTCTAAAAATCACTAGATACTCAAAAACCCTTTAAACCCCTAGAAACATTAAAAAGATCGAAAATACCTTAAAATCTCAAAAAAACATAAAACTCTATAGGGGTATAAATTGAGCTCTCTTTGATATTGGGAGAACCATGCCCATAGGGGATTCACTATCTTGATTCAAAAAAATGTTTCCTAGTGGATATATATATTGATTTATTTCATTGATGAATTCTTTAACGGTCTATTAGACTAAGGTTTTTGGTCAAGCTGGGTTCGATTTGTGGTAGGTTTTCGGTCATTGGTGGGGATCACGGGTTACGTTCATCATCGCTAGTGGATCCATCGATGATCCTAGTTTCAAGCTAGTTTTGGATCATTATCCAGGGTCATCTCAGGTTTGATTGGCTATTGGTTAAATGGCCACTATCATTCCTTTGGTTTTGTGGTGGTGGCTAGTTTTTCTGGTTCATCAATTGTTTATTTGGGGGTTGTGGTTTTTAGGATACATTCTCATTCCTAATGGCTTGTAATGATCTTGTGGGTATAGTGTGTTTCATGCATATGTTAGTATATATGTGCTATTTGGCGTTAATCCATGTTATCATGTCAACCCATTTGAGAGTCGTTGGTTACTGGTAATGGATTCATTGGTCAGTGGCTTCCGGGTTCAATGGATTTTTTCATCTTAGTATGGGGATTCACGATTAGTGTTCCTTAGTGAAATAGGGGTTTAAATTGGGTGTGTATGTTTTGTGTTTGTTCTAACTTCTTCCCCACATTAGAACATGTGATGGGTTTTTATCCTGCTGGGGGTTCAAGGTTTTAGGTTGTGTAGACCAAGGAATCTCAATCCTCTATCAAGAATGTGGGATTACTAGCATGTTGTGTCTTCTTCGGTGATATTAGTTTTAAGACGTTCAACAGTGTGCATTCATTGACAACATTTAAGAAGAATATTCAAAACATCATGTTCATCATAGATATTGTTCAGTGGTCCTCATCGCTTGGGGTAATGGTTTCCCAACATCTCATTATACAATGGTTCCATGTGATTTCATCATTTTTTGTTCGGCACTGAGTTCGTGATCGGTGTGCCTTTGTTATCTTATCTGTTAGAGCTCAATGTTCGGGGTTATTCCTTTTAGTGGATGACGGTTCATCATCGAGTGTCACTCATATTTTTTATTTTCATGTTGATGGCATGCCTTCCAGATCTTCCTAGTTCCTATATTACTGGATTTGGTTCAGAGGCCGACAAATTTTATTAGTCTACATGATTGGGTTTTTTTCTTTTTGTACCGAGTAATGGGTGTCATGGTTTCATCAACCATTATATTGCTTTAGAAATTGAGGTGTGATTATGGGTTTCACACTTGAAGGGTTTATTAGATAGTGTACTTTTTTGTTTCTGTATATTGGGGTCCTTGGTTATAATGGATAGTTATGGATTTGAAGGCTCCATTCTATTGTGTGATATCTAGTATCCTTGTTCTCATGGTGGTGATCCCATGTGGGTGGGGTGCATGTTGATGCAAGTTAATTTCATTGGTTGGAGTTGTCTCAGATAGAGTGGTGTGGACTACGTTCTAAGAATTGGTTTGGACATGCTGGAGCTACAATGTATCTGTGCTTCCGGCTTTGAGTGTGTCATTTACTGCTAGTGCTACGATGTCCTAAGGCTACCTTCTTGGGGGGATAGGATTCTAGATTCTAGGAGCTCAATGTTGGGTATTGTTGTTTTGGATCTTAGTTTTTGATAGTGATGCTGGTGTGGAGCAGGAAACAACTATATTTTTATTGGTTTTTGGTTCTAATGCAGATGTAGGGATGGTGAGCATCTTGGAGCTAGTGTAGTAGGGTTCTAGGTTAAGTCATAGGTTTTAGGAGTTGGTGCAAATTATTGGGGGTTTTTAGGAGTTGGGGTGATGATTTGGGGAGATGAAGCTTCTTAGAGAGGTTATTGTGGGGTTCTAGGAGTTTCTATGAGGTAACGAGAAGAGGGATGGTTGGAGATGGTAGGTTGTTTGGGTTACAAGTGTGGCTAGTGTTGCATTGGAGATGATAGAGTTCATGTTAGTGTGAACTAAGTTACTACCTAAGAATGGTTGTTTATGGGGGATGTGACCTTGTGTGGGGGTTGATGGATGGTTTTTTGTTGTAGTGTGGGATGCTTCTTTAATTGTGTGTGTTTGGGGTGTTAAACTAGTTGGTTTTGGGAGCTGGTGTTATTGGTTTGGGTCTATTTATGATGGTTGGAAGATTTATTGGATATGATTTTTTGGTTTTTTTGTTGTTTTGTGGGTTTCTGTTAAAACCCAAGTTGTTCTATTGGTTTTCACTCATATTTGTACAGTTAGTTGGTGTTTCTGAAGTAGAGTGGGCAACTTCTTATTGGGGAGTTCTTCTACAGTGGAGTGGGATGTCGTTGTAGCAGGTGAGATGGTTCTTCTTAGGGATGGTTGTTAATTGAAATTTAGGAGATCGAGGTTTAGTGGTGATAGATTTAAATTTAGTGGTGATGTGAATAGATGGTTCTATTGAATTTCTTGGGGGATTAGAGATGTTCTCTTGGATCTATTGTTATTCACTTGATGCATTTCCATGCAGGTTGGTGAAAATGTCTGTTTTGTGGTGGGGAGTGCAACTGATATTTGATGTTTGATGATACTTTCATGTAGTTAGGGGTGGTGGAGGAAGTTTGGGAGCTGGGTGGTGGTGTTGTTTGTTTTTGGATATGTTCACTTAGGTGTTGAAAGATATGCATGGGATGGTGTTTACTAATGGAGTGTGTATCTTCTTATAGGAGTTTATATGGGGAGAGGGAACTAAATGTTGGGAGGCTGGTTGTGGATCCTAAGTTGGTGTAGGGGCTGGGGATTCGTGGTGTTATTGGGTGTTGTTTGCTCATTGGTTTCACTTCTTCTGGTTGGTTGGTTGGGGCTATGGAGCAGGATGAGGGTTTGTTGGTATTGGTGGGGTGTAGAGGCTACAGGTGTGGCTAGATCTGGCTAGGGGTTCTAGTGGCCATGTTCTTATGGAGTGGGTTTTTGTTAGATCCTGGTTGTTGTTGGGGTCTCTGAGATGGTGTATTGGCAATTTGTTGGTTAATTTAGAGTAAAGGATGCTGCTTTTGTGAGGTGTGATATGGTATTAGAGTGGGATGGTGCTAGTGCCAAGTGTTTTTTGGGTTGGGTGTATTATTGGTGGACAGATAAGGATCCAGTTTTCTTGGGGGTGTAGGAGCTATTTGCCTTGGATGTCCAATAGTTGTTTCTATAGAGGATGTTTATTCTAGAGAACAGGTTTCAATTTGGGATTTTTGTTAGTTCAGATGATATTGGCTAGTGATGTTGGAGTGGAGTTGGCTATTTCTTGTTGGCGAGTGATGCTGGAGTTGAGAAAGATGTTGCTGGTGCTCGAGTTTCTGGTCGGGAGGTTCTATTTTTGAGGGATGGTTGTTGTATTGAATCTAAGAGCGAGTGTTTCTTTAGGTGTTAAGGATCTAGCTAGATTTTTGGGGTAGTGGTTTCAGGGAGTTGGATGCTGGAAGATAGTGCATGGGAGGGAGGGTTTTTGTTTATTGGAGCTAAGTGCACGGAGATGGATCTATAGTGCCAAATGTTTGTCTTTTGAGTTCATTGATGCTCGCAAGGTTCATGGACTTTTTCCACAACAATGATTTTGATGATATTCATGATTTTTCTCATTATTTTTGAGATCTATGGATTTTATCATATTTATGATGGTTCTCATGACCAATTTTCATGAAATGGTTCATATGGGCTTCATGAGAATTCTCGGTCCATTTTTTCAGGATATCGTTTGGTTGGGATTCATAAGGTTTCTAGGGCCAGTTTTCCATGTATTGGTTTTGATAAGCTTCTTTGGGTTTCTCTGGTCTTTCTGTTGCTTCCTTTCTTGCAGTTTCTTTAGGATTTTGGTTTGTTACACCCTTTGGTGATTATGTTGTACATCAATTCCATTTATTTTATATAATACTTTCAATTTTCTTTGAAAATACTCTAAACATATTAAAACTATATAAACTAAAAAAATACCCAGAAAAATCCATAAAACCTAAAAAAACCTAAAAACCCTAAAAACCCTAAAATCTTCAAAATCCCTAAAAATCCTAAAAATCAAAACCCTAAAAATATATCAAAGTACCTCAAAATTTAAAAGACACTAAAATCCTAAAAACACTTAAAAACCTTTAAAACCTAAAAAACCTATGAAATCCTTAAAAACCTAGAAACACTTAAACCCCTAAAAACCCTAAAAATGCTAAAAACCCTAAAAACCATAAAATCCCTAAAAATATTAAAAAACCCCTAAAAACCCATAAAAATACTAAAACCCCACAAAAAAATTAAAATCCCATTAAAGGCATAATAACGATAGAAAAATCTAAAAACATTAAGACCCTAAAAGACTTCAAAATCCCTAAAAACCTAAAATATCCTAAAAACCCTAAAAACCATCAAAATTCATAAAAATTATAAAAACCCATAAATTTTTTTAAAAGACATAAATATACCTAAAAACATAGAAACCTCTAAAACCTTTAAAACCCCTAAGATAACTTTAAAACCCTAAAACACTTAAAACCCCTATAAACCTAAAAACACTAAAAATCCTAAAAAACCCAAAAAACCAAAAAACCCCTAAAACCATCAAAATCCATATAACCCCTAAACCCATAAAAACATTAAAAAAGTCCTAAAATTCCTAAAAACATAAAAACCCAACAAACATAGGAATCCCCTATGAAAACCTTAAAAACCCAAAAATAATTAAAACCCATAAATAACCTAGAAACGCTCAAAAACATTAAAACCCTCTAAACCATAGAAACCCATAAAAACCGTAAAATGTTTAAAAAACAATTAAAACCATAAAACCCACTAAAAACTAAAAAAACCTTTCTAACCCCTAGAAATTTTATTAACAATAAAACCCCTTAAAACTCTACAAACACAAAAAAAACCCAATAAAACCACAAAAAACAAAAAATAAATATAAAAAACCAAAAAAAACATTCAAAATCCATCAAAACCCAAAAGAGCCATTAAAATCATTAAAATCCCCAAAATTACAAAAAAACTAAAAACCCATAAAAATCATGTAAACCCCTATGAAAACCTTAAAACATTGAAAACACTTAAAACCCCTAAAAACCTAAAAAACACTAAAAAATATAAAATAATTCCATAAATCCCAAAAAAAACATAAAATCCCAAAAAAATATTTAAACCCCCTAAAAGTCCATAAAAATTAAACACCAATAAAAAATCTAACCCACAACCAAGTTTTTTTAGAAAACTAAAAAAACATTTAATCCCATAAAAAGGAGAAAAACACTAATAACCCAAACAAACCATCAAAACCCTAAAAACCAGAAGGCCAAAAAACCCTAAAACCTATAAAAATCCTAAAAATCCATAAACACATAAAACCCCTAAAACCCTATAAAAGATCTAAGAAAACATTAAAAACCTAAAACAATTAAAACCCCTAAAACCTAAAAACACAAAAAAAACTCAAAACCCTAAAAAAATTAAAAACATTTAAAGGCTCAAATTCCCTAAAAACCCTAAAAGCCATAAAAGTCATAAAAATATCTAAAGAACCTAAAAACATAAAACACCTTAAAACCCTGAAAAACCCTATGATACACATAATAATGTAAAAAAACTTAAAACCCCTAAAAATCTAAAAAATGAAAAAAATCCTTAAAACCACTAAAAAGAGCCTAAAAACCCTAAAAAACCATAACAAACCTAAAAACTCCTAAAACATTAAAAATAATACATACTAGTAAAATTCTCAAAACCCACTACAAACTCTAAAATTAGTTTTACCCCTAAAAACATTGAAGACACTAAAATTCTATGAAAATCCTACAATCTCAAACAAACATAAAAACCCAAATAACCATAAAACCCCTAAAAACCCAAAACACATCAAATACACTAAAAACCCATAAAAATACTAAAAAATCAAAAAAAATATCTAAAAATTGAAAGAAATCCTAAAAGCACTAAAAACCCTAAGAAATCCTTAAAAATGAAAATAACTTAAAAACCCTAAAAAACTCAAAAAAATTCTAGAAAAATGTAAAAAAACTATAAAACCCTAAAAACCAAGAAACCCACAAATCCTTAAAATCTCTATAAAACATAAAAATATTAAAACTACCAAAAAAATTATTAAAATTTTAAAAACCCATAAGAAAACCTTAAAACCCTAAAAAACTAAAACCCCTAAACACCCAAAAAAATGATAAAAGTCCATAAATCCCTAAAAGACCATAAAAACTATAAAACCAATTAAAACCATAAAAACCCTAAAACCCCATGAAACCCCTAAAAACCAAAAAATTCACTAAAAACCCTTTTAACCGCTACAAATTATGAAAAAGTCAAAAAAGCTTTAAACCCCTAAAACTAAAAAACCCATAAAACCTAAAAAATGATAAAAACCACAAATACATTAAAACCCCTAAAAATCTTCAAAACCCTAAAACCCATAAAAATCATAAAAACCCAAAATAATCCCTAAAAATATAAAACCCCCAAAAAAACATGAACACCCCTAACACAACCATGAAAAACTAAAAACACTAAAAACCCCTGAAAACTAAAAAAATACAAATCCTAAAAATGCATAAAAACCTAAAAACCATTAAAAATATAAATAACATTTAAACCCCTAAAATGATAAAAAATTATAAATAACTTCTAACCCAAAAATATCAAAAAATCCCAAAAACCCAAAAAAACCATAAAAACCCTATATAGACTAAAACCATTGAAGTCCCTAATTAACCAAAAAACATAAAAATACTAAAGAATATTTAAAAACCTCTAAAACCATAAAAATCTTGGAAAACACCATAGTAAATCATAAAAACCTAAAAACACTTAAAACCATTAAAAATCTAAAAAATGATAAAAACCCCCAAAACCCTAAAAAAATCCTAAAAACCATAAAAACACCCAAAAAATACCTAAAAACCAAAGAAAACATAAAAAAACTAAAAACTCTTAAAACTCTTAAAACCCCTAAATACGTTGATAAACTCTAAATATCCTCAAAACCCCTAAAAACCCAAAAAAACCCCTAAAACAACTAATTACCATAAAAATCCCAAAAAAATCTCTAAAAATCCATAAAAACGTTAAAACCCTAAATAACTAAAAAAACTAATAAAAAATTAATACCCTAAAAACACTTAAAACCTCTACAAAAAATGCTAAAAACCCTAAGACCACAAAAAACCCCAAAACCATAAAAAACCCTAAAAACTCATAAAAACCCTAAAACCTCAAAAATCACTAAAAACAATTTTAAAAAATAAAACAATTAAAAACAAACAAAAATATTAAAACCTAAAAAATTCAAAAAAACTAAGCCCCCCAAAACCATAAAAACCATAAAATCCCTAAAAGACCCTAAAAACCATAAAACTATAAAATCCAAAAAAATACCTAAAAATATCTCAATAAGTAAGAAACACTGAAAACTCTAAAAACCCTAAGAAATCCATAAAAACATAAAAACACTTATAACTCCTAAAACCCTAAGAAACATAAAAAACCCTAATATCCATAATACCTCTTAAGACCCTAAAAATCCCTAAAAACCCTAAAAACCATAAAAATCATTAAAATACCTAAAAATATATTTAAATGAAAAAAATATAAAAATTATAAAAACCCCAAACAAAACCATAAAAACCTAAAAACAAGTAAAAACCCCAAAAGAAAAACCAAAAAATAACTAAAATCCCATAAAAATTATAAAATACATAAAAACACCTTGAAGCCTTAAAACCCATAAAACCTCATAAACCCCTAAAATACCAATAGAAACACTAAAAAAATTTAAAAACCTAAAAATGATAAAAAACTCTAAAAATATTAAAAACCCAAAAAAAAATTATAGACCCCTAAAATCTCATAAAACTGATAAAAACCTCAAAACCAGTAAAATCTCTCAAAATACCTAAAACCCCTAAAAACCATAAAAATCCCAAAAAACACTAAAAATCCCTAAAAAACCTATAAAACATAAAAAACCTTAAAAACATAAAACACTTAAAACCCCTAAAAACCCTTAAAAATATTTTAAAACCGTAAACCCTAAAAACACTCAAAATCCCTAAAAACCCTTAAAAACTATAAAAATCTAAATAATCCATAAAATCCCTAAAAACATAAAAACTGTAAAACCATTAAAACAAAAAGAAAACCATAAATTCTTAAAAGCACATAAAATGCATAAAAAACCTAAAAAAACGAAAAACCCAAAAATTACCCAAAAATTACCCAAAAAACCAAAAAACCCCTAAAAACATTAAAGAACACTAAAATCCCATAAAACCCCTAAAAACACTAAATACTATAGAAACCCTTAAAACCATAAAAACATTAAAAACCCTAAAAACCCTAACAATCCAAAAGACAATATAACCCTAAAAACAAAAAAAAAAGTCAAATCCATCAAAATCCCCAAAACCTCTATAAACCATAAAATACTAAACAAGACAAAGAAATCTCTAAAATCATAAAAACACGAAAAAACATCAATCCCCTATGAAATACATAAAAACATAATACTCCTAAAACTCAGAATAAAGTGAAAAACATTAAAAACCTTAAAAACCTTAAAAACTCTAAAACCCTTAAAACCATAAAAAACCTCAAAATCCCAAAAAACCCAAACACCTTAAAAAACCCATAGAAATCCCTAAATACATAAAATTCCTAAACACCCCTAAAAATCTCTAATAAAAACATATAACATTAATGTCAATTGAATCTCCTAAAAACCCTAAAAATTCTAAAATACCAAAAAAATCCAAAAATAATAAAACCCCACAAAACAATAAAAACCCCTAAACCCCCATAAAAACCCGAAAATTCACTAAAATATTTAAAACCATAAATTTTTTAAAAAACTATAAAACCTCAGAAACCCTTATAAATTAAAAAAACCCTAAAAAACGCAAAAAACCTATAACAACCTAAAACCACAAAAAAACCATTAAACCCCTCAACATCCATTAAACCTATAAAAACCTATAAAAACCTATAAAAGTCCTAAAAACCCTCTAAAAATCATTACAAACACTAAAATCTATAAAAAACAATAAAACCACTACAAGAAATATAAAAACCTAAAAACACTTAAAACCCCTAAAAACATAAAAAAAATCTAAAACCTAGAAAAACCCTAAAAACCATAAAAAGACTTGAACCCATAAAAACCATAAAACGTAAAAAAACTCTAAAATTAAACTAAACCCCTGAAAACATTAAAAGATCTAAAAATAATAAAAACCCTAAAAGCTCAAAAAATCCCATAAAAATCCAAAAAACCATAAAAGCCCTAAAAACATTCAAAATCTGTAAAAACCCAAAAAACCATAAAAATCCTAAAAATATCAAAAAAAATCACTAAAAACATAAACCCCCTAAAAACCTTATAAAACCATACAAAATTAAAGATTATTAAAACACCTAAAAACCACAAAAATCCTAAAAAACCAAAAAAACCAAAAAAACAACTAATAAATAATAAAAAACCTTTAAAACCCAAGAAGTGTTAATAAAATATAAAAAAAACATAAAAAAACATAAAAGCTCAAAAAATGACCCTAAAACCCTAAAACCATAAAAACCTAAAAAATGCTAAAAATCGAAAAAAAACCTTCAAAATCCCTAAAAGCCCTAAAATTCCCTAAAACCCTAAAAAATGAAAAATCAAAAAAATCATAAAATCCAAAAAATATAAAAAACATTATAAACCCTAAAAACCTTAAGAAAACCATTAAAACCTAAAAACACTAAAACCCCTTAAAATATAAAAACAGATAAAAATCTAAAAATCACTAAAATCCCACAAATCCTAAAAATGATAAAAACTACTAAAAGCATAAAACCCCCTAAAACCTATATCAACCCTAGAAACCCACTAATTACTCAAATATGATATGCTCAGGGTGGTATGATCTTCATGGATTTGATCAGAAGATACCATATACATTTTAGGGCTAATTGGTTAATGATGGGTTTAGATAGTGGAAGAAAGTAGTCAACAAACATTATATGGAGTGTAACCTAATACTTGGATGAAAAACTCAATGGAGGTATGTCATGGATAATACAAACAATAATGCACTTTGGTAGATGCGCAAAATTGGTGGCTTTGTGATCTTGGATCCCCAATATAGCTTTTACATTGACAAAGAAAAAATACACAAGAGAAAGGGAAGAATGTAAAGATCCTCACAAAGGATAGAACAATCTCACAAAGTTTAACTAATGATAAAATGAATGAGAATACAATTCCATGGGGTTTCTTTTTATATCCATTGGAAAAAACAAAAGATTAAGGGTCTAATACCGTAAAGTTATAAATCATATTCCTACCTTATCAACTTATAGTAAAAATAAGAATGTCTAAAAATCACTTTATGGAAATGTTTCACATGTATTTCCATCCATATCCCACCATATTTTACTTGGAGTACTTAGCCCACCAGATTTGAATATGGCGTCGAAACATGCCATTTTGAATCTCCTTATATGAAAGGCTTCCAGAATTCATGAAACCATGTGTTTGGGCTACATTAATCTCATTTGAGCTTAAATAAGAGTGATGGTAAGTACAACTCCCACTTTCATTCATGCACCTTGAATTTATCCTTTTATTATAAAAAAATGGATTCTCAATACCACTTGTAGTCTCTTTTATTTTCCCTGACATATTGTGCATTGAAACTACAACTCCAAAAATGCCATCAAGTAATTTTCATCCACCTGTTTTATATCATCCTCCACCTCTTTAAAATGATTCTTCCTACACTCTTCAGTTTTTTCATCCAAATATGAGGAAATATTAGAAATTTTTACTTTAAAAATAGAATCATCCTCACCTTGAAATGTGATCTTGTAATCAATAATGTAAAGCACTATGTATGGTCCATCTCCGTGTATCTTAATCTTTAACTTATTTTTCTTTTGAAACCAATAAAATTTATTTTCTTTCTCACGGTGTTTCTTAACATTCAATTTTCCTTCCATATTTATACTTTCCATCAAAATACATGAAACCTGATCAGTAGGGGTAAGTAGGATAAATATAAAAGGGATTTAAAATGTATAAAATTGAGTTCTATAGTGATATTTCATTTTGTAAGAAAACTCCAGAAGTGGTGCACACTCCTTCCAATCATTTAGACTTGTGATTTTATTAACAAGTTGGGAAAGACCATATTTTTATTAAAGGACCAAAAACCACTTTTTTATAGGAATAGGAGGAGCCAATTATAAGGCCTATATATAATAGGAGAACAAACTCCCAAATAGATGACCCCAAAGGACCTGACCCATGATCTCGATCACTTGTGCAAACAAATTTCACCATCCACATTTTTTATATCACCATAAAATTGGAGCATACCTTCCATAACTAATTAAATTTTCCATTAGATTACACATTGTTTTCACCCTCCATAACTTGTTTACCACATCACCAGAGCCACCACCCCATCCATCACCATCCTCTTATGTCACCGATGATAGAAAATAGTCCACCCACCATCGTTCATCGATCGTATGTCACTGGGGACAGTCATTATCCTAGATTATTTTTTATAATACCCTATGAATTATCACTTGGGGACCAAAAATTTCTCCCTCTAAAAACAAGATGAAGACACTACCCAATTAAGGCTTTGTGGGGGTGTCAAACCCATACTTTTGATATTATAAAGAGGTGATGGACCACTCATTCACCATATTGACTGTACCTTTAGACTCATGATATTTTTAATGGATCTTTGAATTTATTTTATATCTCTTATCGGTAGCAAAAAAGTTGGTGAATAATCTATAATGAAACCATCTTACACATATTATAAGGATTCCAGAATATTTTACAAATAATGTGTTATGTTGTTAGTGTTTAGAATTTCATCATTGTATATTAGTACTTGGAGGGTTTTCCATGAAATCAAATATTCCTTAACCAATTTAATCTCTATCATCATTATAATTTTCCACTTAATAACATAAGTTTTATCTCTTGAATTTACTTTAAAATCGATATATTTTATTCAATCACTCTCGCCTTTCCCCTCATTCATATCTATTTTGTTATCCCTAATTTTTTTCTTCTTTTGAAAAATGTAATCTTCCAAAACTTTTTTTGTTGGAAATCAGGATAATGGTTTCTGGTTACCATTAGTGTACAAAATAATTTTGGTTTAGAAAACCATCATGGGTCACACACTGATCATATTTCCATGGTGGCCTAAAAGTAAGTGTCACGCTTTTATTGGTACCATTTCACATAATAACTAATCATTATACTTCCCAATGGTGAAAAATATCTTCACCTATTTGGGGAGCTTCATCTCTCTACAATCATTCAACCAATGAAGTTGTTATGGACGTTGGTGCATAAAAGTTGGAAGTCATAACTTCTTCCCCAACTTAGTGCTCGCTAAATTATTATAACTTCCCCTAACAATGATGGAACTACATACCTTCCCATATATTTGGTATTGGTTGTGGAAAAGTTTCTTCCTTTTATTATTCCCATTGGAGATCATTGGAGAACTCAAAACCATCTTTTTTGAGAATCATACCTTCCTTTTCAAATTCTCCATTATCAAGTTTCATCAAATATTTCACCTCATCCTCTAATCTCTTTCTATTAGTCCCCCATTCTCTATACTTTTTTATGGTATTGGTGCTCCAATTTGATAATTAACTAGAAATTTGATCCCTTCCTTGACATTTGAAATATAGAATATCCAAACCCCTCATTTGGTTAGCCTCAAAACAAGTATTCATTGGTGGTAGAATTACCTTATCACTTTTTTGATCAACCACTTCTTTCATCATTGATGATTCTCTATTCTTGTTCCTTGAATTTATCTTTGGAGTGAAAGGGGTACTGGGTTTCTTCATGTCGCTCCTCCTTTTTATTTTTTTCTTGACTTTGGTGGCTTGGTGGATCATATCTTGTATCTCCACATGATGTTATATCTCCAATTAATCAGAAATTTCTTGGTAAAGACTGTGTAAAAACAGTGAAATGGTTTCCCTATATCCCCCACAATGTTTTCTCCAATCATGTAAATATTTATCTCCTTGTCATAATCTTAAACACACTTAGTACCTTTTGTGAGGCATTAAAGTTTGTTACAGATATTTATATGGTATTGTGAGGGAACAAACTGCTTATACATGGAAAACTTCATGTCATCCCAAGTTTTGAGTGATGGTCACCATATTTAGACCTCTAATTTTTCATTTTATCCCACCAAATTAAATCATAATCATAAAATTCAATGGAATAAATTTTTAACTTTTTCTCCATATATTATTTATAGTGTGAAAACACTTTCTCAATTCACATCACCCACTCCATGTATGCTTCTAGAACAGTTTTCCCTTGAAAATATATAAACATCCCCTTAATGCCTCTAAAGATGTCATTATCACGTGGTATCCTTTTTTATTCTATAGGTTTTTGGAACCTCCTACTCATTTTTGGGACATCCAAAAAATCATCATCAAAGTTCTCAGTCTCCTCCTCCATGATGTGGGGAAAATGTAGTGCTGGAATGTGTTGTGGGTTATCATGTATCATCCTTGAGTTTGGTTGATTATACAAGTAATCAATCCTATCATGTAGCATATCCAACTTTCTATCATGAATCTTCTCAAAATGGATGAGCAAATATTACATTTAAAGTGGCAGAGATTCCGATGAAGGAGATCTACTTCAGCTTCCTTCATCATTAGAATGAACAATTCTATTCCCATATTCATTTTCAATGATAAGTAACACAAACACAAACACACATGGGGAGAAACACACATAATGGTACAAAATCACACAAACTGAAATGGAATACACACTCACACACACATAGACCATAAAAATTACTAAAAACCATAAAAATCCTAAAACATTTCCAAAAAACCCTAAATACATAAAAACCCTAAAACCATAAAAAATCAAAAGAAAATATTAAAAATCTAAAAACACATAAATCCACTAAAAAACTGAAAATACTAAAAACCATAAAAACCCCTAAACCCCTAAAATCATAAAAACCCTAAAAATCACTAATAACCATAAAAATCATAAAAAAATTCTAAAAATCCCTCAAAATGTAAAAAACCTAAAAACCCTGAAAAATTCTAAGGAATAAATTAAAATCCTAAAAAAACATAAAAACATTAAATAGATAAAAATAATAAAACCCATAAAAACCTTAAAACACTAAAAACACCTTAAAAATATAAATACCCCTAAATACTGTAAAAACCTTATATACCCATAAAAATTATAAAACACCACTAAAAACTCTAAAACCCCTTTAAACCCTAAAAATAATGAAAAATATTTAAAAACCCATAGAATCATAAAACTCCCAAAAACCAATAAAACTCCAAAAAACATAAAAACCATAAAATCACTAAAAACCCATAAAACCCACAAAATCAATAAATATCATAAAAATTAACAAAAATCCAAAAA